>OY282641.1:7684968-7999968 GCA_958299015.1 Tetanocera ferruginea | reverse complement strand
TTGTTTTTATTTTTATTATTATTATTATTACTCTTATTATTATTATTATTATTATTATTGTAATTATTATTATCATTATTCTTATTATTTTAATTATTTTTATTAAGTGCCAAAAAAGGTATTTGATTTAATTTCATTTGATTTCAAATGAGGAAACAAATTATATAAGGTAAAATCATTGAACCATGACCTGGCTACGATTCGAACCCCATTACCTTTTGATTGACAGTCAAGTTTTCTAATCACTCAACCAAGGCCATTTCCACAGGGGCGCAAAAATTCCTTAAATCCAAATATTCAGTGAATATTTTATTCAGGAAAGAGAGTTATGGTTCCCTTAACCTTACATCAAAATGCGTAGAAGCTTGAAAGTAAAAGAAGCTTTGAAACATAGATTTTTATCTCATTAAGAACTTTAATATAAGGCTCATTCCATACAGACGAGTGTGACGTTTTGACTACTTTATCGTGCTGAAAATGGTATTAACCGGTTAAAATTTTAGCAATTTACTATAGGGTATTTTAGAAGATGCCCCAAGGTTTCAAAATGCTAAAACATAATGCAGTTATTTATACTAGTTTAATAGTTACATTCGCTTAAACACCTGGAACGGGTGTGACGAGCACAAGTTTAAAAACTAAAAATTCTGAGTTTAACATTGAAGTTCAGTCCATCTGCCACAATGAGACTATTTTTGACTTGCATATATTAAAATTTAATATATTTTCTGTTGAATACCAGTGAAAAATATTTTGAAAAAATGGCGATAACCATTCTTTTTTACACTTTTAAATGGGACGGGTGTGACATAAGATTGTCCCGGGTGTGACGAGTGCAAATGATGTGGGAATTATATATAAGAACTTAATGGGTATAATAACTTTCACATATTTTTGACACTTAAATCAAAAAAATACGTTTTTAATTAATGTATTAATTTAAAAAAAAAAAATATTTTTTTGCAAAAAATTTTTTCGCATGAATTTTTTATCAAATTAATATTTTAATATATTTAAAAAAAAATATTTTTTTGCAAAAAATTTTTCGCATGAATTTTTGATCAAATTAATACCTATACAAATGATTTCGCTATATATGAATTTACAAAACTTGTTCTAATCAAAGAATTTATTCATATACTTGCAAAAATTTCATTATTAAAAAAAAATTTTGAAAACCGTTCCGGGTGTGACCAACTTCTTGTAACGGAAATGAAGAATAAATATAATTTATTGAATGAAAAAGTTAACAAATTTATATAAAACATCAACATCCTTACTTTAGGAAAGTTTCATTCTTATCATAAGCCCATGTTGCTTCTTAGGAAAACTATAGCCTTTTTTGGGACGGGTGTGACACAGAAAAAACACTCAGTTTAAATATTTTGTACTTTGAAAACGCAGGAACCAATCATTATTACAAACTTTTCTTACACAACATTAATATCTTTTTTAATATTACTAACCTTATTTTTTTAAAAGTTGTATCAAAAGATGACTGATTTTAAGGTTTAAATTAAATCGAAATATTAAAAAAATTTTTTCAACTCGAAGTTTGTTTAGTTAAATTGTCAAAATAATATGAAAAAGCATTTAATTTAAAAATATTTTTGCAGCAGGACTAACTTAAGATTCCACTTCAATTCGAAAACTAAAAATTACTTCAAATACATGCATTTTAGAATTCATGTTTCCGTTCCTCATTTCTGTGGAATGAGCCATAAGCTTTGTTATAATTTTAATTTGAAGTAAAACTTTTTTCGAAATTTTTTAATCTGAAACGCAAAAGATAAATATGTCCAATTTGGTTTGAATATGAAAATGAACTAATGAAACACAACTACATCAATAACTCAGCCAGGGTTTAAGATTACTTAAGCTATTTTTGCATCTCGCCACAAACATATTTTCGCAATTGAAGCCAAAACTAACGTTCTTTTAACGACAAAGGCATGAAAGACAAACGATCTAAGATCTTGTTTTGAACTACATCTCCTTTAGCCGCATATGCAGCCCTTTAGAATGCGGACTAAGCGCGATGAACCCAAATTATGCGGTTACCACTTGGCAAAATTTTGGACAAATTTTGACAAATCTTTCTTATAATAATAGTTTTATTTATCTTCCTTATAATTATAATCAATTATTTTGTGTATTTTACATTTATAATCAATACTACATTCGGCATTAGTTCTTCAGGAACTACAGACTGTAGTTATTCCAAATAATTAATTATAAAAATAATAATAACAAATAAAAATAAATAACAAATTTTGAAAAGCAGCCATGATTTAAAAAAAAAATATTGCTATTTTTGTATTTTAAAATTGTCGTGAAATAAAAACACTCCAGTTTTCTCAAAAACCCTTACTAATGTTAAAAAAAAAAACAAAATACACCTTGACAAAAAATGTACTTTTCAGAAAAAAAAAAACGACGAAACACACAAAGCAAAAACTTAAAAAGAAACTAGTTCAAAATTCAAATATAATCATCATAAAAGTTTCTTGTTCGACAACGAATACAAAAAAGCAGAGAAAAAAAAAACAAAACTATGGCCGATCTTAAGAAAAAACACACACACACATAAAAACTAACAAAAACATGGCGCAGACACAAGGTAACACGAAAATATTAGCATAAAAGAGCTTTGAAAAGGATTATAGAAAAACAGAAAATAATTTTTCGTATCGTACTTTAGCAAAAACTAACGAAAATTATGAAAATTAACAAAAATAACAAACTGTTGGACATATTTTTGTTATATTTTTATGTTTTGATTATTTCATTATTTATTTATATTTTAAACATTTGGGTTTATGTTTAAGTTTTGTTTTTTTTTTTTCTTAAGAAAGGAAATGCATATTTTTTAAAGTTAGACTAAAATTTGCTCAAAAAATTACTAGTTTAACTATCTGAGTTTTAGAAAAGCAGACCGAAATTTTATTTTCTGAGTTTTGAAACTCAAAAAAAAAGTTTAATGACAACTAAGTTGAGAATATTAAAAATAATACAAATATTAGTTTAGAATATTTGAAGTTATGCTCATTTTAAGCACGTTAACGCACAATTTTAACACTTCACTCCAAAAAATTATTTTATTATTATATATATTTTGTCTTCTATTTTTTTTCTTTTTCACTTCGTAGCTTATTTTCGTATCCAAACTTAAAATTTTTATTTGTTTAAACGTAACATATTTTTCTTTAGCTATTGCTTAGTTTAATGAATTTTTTTATTTTGAACACTTATTTTTCTGATTTCGATTTATAATTTTTTTTTCTTTTCTTTTCTTTTTCATTGTCAAAAAAAAAACTCTTTTTTGCCAAACTGGCATCAATCACTTTATTTAACTTCCGGCTAGCTTATAAATTTTTTATTTCTCACTCTTTGATTTACCTTTTCAAAAAAAAAAAACTTCACTTCACACACGCACACACACACACGTACACACGCGCGTTTATTATAACTTGTTGTCGTTGTCTGGCTTACGTTGCGTTACGCTGCGTTACGTCTTGTTTTTAAACCGTTTTCCGTTATACACGTCCGACGCTTTCGATTGTTGTTACTTAACTGATTTTACGAATTTACGATCAAGTCAAGCTTTCGACTCAATTTTTAAAATTGCCTTTGTTGTTGTTATTGTTTTCATTGTCATTGTTGTTGTTGTTGTTGGTGTTTTAGCTAGCTTTGCGCACGCTCACTTGACTCTCACGTTGCGCATTTGTTTAAACAAATTAAGCGCCAAAAATATGCTGAAAAAAAAATGAACACAAAACTGAGTTTGGCTAATACGAGCTTTTAGTGGGCAAAAAAGCTTTTGTTCGAAAACAATGCAAATGCTTGGTTTTTTGGTTTTTTATGTTTGCTGCGCTCTTCTTTAAATAATTTTTTTTTTTTCTTATGTGAGTGAATTATTTAATTTGTTAGTTTTGCTCAACTTTTATGTTATTTTTATGTTTTGCTTTTTAACGTTAGTTTTGGTTATTTTTTACTGCGCTAAGATTTGTTTTATTTTATTTTATTTTTGTATTTTTTTTATTTTCACACGTGCGTAAATTTACGCAAAACTATGCTTTTGTTCTCTTGTTGCGTTGTTTTTAAATTGTTCCTCTCCCTCTATCTGTATCCCTCTGCTTTACTTATGTTGGCTTAATTTATGCACACTTACATTGCAGTTGTTCATCATTTAACATTTATTGTTTGTTTGTATTTTGTTTTTTTTTTTATTGTTTTATTATTTCTTGTCTTAATTTTATTGTTCCTTTCATAAATATGGAAAATTTTGTTAATTATGACTTTGTTTTTCAAAAAATTTTTTTGCATTTCCTAATCAAGAGCTTTTTTCTGATATGCAAAATTGAGAGCAAGCTGCTGAGAGTCTCTCTGTTGGATCACAGTCAAGCAGAAAAATGTTCGCACGAATTTGTTTTAATAATTTGCAACACACAGCACGTCTTCTTACAATATTGACCTCATATTTGCTTACTACTAATACTGCTAATACCACTAATGCTTACTAAATATTTTTGAATATTTTTATCATTATTTTTTTAAATTTTAAATTTTAAATTTAAAATATAATTGAAACAAAAGCCTGTCAACATTCTTATTTAAAATTTAAAATTTAAAATTTAAAATTTAAAATTTAAAATTTAAAATTTAAAATTTAAAATTTAAAATTTAAAATTTAAAATTTAAAATTTAAAATTTAAAATTTAAAATTTAAAATTTAAAATTTAAAATTTAAAATTTAAAATTTAAAATTTAAAATTTAAAATTTAAAATTTAAAATTTAAAATTTAAAATTTAAAATTTAAAATTTAAAATTTAAAATTTAAAATTTAAAATTTAAAATTTAAAATTTAAAATTTAAAATTTAAAATTTAAAATTTAAAATTCATAATTTTAAATTTAAGATTTAAAATTATTAAAATTATTAAAATTGTTTACTGACAACACACAGACGGACGGACGGATATGGATAGCTCGACTCAGGTGGTGACGCTCATCAAGAATATATATACTTTTCTATACCGGACTCGCTTCGTTCTATGCGTTACAAACATTTGCACAAAGTTAATATACCCTGACCTTTCAGGTTTAGGGTATAATCAGTGACACATTTTACCCACCCAGGTGCACCCTGGAAGCGGTGTGGTTCAATTTCTTAAAAGATAAATTTTGTATGCAACCCCTTTTGAGGGTCTAGAGATTGGAGATAGGGATAGGTTTCCCAAGTAATTGTGGGAAGAAAATTGAATGGGGGTTGGTCGAACATTTCATCTCTCTAGAGGCAACTCTTGGATAGTTATGTAGGTTTTCGTCTATTTGTCCACTTTTCTCCAAATTTTAACCCCGATGTGGGACAACTGTTCCCCACGCCATGCTGATTTTCTTTTTTCAAAGGTATTTTTTATCGAACCTCACAAAATTTAGAGTTCCTGGGTATCGAATAACCGTTATTAAAGATATCTAAACATCACTATTCCACCCCTAATGAGCATACTATTTTTTAGTTTTTGTTCAAAAATATTGGAACCGTCAGTTTTTAAAGCATCTCGTTATTAAAAACTTATTTTGTTTTCACTACAGGACGTCTGCCAGGAGTTAATGCCTTTATTCCTTATCTTGTATAAGGAATAAAGCATAGCGAAATTGTTTCTTAGAAGTTACTCAAATGAGCCAAGGCATATTTTAATCCAGTTTATCAGTTTTTTTTTTGTGTGTGAAGACTGATATGTCCTAATGTACTAAGGATGTATGAATATTGGTCACTGAAATGCATAAATAAGTCCACGCTTCTCTTGTATAAGTACATGAATTTCAGGAATTTTTGTCTCTTGTCTTATGAACTATTCATGCTGCCTCTGTATTTGTTCAAGGGTTATATGAATTTCGGTGCTAAATTAGTTCACTTGTCTATTGTATACGAATATTAGAGCACCCACGAAACCTATGGAATGTGCCTTTTTCGGATTTTGCTCGCTACCCGCCCAATTTCCGTTAGAGTGAGGCTAAAAAACAAGGTCTGCAAAAAGAAAATGAACGTCGGTAGTGGAAAAAACCCAGGCTCCCGGGCTTTAAGGCCCCAAAACAGGCTAAGATAGGTACTTGAACATGTCGCCACATATTAATATATTTGAAAAAAAAAATACTTTGGATAAAACTGCATTTAATGCTTCTCGACATATTATACATTGTTCAGAAAAATATGCCTCAAATAATTTACGAGTATCGTTATAAAAACACTACCTACAAATTTTGACTTTAACCACCAAAAGCACCGTGAAAGGTCATTTCAAAAGGTTTTTAAAAAATATTTATCTATTTATGTTGCATGAAAATGTTTGTGCAAGTTTAGATCCTAAAATTTTTTTTTAAGAGCTATAGAGTCATTAAGCCAAATACCTTTTTTAGTCTGTTTAGGGGCCTTAAAGCCCGGAAAGCCTGGGTTTTTTCCACTACCCACGTCCATTTTTTTTTTTTTTCGTTTAGCCTCAATCTAATGGAAAATGGGTGGGAAGCGAACGAAGTCAGAAAAACTCACATGGGTACTCTATTGTCTATGAGATTCATGTACTTTTGTCACTTATTTTATGAACTATTCTTGCTGCCTTTGCATTTTACAAGGATTATATGAATTTCGATCACTTAACTTCTTAAGTATTTCACGTTTTCCTTGTTTATGTACATGAGATGCACGCATTTTTGTCACTTTTTGCATGAGTTTTATGAAATTTATTCACAAAAATTATGTATGATTCATGTTCCACTTGTATTTTTGCCTAGCATTTACAAAATTTTTATTGATTCATGTATCTTGTGCACACACTTTAAGAACTTTAAGCGCTAGGCTTATGAATTATACGTTCTCGTGTTATTTTTCTGTGTGTTATTTGTACATTGGTATCATGAAAAGTTAATGTGACTTATATAATTGGTTTCTGAACCAAACTTCATGAATACTATTCATGTCGATCATGCAAAAATTCATAATTATTGTGTACATATTTGGTTCGACGTAATTTCTATACAAAGAAATGAATTGGTGTTCGTATGACCGCTATAATCTCAAAAACTACTGAATGAATTTTATTATTTTTCTTATTTTTGAATATTTTTAATGTTCTGTTAAGGATTTAAGGCATAATTTTAACCCGTTAAGGACCATGAGAAAAACACTGGAGCTATGCTCGTGAAATCGTTGTGAATTGGGAAAAAAATGTAAAAGTAAGTCAAAAATAGTCAAAATATATTAAACATGTTCCAATTTTTGGACATTGAAGATGAGAGAGAAAAAAATATTGAAAATTTTTAATTGTTTTTGACTTAATATTACATTTCGTTCTGACTACCGTAGAATTTGAGAGCATTTCTCACTTGGCCTAAATCTCTATATCAATAAAAATGAGTTGGTGTTCGTTTGACCACTTTAGAATCGAAAAAAAATTAACGAATTTAAATATTTTCTTTTTTTAAAAGTTACTCATGCTCTGTATAGGTGTTTGTGGCATATATTTTTAACCCGTTAAGGCCCATGAAAAAGTCATTGGAGAGATGCTCTCAAAACCAACAAGAATAAGGTTTAAAACGTCGCAATAAGTCAAAATCAGCCAAAAACTACTACAAATTTTTTTTAATTTTGAAAATTCAATACAGCGAAATAAAAAAATTTAAAAATGTTTAATATTTTTGACTAATTTCGACGCTTTGTTCTAATTCCATTTTTTTTTTTTTTTTTTTTTGAGAACAAATCCATTGGTTTTTCCTCATGGACCCTTATCCATAAATCACTCATTTCATGCAAAGCTGTCTCAACTCAAAATTCAAAATTAAGAATTCAAGAGATGACCATGAAGAAATAATGTTGATGAGAATTACGCTCATAAAAATCACACAGTCAACCTTGCTTATACTTCATATTAATAGCTATGCTATATTATGCTATAGCATAATCTTTTTAATTATTCGCGATATAAACTGTATAAAATGTTCTTTTGCGAAAATTTAAATTTTGAGTTGTGACAATCTTTTACAAAATGAACATTATATAAAAAGGCGTTGTTGTTCGTTCGAATATTAAAACTTCAAACTCATTTTTTCCATAATATTTTTTGCTGTTTGCAGGGTTAAGTCAAAAATGTGCAGATAATTGTATAAAATGTTAATATAGCTTAAATTATCATTAAGCTTAAATTTAATGACTGTTTTTTTTTTCTTTAAAATCAACTCTACACAAATAGTTGATACTAATAGTTCAATTTAATTATCAGCATGAGTGGAATTTCATTGATTGAGCGAACTCACAATGAGACACGCTATAATACAAAAGACTTAAGACACAAACTCGATTGAGGCAAATTTCACAAACTGCTTCGGTGTCATGTTCAGAAATTAGTAATGCACAAAAACTAATTAGTTAACTTATCTGATAATTATGGGGACATTTAAGTAATCACTATTTTCCGTTAAAATTTTAAAAACTGATATTTCATCATAATAATTGAAATTTAATGCGTTTTAAACCGTTTCATTAAAGTGTTTCTGAAGGTTTTGTGCTTTATTTTTTTATGAAGAAAGCCAAATTTACAAAATATTTAGTTAGAAAAATTATTAAGTAAATTTTTAATAAAGTCAAACTTGATAAAATTATAACTGATAAGACAATAAACCAAAAAAGTTTACAATTATAATAAATTTGTACATGATCTCCAGAAATCCCGTTCATGAACATTCATCCAGTAATCAATTACAGGATACAGTCACATGAACTGTTCATGATATCAATGTACAAGATATATAAAAGAAAACCATAAAAAACCAAAATAAAATTAAACAAGCTCTTTAGTGTGGTATTTTTTTATTTTTCTGCCGTATTTAGTCTGTGAGATATTCAGGTTCCAAGTAACATTATTAATGTTTCTGTTAAAAATGTTGACTTTTACAAGAATTTTTTTTATATTTAAAGCTATATTTCAAAAAATTTTTATTGCCATGGTATTTTATATTAAAAAAAAAAACAAAAAAAAATTGACCATTTCAGCCCTTGAAAGGACTTTGACCGAGCTACTAATGACAATTGTGTAGAGTATTTTTAAATGTTTGCACACAATTGACCGAGAACTAGACCTGTCATGTTTTTTGGTATTAATTAAAACTCTAAATAAATTAAACTTATATCATTCGAAAGGTTATGTTGCCCAGATGTGCAGAATTTACATATAAATGATATATCTGATAGAAGGGGTTCTCAACCTACAAAGATAGGAATTAAATTTTTGAGAAAAAACCCGCTCTTTGATTAATATGAAATTTGGTTGAGGAGAGTTTTTGAGTTGGTCGAATTTGAGTTTTTTTTTTAAAATAACAATTTCTTAAAAAAATTTAGTTTTATCCATTCGCCAATTGTAAAATTTGTAAAAAAATGTGTTTTGAATTCAAAAATTTGACTTTCCATTTAAATATCTTGGTCGGACTGTAACGGTTTTTCAATTTTTCTAATTTTTCTAAAAGTTTGTTAAATTTTCTTTCAAATGTGATAAAAATTACAGCAAAGTACTAACCAAAAGTATTTTTAATGAATTTTCTTAATATTGTCGTTAGTTATTTAGCGTGTGTTTCAACCAAATGCCAAGAGAGAAAAAACCATTCTCAAATTAAATGTTCTAAATTCCTTTTAAAAAAAGACCATAAAATTTGATTTATTCTTAAAATATGGTGTAAAAATGATTTTTGTTGTCAAAAAAACAAAAACTCAAAATTGCAGTTTTGATTTTCTTTCAAAGTCTAAATACAGGATTTCAACCTACTAGCAAAATTTTTTAGACAAACTTCACATGCATTCTTAGACACACTGCTTCCATGGAAGCATTCTTGGAAGCTATTCAAATAGCCTTTTTAGAAATTTATGAGAAAGCCTTCTAAAAGATTTTTATCGATTTTTAGAACGTTTTCTGGAAGTGTATCTAAGAATGCATGTCAAGTTTGCATTAAACATTTTTCTGGGATGATGTCATGCCTATCCACCAGTAAGAGCTGTTGTTTATCGTCCCAAGCTGGATTACATATGAAATTAAATTTTTAGTTATTATCTGTAACGATAATTTGGCTTATGTGGGCGAAGGCACGCCCCGTTTTTCAATCTGTGAATAAATCTCTTTTTTCGCCAATTTTTGAACCAAAACTATAATGTACACCAAATCGGACTAGAAATATGGTTTTTTGCAGTAATTCGACTCTGGCACCACCTAGAGGTACATGTTTTTGAAATACAAAACATAGTTCCGTTTCCCCTTTAGATACCTCCTAGTTCAAAAATTAGCCAAAAATATACGATTTTTCATAAAAAGTTAACTCCAGTGTTCTAGCGGGTATTTTTATACCCTAAACCTGAAAAGTCAGGGTATATTAACTTTGTGTAAACGTTTGTAAAGCATAGAAATAAGTGAGTCCGGTATAAAAAAGTCTATATATTCTTGATTAGCGTCATCTCGTGAGTCGATCTATCCATGTCCGTCCGTCCGTCCGTCCGTCCGTCCGTAAATAAACTCATAATTAACCTACAACAATAAAATTTGTTACATATATATTTTATATCAAAACAAAAATGTCTTCGAAAAATGGCTGTCATTCGCCCACGAACACACCCACCTCCCATACAACCCAAAAATTTAAAACTCAATAAATAAGCTTATGTCTAACCTACAGAGA
The DNA here is from genome assembly GCA_958299015.1 of Tetanocera ferruginea. Lineage (NCBI taxonomy): Eukaryota > Metazoa > Arthropoda > Insecta > Diptera > Sciomyzidae > Tetanocera > Tetanocera ferruginea. The sequence goes on along the minus strand of OY282641.1, from coordinate 7,989,255 downwards.
TAAATTTGGTTCGTTTGTCTTTTATAACAAAACAAAGACATTTTTGAAAAATGGACATCATTCGCCCACGGACACGTCCACCTCCCATACAACCCAAAAATTGAAAACTCAATTAATAAGCTTTAATATTAAGCCTACAGAGATAAAAAATAGTTCTTTTTGAAAAATGTATGTAATCCGCTTGCTGACACGCCTACCTCCTATACAACCAAAAAATTGAAAACTCCATAAATAAACTTATGTTTGTCCTGCAGAGATAAAATTTGGTATGTATGTATTTTACAACAAATCGAAGATGATTTTGAAAAATATGCGTCATTCAACCACGGACACGCCCACCTACCATACAACCCAAAAATTGAAAACTCCATAAATAAGTTATAGTTGATGTATAGATATACAATTTGGTACTCATGTTTTTTCTAACAAGCCGAAGATGTTTTTGAAAAATGAACGTCATTCGCTCATGAACACGTCCACCTCCCATACAACCCAAAAATTGAAAACTCAATAAATAAGCTTATGTTTGTCCTACAGAGATAAAATTTGGTACGTTTTTTTTTTTAGAACAAATCAAAGATGTTTTTGTAAATTGAACGTCATTCGCCCACGGACAAGCCCACCTCCCATACAACCCAAAACATTAAAACTCAATAAATAAGCTTATGTTTGTCCTACAGAGATAAAATTTGTTATGTATGTATTTTATACCAAAATGAAGATGTAACCCGAAATTGGGCTTCTTTCGTCTACGCTCACGCCCACTTCTCATACAACCAACAATAGCGAGAAAACTATAAAGGCATTAATATGCGAGCTACAGTAATAAAACTTTAAATTTTTATAAATTTTTTCATCCACTCACGGACACTCCCATTTTCAATACTATTATTGTATTTTGAAAAAGTAAGTTTAGAGTATATCATAGTCGGTCTAGACCGACTTTAGACTTTCTTTACTTGTTTTTCACACAAACCTTGTCTTTTCAACTAAAAACTCAACACAAAACAATAAACCAAATCGGTTATATAAAGATTTTCCAACAAAAAAAAGATAATTAACGTTATTTTATTTTTTAATAAAATGATAAAAAAAAAATTTAATTTTCGATTCAAAATAAATTTTTTTTAAATGCCACAAAAGAAGTCAAGATTTTTTTTATTGTCAAAATAAACTTTTTTAATCTGCGTTAACAGCATATTTACTATTATTTAAAAAATGTGTTATAAGAATAAATTCTTAAAAAACTTTCCAGCTCAAAACTTGCCAAAACTCTCACTTTTCATCAAACCACTGATTATGGTTCTGTGGCTCAATTTTTCATTTGAGACATGTTGAGGCACATCAATTTTAAAAATTCTTAATAATTTTTTAGCATTTAAGCCACAACAACATCCGCGTCGTCATGAAAAGTCATCGTTAACATCATCATCATCATCATCATCATCAGCCTTGTGTTCCTCATTGTTACCAATCACCTAGCAACAGAAGCATCGCAAGCAACGACTGCGGCAACAACCACAACAACGTCGATACATTGCAGCTTAATGATATGCTTTGCAAACGTCTTTAATTCAATTAAGAGTTCAAAACTGCAACCATGGTATGCCGATCGCTTCATTAGCTTGCGAACTGCTTGGTTGTTGGCAAAGGCGCAGGCGCAGCTTAGTTTAGTGCACAGCTTGCAGGGCTTCAGGCTAAGCCGGATGGCTTTTTTTAACAGTATCACAAAAAAAATTGTGCAAATTATGTACGGAGTAGGGTTGCCAGGTGACAGTCAGGTTGCCAATTTAAATTATTATAAATATTTTTTATATTTGTTTTTAAAAATTTGTTACCATGGTAGGTTTTTAATTATTAAACTTAGATTTAGCTCTAGGTCAAGTACTTTAATGCATACAATTTTAAAGTACTTTTTATTTTATATAATATTTTTTTTATTTTTTTTATTTTTTTTTACTTATTTTTTCTTCATGTTTTGTGTAAAAAAAAAAAATTCGGCTTTTATATATGTATTGTATATTTAGAACAATTTCACGCTTGCACTAAACGTGCTGTCACATAATTCTATATCGTGACACAGCTGATGAAAACTACAATAAATCTATTCAATTTTTTCCTTTTTTTTTTTTTTTTGTCATGCCTCTAATCGCGACTTGCCATTTGTTGACGACACTGACTCGTTGTTCATGTTTAAAAATTCTTTTCAAACATTTGCAAGAATTTCAATGATTTCACCTCAGATGTTTGCTTTTTTGTTTTTTCAATTATTTTAATTAAGTTGAAGTCAAGTGCAACTTTTTATATAAAAATACTATAAATACTACATGCTTAAAAAATTTCACTTTTCATTGAAAAATGTGTGAGTTACAACAAAAAAAACCGCACAATTATGCAGCGCATAGCTTGAGCAGCAAATATACAGATAAATAATTGCACAAAATTGTCAGTTTTTCACACGAATATAAATGAAACATACAAGCTGACAAACATACAAACAGACAGACAGACAGACAGATAGACAGACAGACAAAAAGATAGCAACAACGATCGTTCAACTGTTGTTATCTGTTGATCTTGTACTAAATATATACAAAGATGTGATGTTTGTATAAAGTAAGCTTTGATTCTACATCTGCGCTGCGGTTTTTTCTGTCTTTTTGTTTAGAATTTTTTTGATTTTTGCAATTTAAAACATGCAACTGACATGTTTTTGCTTGACTGAGATTTCAATTTAATATGCACTTGATCTCAATAGCGTGGCATAGGGGCTAAATTAATTGATGCTCATTTGCTAAACGGAAGCTTTAGACGGTTATTTTGCAACAAAAATAACAACAATGTGATAAAAATAGAATTCAAAATTTTTATATTTTTTTAAAGTTTATTTTCAAGTCATTTAGCTACAAATCGTGCAATTTTTCTTATATAACAATCGCAATAAAAACTTCGCCTTATATTGCAAACAATACAAAAGACTTAAGAAACGAACTTGCTCGCTTAAAGCATTCAAACGAATCTTTTAGCATGCAGAACAATTTGCACTAATTCAGTTATCATAAAAAAACTTGCCATTAACTTGACAACAAAAACAACAACAACTACAACAAAAAATAGCAACAACAACATCCCTTACCTCAACTTCCTGCCAACGCTATCTCAAAATCTACACTGTCAAAATATTAAATTTTAAAACAAACAGTTAACCTTTGATGTGGCTACAGTCGCCCCAAAATACTCTGTGCTAATTAAAACGCTAACGTCTAACGCCCAGCGGCAGTGACCAAACAAGTGCCACAAGCATGCATCAAGTCTAGACAAAAGGCTAGCAATCAAATCAAATTCATTGCAAACAACTTTATTGTTACAATTTTAATGGTAGCACTTGTGCTGAGTGCCTGCGGGAGCCCGCATGTAGCGAAGTAGCCATTAAACTTTAAACAGCAAACAGCCATCATACTATGCAACAAATCCAAATTAAACCAACATGACGTCTTGTAGTCGTTTTGTCTATTATTGGTGCCTATTGTTTCGCTTATTATAAATTTTCGGCTTTTTGTTAATTTATTTTGTGTTTTAGCCAACTTAACTTAATTGCCTCTGGCAAGGCAATTATTTGCATTGCTGTTGGTGCTTGTGTTTTTTTTTTTTTTTTGTTTTCCACCGAGCTCATGACAATTTATTTTGATTTTATTTTGAGTGCAACAAAAACAAAAGCAAACTTTTGACATTAACCTGCCACCTGTTTGACTGCGCACGCGTGCCAGCCTGCCTGTCTGACTGACTGCGTGCCGCGTAGAGTGCGCAACGCATGCACAAATTGTTGTACTCAAACATTTACATATTTATTTATTATTTCAACACTTTTTGTCAAGAACATTTCTTTGATTAATGATGCAAGCCTTGCATGGCTAAATTATTGACGTTTACATGTTTAGTGCTTCAGATTTAAATAATATATCAAATGTCAGTGTCACAGCAAGAGTAAGGCGAATACTTCCGTAAATATATGTTTAATATAAAATATATATAATATATATTTGTGTCGACAAGTATTAACCGCTAAAGTCGAATTAAGACAAAGTGAGATTTTTACTTTCATAGTATTCTTCAGCACAAAATATACTACAAAATTTTTATTTTATTGCTTGAGACAATCAAATCTAAACAGCAAAAATCGGATTGCCCCGATTTTAGGTAGCTATTTAAATCTTGGGAAAACTTTCCTGAAAACATAGAATTCAAAATATACATATATATATATTTTTTAAGCATTTTTTTCAACTCAGTTAGTTAGAAACTATGCAATTTTTCTAATTTTTTTCAGTGGGAGCAAAAACTTGTAAGCAAAACAAAAGACTTAAGAAACGAACTTGCTGGCTTTAAGCATTCAAACAATTTTTTAGTATCCAGAACAATTTGCATTAATTCAGTTATCATAAAAAACTTGCCATTAACTTGACAACAATAACAACAACTACAACAAAAAATAACAACTACAACAACTCTTGCCTCAACTTCCTGCTCACGCTATCTCAAAATCTACACTGTCAAAATATTAAATTTAAAAAAGCAACCATCTTCAGTCACGCACAAACAAATACGCTCCAGGTTGACACTCAGTAAAAAAGTTTCTTGTAGCACTTCTATATATTTTCAACCAAAATATAACACAAACTTCTAAAAGGCTAAAAACTTTTGAGATTCAACAGTTAAAGCTCTTCCCCTAAGCTTGTCTACCAAAACCAACTCGCCTTAGGACCTTTATAAGCTCTTTACAAACTTCACACGAACATTATCATAAGTTGCCGAAAATTTGTCAACTAAATCACTGGGAAACTACAGAAGCTACAACTTCCGAAGAGTTTTGCAAATTAAAATGCAATTCAGGCGGCTGTTCAAAAATTTGTTCGAGGATTTTTTTCATAAGTCTCTTTGAAGCCTGCGCCGCTTTTATCTAAGCGTTCTTCCAATGAGCTTGTCTACCAAAACACTCTCGTTTACGAAGTCATAATTGATATAGAAGTTGTTATGAAGACTTTCAGAATTAAATGCAGAAGCTCATTGCAAGCTTGCACGAACATTCTAATGAAATCCATTCAGAAAAATCCTCAACTACAGTAATGGGACCCTATAGAAGCTACAACTTCCGAAAAGTTTTGCAAAGGAAACTGCAACCAAGACTGTTTAATCTTAGCTATTCAAAAAAATGTTCAAGGATTTATTTTTGCATGAGTCTTTAAAGAGAAAAGAAGCTTTATAGAGAAACCAAATTCAAGGATTTAATAATTTTATTTCTCAAAAGTTTTAAAGATAAGTAAGCGAAGCTGCTCGGTATACTAACATGTACCAATTTTTTTTATAAAATTTTTTAAAAATTCATGAACAAAAGTAATGGGAAGCTACAACTGCCAAACAGTTTTTCAAAGGAAGCTGCAATCGAAACAACTACTCAATGAACTTACAAGGATTTCTTTCATGAGTCTTTTTAAAGCCTGCAGAACTTTATTTATTGAAGCTTAATAAAGAAATTCAAAGCTTTTAAAATTTTGTAAAAGAAATCCTTGTCAATTCTTTAAGTAGCTGCTTCAATAGTAGCTTCCTTTGAAAAACTGTTTGGCAGCTATAGCTTCCCATTACTTTTGTTCACGAATTTTTTTTAAATTTTACAATAAAATTGGTACATGTTAGTATACCGAGCAGCTTCGCTTAATTTTCCTTAAAACTTTTGGGAAATTTTTGTTTTCTTTGCAAAGTTTTAGAGAAAAGTTAAGGAAATTGAATGTCGGACCAGAAGCAATAACTTCTGATAAACATTGTTAACAACTATTTTTTATAATATTTGTAGAAAAATTGAGCTCAAAATTAATTGGAAGCTACTGTTGCCAAAGAGTTTTTATAAAATCATGTCAGGATTTTTTTTTTACCTGTCTCTATAAAGCTAGCATAGCTTAAGTTATCGAAGCTTTTATAAACCAAATTCAATAGTTTTTCTTTATTTACCGAAATTGTATAAAAAAGTTAACCAAGCGGTAGATAGGACTTGAAGCTATAACTTCTAAAACGCATTTTTTAACAAATACTTTTTATAAAATTTTTAAAAAATTAATAGGAAGCTAAAGGATGTGTCAAACGGATTTGAAAAGGTTACTATTTTCTCATCCATATACTCAATAATCTAAACTAAACTTACAAAGGACAATGGTTTGATTAATTTTTTTAAGGATTTATTTTTGCGTGAGTCTCTAGAGAGCTTCTAGAATTTTATTTATCGAAGCTTTATACAGGAATCCAATTAAAAATATTTACAATTTAACATGTTTTATCAAAATGTTTGTCAATGTTTTGTCAAAAAGTTGCTAAGTCTGTGCATACCGGAAGCAATAACTTCTAGAAAGCATTGTCTATACATTGGAATACCACTGAAACAATTTTTTAAAAAATCATGTCAGGATTTTTTTTTTTTTTTGCCTGTCTCTATAAAGCTAGCATATCTTAAGTTATCGAAGCTTTTATAAACCAAATTCAATAGTTTTTCTTTATTTACCGAAATTGTATAAAAAAGTTAACCAAGCGGTAGATAGGACTTGAAGCTATAACTTCTAAAACGCATTTTTTAACAAATACTTTTTATAAAATTTTTAAAAAATTAATAGGAAGCTATAGGATATGTCAAACGGATTTGAAAAGGTTACTATTTTCTCATACATATACTCAATAATCTAAACTAAACTTACAAAGGACAATGGTTTGATTAATTTTTTAAGGATTTATTTTTGCGTGAGTCTCTAGAGAGCTTCTAGAATTTTATTTATCGAAGCTTTAAACAGGAATCGAATTCAAAATATTTACAATATTACATGTTTTATCAAAATGTTTTGTCAAAAAGCTGCTAAGTCTGTGCATATAATCGGAAGCAATAACTTCTAGAAGGCATTGTCTAAGGAATTTGTGTATAACAAGTTTAAGAAAATTCATAAAAGTTATAGGAAGCTATAATTGCAAAAAAGCTTTAGGAAGGAATAAAATCGGGTCAGTTTCTTAATAATTGTGTAAGAATTCATTTTTTCGTGAGTTTCTATAAAATTTGCAGAACTTAATTTTTCGAAGCTGTGTAGAGGAACCAAATTCAAAGCTTTTACAATTTTATATTGCAAATTACGCTACAACTGGCAAAGAGTTTTGAAAAGGAAGCTGAAACTAGGACAGCTGTCGAAAGAATTATTCAAGAATTATTTTTTTGTGAGTCTCTAAAAAGCCTTTTTTTATCGAAGCTTTAGAGAGTTGCCTAATTCAAAGCTGTCACAATTATATTTCCAGAGCTTTTATTGAAATTTTGCAAAGATTTTCAAGGGAAGCTGCAATTGAGACAGCTTGTTCAAAAATTATATTTTTGAGATTATCTGAAAAGATTTTTTTATCGAAACTTTACGGAATAACATATTTGTATTGTATTTGCCGAATTTTTATCGAAAAGTCAACGAAGCTGTATATAGGATAGGAAGTGTTCTATTGGGTGGCTTAAATTAATTGCACATTGTTATAGAAGTATTATAAAACATTAGCTTTCATCAGTATAAAGTTAATCGTTTTAAATAAAAAGATTCTAAAAACCTTCGGAAAATCCGTGTTCAAGTGTTATTTAAAGCTACAACTGTACGGAAAGGAGTCTAAGATAGGAAAGAAATCATTCCTAGCAGCTGTATAAAAAATTATTTAAGAATTTTTGCTGAGCTTTTGTATTTATCTAAGCTTTATAAAGGAATCTAATTCAAAGGTATCACAATTTTATTTCCCGAAGATTTATTGAAAAGTTAACAAAGCTGTTTTTTATGCAATGATTTCTTTAACGCATTGTAACTGGTTTTATAGAAGCAGCAGTTTTCATAAGTAAAAGTAAATCGTTTAAGTAAAAATATTCTACAAAGCTTCGGAAAATGTATGTACAAATAAAATGGGAAGCTTCAACTGTACGGAAAGGAGTATTTGATAGAAAAGTAGTCGCTCCCATCAGCTGTTTAAAAAATTATTCAATAATTTATGCTGACCTTCTACAAGGCCTGCCTAATTGTATCAATCGAAGCTTTATAGAGGAATCAAATTCAAAGATATCACAATTTTGTAACTCAAAGATTTATTAAAAAGTTATCGAAGCTGTATTTAATGCTCGTTTTTGTATAAAGCATTATAACAGGTGCTTTAGAAGCAGCAGTTTTCAGAAGTTTAAGTAAATCGTTTGAATAAAAATATTCTACAAGGCTTCGGAAAATTCGTGTACAAATGTAATGGGAAGCAAGAAATGAACGGAAAGGAGTCTAAGATAGGAAAGTAATCACTTCTAACAGCTGTTTAAAAAAATATTTAAAAATTTTTACTGAACCTGTATACTTGTATTAATCGAAGTTCAAGACAGGAACCAAATTCAAAGATATCACAATTTTATATCACAAATATTTATTGAAAAGTTAAAGAAGCTGTGTTTTATGCTCTGATTTGTATTAAACATTGTAACAGGTGCTATAGAAGCAGCAGTTTTCATAAGTAAAAGTAAGTCGTTTAAATAAAAAGATTCAAAAATTTTAGTAGAATTCATACCCAAATGTTATGGGAAGTAACAAAGCTTGCAGCAAATATAAAAAAATTGTTTAAGAATTGTTGGTGAGCTTCTATAAAGCTTGCATGACTATATTAATCGAAGCCTTATAGAGAGAATCTAATTTAAAAACTTTACAATTTTATGTTCAACTTTCTCAATTCTCCAAAGATCGCTTAAGTCACTTAAGAAAATTGAAATTATCCAAAATTTTGGCTAATTTTTTAAACACTACTTCACCAGCACTCGTCTTAAAATTGTCTCTTTGGCTAATGATTATAAGAAGTAAGTATTTTTTAAATTTTTATTCATTGTTTTATAATCAAAACTACAATATAATCATTCAATACAAACTCAAAACACAACTCAAACATGCTGGTCTATTACTTTCTTCATCTTCGTCTGCTTCAAGATGGTCTTCAACAGATGCTCTTTCAGAGATATTATTTTATTGCCTGTTTTATTGTTAAATCAAAGCTCAGCATGATTATTTCTTGAATACACATGCTTAATATAGATGATGATTCATAATCAAACGCTAATATCCTGGTTCTCAATACACATTGTCTCTTTTCACGCCATTTGTGCAGCATTTAAAAAATCTTCAAAGTATTTGAAAAGCTTTCAATAACAAACACCGAGAATGTTTTTGTTCTTCAATACTTATTGTTAAAGTATTAAAAACAAATATCAAAAACATAACGAAAATGTTTCTATCTTACCATAACTTGAACATTATCACTAAAGAAGTGCTTAACAACATTTATTGTGTTAAGATTAAACAAATTAGTAAAATTACAATGGCTCAAAAGCACTTCGAAATCAAAGTCTAAAAGCCAAAAGCTGTTTGAAAAATTTTTAAAGAATAAGAATCAAAAAACAAAAAAAAAATAAGCTCAATAATATCAAAAGCAGCAAAAGAGCTAAATATATTTCTATTGAAAATAATAATAAGAAGATGATTTGAAGACTTAAACATCAGGCGAGGCAATTGTAAGAGTCTCAAAGCAATTGTCGGCTTGTAGCCACTCTTACGTCAAACATTTAATGCACTTAAAAAAAGTTATGATTGAGCTAAAAATAAAACTATGGCGAATATACATATAGATAATAATTGAAATATAAGCTGATTGTATGTGTAGGTTTTGAAGAGCACCAGCAACATAAAGAAAACAAAGGCAAAGAAGAAGAAGTATGACAGATGACAGAATAGTTTAATGTTCTAAAATTATATTAATGACAGATACATGACGGAATTCTAATAATTTAATGGGATATCCATGTAATGATATGACGAAACAAAAACTTACAAGGTCAGTTACAATGAGCATAGATAATAATGAGAAATGTTTAGATAAAATTATAATATAGAATATAGAAACAAAGAAACAGCCACAGTTTAACAATAATGGAAGTGTATTTTATAAAACTTCATATTAGTTAAAAATAGATGAGTTAATTATAATCACGATAAATTTTCATAGTAAAAATAACTGTCAGAATTACCTACAAAATTTAAAGGCAAGGAAAACAAAAATCAAACTAAGTAACGCCAAGTAAAATACCACTTTTTCTATTGAATATTAACCAAATATTAACCAAATATATATTTTTAATTAAATACCCCATTGGTATTGCTTTAGTATTTACCAGCACGTGTTGAAAATCAAGGTTTTTTTTGCAAACAAAAGCAGTATAAATGTATATAACACAGAAATATTAAAAAAAATAATTAAGAGATTTTATAAATTAAACTTTTTATATTTCTTTTTGTTGTATTTGACTTAAATTTGTAATATTATAAAAAAAAATTTAGAATATAGATTTACATAAAAAACATGCCTGATTTTCATATGAGCTAAATATGAACCTGATATTGTAAATAGTTTTGTATTTAGAAATAGTTCAAATTTTTATGCTAATAGGTTTCAGCTGCCACATTTTGCATACAATCAGGTCAAAGTTCCATATACTTTCCATATAAAATTACAACAATTGAAACAATTTGAAGGCCTTTTAAAAGAACTTCAAAAACTTCAATGGTTTCTGACAGCCATTGACCCATAGAACATATCGTCTAAAGGATTTTTCTAGGTTAGCTCAAATAACCGACTTTTCAAGGTCACATTTTATACAATGGCACCGTAGTAAATTTCTTTTAAATCCTAAACTAAGCACAATTTTTATTAAGGACCTTCCGTAAAGTGTTTGCCTTAAGTGAGATTATATTTTGGAAACAATATTAATGGCCCCTAAATATTCTCACCCCTTAACATTTTCACAAGGAGGCCAAAAAATTTCCTTAAATTTAATAAAGTGATATATCTCTCAATACTTCTATAAAAAATATCGTCCTCATCTTATCTATAACTTCCACGAAGACCAAAAACCAAAAAACCTGCCCTTCTATCAAAACTAGACATTGAAATGTTTTTCCCCTTAAATATTTGAAAAAAAATGTAGAAATCATCAGCCGACTTACTTGTCAACAATACTAGCTTGTCAACAATACAAACGAAAATCGTTTCAAAATCGAAACTTAAAGAATTTTTTGAAAAATTTGCGAAAATAGGACTCCTTTTTAATTTCAGACTCGATTAAATCCTTAATTTAATATTTGTTTTTTAAGATTTTATATAAGCTATCATATATAAAGAAAAAATTACGCAACATTAAAAAATTATTTTTTCTCTCCACTGGGAACTGAACCTTGCACCATCGGACTAAAGCTGCACGCCTTAACGTTGAGATATGCTATTGCTTGATTGTGCGTGAACTAAATGTGGACAAAATACAAGCCAAACTGGTTTGTTCACCATGAATTGCTAGTCGAAAATTCTGTAACCCTTGTGTGGCACACTGGGATAATTAACACCCCCACTATTTTTGATCTTTTGTTGACCTAAGGGTCTTATTCCGGTGATTGACAATTGCAAAATTTATTGACAAGCGTAAAATGCTGAATTGAAATTGTAGTTCATTATTTGACAATAAATTCAACATCATACAAAAAAAAAAAATTTAAAAAAATGTATTTTTCAAGTCCATGTAAAAAAAACAAGGTTTTACGAAACCTTGTCTAAAAATGTACAATAGTCAATCCCCAGAATAAGGCTGTATATCATAGAGCAAATAAATCTGGTTTGTACAAATATTGCTCCATACAAGACTAGGCAGTTTAATTCCAATTTATATGACTTATAGCATTTATAAACACTTTGTTCATTTGCATGAATACCCTTCTTATTTGTAGTCACATTGGCGGCATTCTTGTAGATTTCCAGATGATCTTCGACCAGGTGGATTGCAGATGAATACAAAGATCTCTGTTCAATTGGGAAATCTCCCACATAATTGCCACTTGAAGTAACAGTTCTCTTTTGAGAAAAGACTCTTTTGAATTGCAACAGGAAGTGAGAAATGAAGAGATTCTGTCATATTTTTACTAGTGATAGACGCAATAGACGATGTACTCCCTATCTCCGTAGACACATGGAGACGGGTCACCTCATAGGCTGAGGAGCAATCCTCGGTCCTACCTGGGCATCAGTCTCCTTCTGGTGCTTGGAAAAGTACTGGAGAGGGCCATGCTGAAACCGCTCCAGGAATGCGACATGCAATTCAGTTTCCGAAAGGAAAAGAGCGTCGAAGATGCCTGACTGTACGTTAGAAGTACAGTAAATGAAGTAGCTCCAAATACGTTTTGGAGTTATTTATTGATTTTATGTGTGCTTTTAATTTCTATGCTGGGAAAAGCTGATAGGAAGGCTAGAAGAGGTGGCGTGCGGGGAAATTAAGCTTTGGTAGAGCTATTTCTCGGGTAAGAAAGCATTCATGATAGGTGTCAACCAAACAGTACACTCAGAAAAAAGCTTATCGGAATATGATAAAAAAGGCATCATATTTAGAGAAAAATGGTATAGACTTTGCTCCAGAGAATGCTTTTCTCTAATTTCGGTACTAAAAATTCTCTAAAAATGGTAAAAAGCTTCCATAAAAAAGAAAAATATATCGTTTTTTGAGAAAAAGCTTTTTATTTTTGAGAAAAGATTTGTTTTTATTGAAGAAAATACTTCTCTTAGTGAGTTTTTTAACAAAATATAAGAAAAGTTTTTCATTTTCAATAAATTTTTCTTTATAAATGAGAAATTTTTGTGCGAGAAAAATACTTATCATTATTAGAGACATTGAAATATGTCTCGCACAAAAAATTGCTCATTTATAGAGAAATTTTATTGAAAATGAAAAACTTTTCTTATATTTTGATAAAAAATTCACTATGAGAAGTATTTTCTTCAATAACAACAAATATTTTTAAAAAAAAAAAGTATTTTTCTCTAAAAACGATATATTTTTCTATTTCATGAAAGCTTTTTATCATTTTTAGAGAATTTTTAGTATCGCAATTAGAGAATAGCATTCTCTGGAGCAAAGTCTATACCATTTTTCTCTAAATATGATGCCTTTTTTATCATATTCCGAGACACTTTTTTCTGAGTGTAGGGATAGATGTTATTCGTAGCTGTTCGCAGGGTTCTACCTATGGCCAATTCATATAAAACCTCATGATGGATCCTCTATTGCAGCGGCTAGAACATCTGTCTAAGTGCTGTACGTATGCTGATGACCTACTTGCATTAGTGGAAGGCAGTTCTCGTGCTGAGCTTGTAACCAAGGCGAGTGAGGTTATGGCTGCCATTAGTGCTTGGAGTGCACAGGTAGGGGGTTGGCGTGGAAAGGGACAAGACAGTGATGATGTTGTTCAAGGGCAAATTATCATGCGGTCGACCTCCTTTTATCAGCTCGGAGGGTGTTGGCCTCAGGTATGTGACAGAGGTGAAGTACTTGGGGATCCACATGAGAGAAAGAACTTCTTGGTGCACCTAGAGAAGTTAAGAGAGCGTCTGTTGTCAGTGGTAGAGCAGTGGTACGAAGAATTTTAAGCAGTGAATGGGGACTCAGTAAGTGGGCTGTCCGTCTCATGTAAGGTGGGCTGTTTGTTGCTTGTGCAATTTATGTTTCGCCTATGTGGGGCGATATAGTCAGTTCTGCTGTTGGCTACCGGAAGATACTCTCATGTCAGAGAGTGATCTTGATCAGATGTATGCCGGTGTGCCGTACAGTCTCCTTGAATGCACTTCAGGTGTTACATACGAGCCAGCATTGCATACCGAATTCGTAGGGGTTTGTCCTGGTTGGCTCCTGATTGGGCTCCGGACGTGCTGGGTAAGGATTTTAGCTCAATTAAGATAGAGGCTATGCTAAAACTGTGCGCTACATCTAGATGGTAATCTAGATGGTGTCAGAGTCAGAACGTTAGAGCAACCTTCCAGTTTTTACGTGACGTGACTTTTGAGGAAGATCGTACGGACTTGTGGTTCTCCCTAAGTTTGGGCTTCCTGTTGACTGGCCATGGTTCTCTTAAGGAGGGACATAACATTTGCGGCAGAGAAAAACACTCACTCAGTCAAAAACAAACATTTTTCCAAAATTTTTTGAAGTGAAACTTCTTTGGCGGCGAGTGAAATTTCAAGGTCTCTTATTCGTGTCGTGTTATTTTCAATTCATATAAAAATTAACTATTCATATAAAAAGTTTAAATTTAAGTGTTATTTTTTACCTCGTATTTTTCGAGGAAAAATAAAGGTTCTTTTGACTTTTATTTTATCTTTAATTTTTTCGGTCAAAATTATCAAGCAATTTGTGTTTTTTTTTAAAGGCCGCTTGACAGATTGAACTGTTGACACCATGTGTTAAATGTCTCACCGATGAGATGAAAATAATGGTATCAACATTTTTTTAGTCGGTAAAATGACTTGAACAAATATAAACTACCTGATATTTTTGACCGAAAAAATAAACGGCAGAAAATAACTGTTATTTTTGACCGATAAAATAAAAGTCAAAAGTAACTGTTATTTTTGCCCAAAAAACTAAGTATTGAGCCTTATTTATTACTAAATAAGGCTCAAAATAACTTTTATTTTTGTCGGAAAAAAAACAAATAGATAAAAGTCAATATGTGACAATTTTGTGACACATAAAAACCATAGCCGATACGGCCCCTGGATGCAAATATTGAATCAACAGATTATTATTCCATTTCGTATTGATTGAATTTCTTTTCAGATACTTTCTCTCTCTATTTCACACTAAAATCTTTCTTATTTATTAACTTCTTTTATCTATTTCTTACTTTTTAAGAAGTTTCACTTCTGCCACGTGTACGTTGCTACACGGGAGTTTTTTTGTTATTGTAGAGAATTGAACAAATTCCAAGAAAAAAAATTGAAAAAATATATCTTTCACACCAACATGGTTTTAAAGAGCTCCAAACTGGCGGCAGAGAAAAACACGGGGCCTCATGGTTGCAGCGCTGGGAGTCGCAAAAATTGTCCGATCTGGAAAAAAAAATTACTTTTTTATATCTTAGCAAAATTGGTTATCGGATGACACGAGCTTTATTTTAAACATTTTTTTTTTTAATTTTAGGTGATGTTCCCAATTTGAAAGTGTGTTTTTTCGAAGAAAATATTGACTTTGAAAATTCATAAAAGGTCGAAAAAAATTTTAAAACAAAGCTAGTGACAGGGAATCAAGTTAAAAAAAATACCAAAAAAAAAAAAAAAAACAATTTCGTCAAAAAATGAGCTCGCTCGTTCGCTACTATTACGAAAAACATGGTTTTTTTCTTAGAATCTTAAGAATATTTACTAAAATACAAAATTATAAAATTTTGGCCGATTTTAAAAAACGGCCAATGTCATGTCATGGTGGTTGTGATTTATAGCCAAACCGCGGGTAGAGTTGCATTTTCCAACTGGGTGCTGTACCCCTTAGTACAGCAGAGTTGTTAGATAGGCATCCACACAAACCAAGAGTTGCGACGTGTCATAACAACATTTTGCTATTTTGGTAACTTTGAACTCTCAAAGGGGCGCTGACCGACGACAATGTGTCGGTCCAGTGGTAAGAGCACCGTAGAATTAAGCCTTCACGTCAGGTGTCTACGTAAAACATATTTGCATTTTCAGTTCTTCTAGTTATTGTTGTTTTCTAGATATAAGCAATTTTATGTGGTCTTTAACGTTACATTTTTTAAGTGAGTTTTAAAGAAGATCTGCATTTAAACAAAAACCCAAATTAAAGAACTATATCGAAGTAGTGGGATAGAATAAATGACTAAAGAGGTAAAATGTGTGGTCTTTAACGTTACACGCCCATGGATTCTTGCTCCGATTTGAATTTTTTCTGTATAAGACACAGGCGAAATAAAAATATGCAGGTGAAGCACGACAAAAACAGATTGTTTTTAAGTCGCAACCGATTTTTTAGGAAAATAAGCTAAAAAACACACATTAGTGTGGCGCAAGTAATGAAAATTTTCCTAAGAAAAAAACTTTGTCATAAAAATTAATAAAAATTTTTTTTTTTGAGAAAATTGCATTGAAAGTGAAATTTTTTAAAAAACAACTTTTTTTAAATTAAGGTGCTCGTAACTTAGTTTTTCATTTAATTTCATTGAAAAATTCACTCGCTTTGTTGATTTGTTTTTTCAACTAAGCTTACAATTTTTTTCAAAATCAATAATTTACATGCCATAGAAAATAAATGCATAACAACTGTTAAGCACGTTATTTTATCTTACTTGATTTTATCTTACCTCAGTCAGTATCTTATGTAGTATCTAAATAACAAAACTTTTATGTATAACATATCTACATAAAAGCTTCAAAATCATCAGTCAAAACATTTATGAGCTCGATAAACAAGAATTTTAGTTGTATTTTTTATGTTTTAAGAATGTTTTATAGAGTGTTTCTTTATCTGGCTGGCTTAGTTATTGTATGCACAGCTGTTAATATTGGGTCAACGTTTTTAACAAACTGTGTTTGGCTTCCACAAATTTAGTATTAGTCACGAGAACTTCTTAATTAATTTGGTAACAGCATGCAATCAGCAAAATTCTCATGCTTTAAAGATTCAAGCGCCCATCATCATTTACTGTGAACGAAATCAATCGGGCATTTTTTGAATAGTCATCGAAACTGCGGGTAGTTTCAGAACCAAAAAGTATGCAAATTTAAGAGGTTTGTTGGTATGTTGATTTAGTAATAATAAAAATAAAAACAATAACAACAACGTATCGATGAGTCTTAAATTGATGTTGAGAAGATCTTGGAAAGTTTTCACGCAATAATTTGCAAGTATATTTTATATCCATTATTTTCTATAGTTCAGTTCTATAAAGTTTAAAAAATATTAAAAATATTAAATTTAACTAGAGAGAAAGAAAAAAACGTTTAATACGTACGTCCCATTTTTTAATTTTGTTTGTATTCGAAGACAAATTATCATTAGAAAAATATTCTGCGTTAACGTTGTTATTTTTCCAAGAACTCGTTTGTCGCATTTGCAACGAATTCACCGAATTTGTATGGATATTTATTGTATTGTATTTTTTGATCTAATTCCTTGAATTATTTTTTTTATATTTAAAACCAATTATAAATCAAGCTTATTACATTCTGAATATATTATTTGTTTAACTGTCAATTATTTTCATAGCTTAAAAGATGCTTTGAATTAATCAAAATTATTTTTTAATTTATTTGTTTTGCTTAAATTATTGAAAACATTTGATGCTGATGATAATACTGTATTTTAATTAGACAAAATTTATTTATAAAGGTTAATGCTTTGGTTGTTGCTTTAGCTTGCCTTTAAAAATGTTTTAAAATGATGAGAAGTTCTTTGTTTTCATTCGTCATAAACTTCTAAAAGGATTGTTTTTAATGCTTTTACAGTTTAAGCAACAAAAGCAACCCCAATTTTATTGGATTCAAATAGAAAATACCTCGTAAAGCATTCTTATGCATCCTATATAGCTTAATTTTATTTCATCATAAATCATAAATTATACCATGGTTTGATTTTTCAGCTCTGACTCACAGATTTCGCTATTTTAGATGAAATCTATAGATAATATGAATTAAAATTCTTGCATACAATTAAAAATGTAAATTTATTCGAGCAAAACTGCTTTCAATGACATACATAAAAGCTTTAATTTTAAACATAATTTTCTATTTTGATGTAACAGTGTTTTATATGCATACACTATATGCATAGTTTTATATACTAAACTAAAACTTTTACATAGAACTAGTCATAATGAATACAATTTTAACTTCCGCACTCATAAATGGCTGCTGTACTAAATAGTTTTCACAGCCAACAAACAGTCACTGAACCGCCATAGAACCTGTGGCCGTTTTAATGGTTATGTTTTGACCACTGCAAGCTACAGTTATTTAGTCAGTTTTGGCAATTAATCATTGTGTCATATTAATTTGCATGAATAAAAACTAGTATCGTAGTATTAAATCACTTTAAATGTCATACAATTTAAAAACCAGAACTAAAAATTAACTCAACTTCAAGCAATCTTCCAACATTAAGCATTAAATTGTGTATGTTAAAGTTTAACGAACCTTTAAGGTTTAGTTTTTGTTAAAAAAAAGAACAGAAAATAAAAGTAAGGAACTCCCATGAATACAAATGATAATGAATACAATTAGATGCACACTTTGAACTGAACAGCGTAACTAATTTTTGTATAACTACAAAATTAAACAATAAAATTTAGCATAAAACGCATTTAAATATAAATAAATAAAATAGCCGGAAAAAGAACTAAAAGAAAAGAAAAGAAAAAAAATTATAATAACTATAAAGCGCAATCCGAACAGAGGCGTACATATCAAAACAAAAAAAAATTTAATCGCAGAAGGTTGACCACTTCTTGGCGGCTTCGTTGAAACTGTTCGCAAACATGTTGTTCAGCGGGATAGTTTTTTTAAAACAAAGTTAAAAATAAGAATAATATACAGAAAAATAAAATGCTCTTCAAAAAAATTTACTCTGAACCATAAACAAGACTTGAGCAAAATTATAATCATAGCTTTCATTCTTGTTGTTTCTTTTCTCTTTATAAATTTTAAGCACACAACAAGCAGGGTTCAATAATAAAAACAAAGCATAACTTTGTTTCTGTTTCCGTTTTTTTAATGATTTTTTGAAAAACAAAATTGCAACAATGGTCATTATATGCAAGCAATGGTTGTTGCACTCATCACCTTGAGCGACCTTGAAGATCATTACAGTGTCGAATGGGATGTTTCGCTAAACACAGTAAACGAACGTAAATAAAACTAGCTTAATATGCTTAGTCATAATTATGCATCGAAGAATATTTTAGCTTGTGGAAAAAAAAACCAATAAAAACACACGAGTTGGTTGAAATGCTTTTTGGCACCAACTTAATTTTTATTTTTTTTTTAAAGGCGGTGAGCAATGAAGGCATTTTATGTATGACAAAATTGACGAAAATTGACATGATTTTAATGATGTTGATGTTGTTGATGATGTTGATGATGTTGATGATGTTGATGATGTTGATGATGTTGATGATGTTGATGATGTTGATGATGTTGATGATGTTGATGATGTTGATGATGTTGATGATGTTGATGATGTTGATGATGTTGATGATGTTGATGATGTTGATGATATTGATGATGTTGATGATGTTGATGATGTTGATGATGTTGATGATGTTGATGATGTTGATGATGTTGATGATGTTGATGATGTTGATGATGTTGATGATGTTGATGATGTTGATGATGTTGATGATGTTGATGATGTTGATGATGTTGATGATGTTGATGATGTTGATGATGTTGATGATGTTGATGATGTTGATGATGTTGATGATGTTGATGATGTTGATGATGTTGATGATGTCGATGATGTCGATGCTGTTGATGATGTTGATGATGTTGATGATGTTGATGATGTTGATGATGTTGATGATGTTGATGATGTTGATGATGTTGATGATGTTGATGATGTTGATGATGTTGATGATGTTGATGATGTTGATAATGTTGATGATGTTGATGATGTTGATGATGTTGATGATGTTGATGATGTTGATGATGTTGATGATGTTGATGATGTTGATGATGTTGATGATGTTGATGATGTTGATGATGTTGATGATGTTGATGATGTTGATGATGTTGATGATGTTGATGATGTTGATGATGTTGATGATGTTGATGATGTTGATGATGTTGATGATGTTGATGATGTTGATGATGTTGATGATGTTGATGATGTTGATGATGTTGATGATGTTGATGATGTTGATGATGTTGATGATGTTGATGATGTTGATGATGTTGATGATGTTGATGATGTTGATGATGTTGATGATGTTGATGATGTTGATGATGTTGATGATGTTGATGATGTTGATGATGTTGATGATGTTGATGATGTTGATGATGTTGATGATGTTGATGATGTTGATGATGTTGATGATGTTGATGATGTTGATGATGTTGATGATGCTGATGATGTTGATGATGTTGATGATGTTGATGATGTTGATGATGTTGATGATGTTGATGATGTTGATGATGTTGATGATGTTGATGATGTTGATGATGTTGATGATGTTGATGATGTTGATGATGTTGATGATGTTGATGATGTTGATGATGTTGATGATGTTGATGATGTTGATGATGTTGATGATGTTGATGATGTTGATGATGTTGATGATGTTGATGATGTTGATGATGTTGATGATGTTGATGATGTTGATGATGTTGATGATGTTGATGATGTTGATGATGTTGATGATGTTGATGATGTTGATGATGTTGATGATGTTGATGATGTTGATGATGTTGATGATGTTGATGATGTTGATGATGTTGATGATGTTGATGATGTTGATGATGTTGATGATGTTGATGATGTTGATGATGTTGATGATGTTGATGATGTTGATGATGTTGATGATGTTGATGATGTTGATGATGTTGATGATGTTGATGATGTTGATGATGTTGATGATGTTGATGATGTTGATGATGTTGATGATGTTGATGATGTTGATGATGTTGATGATGTTGATGATGTTGATGATGTTGATGATGTTGATGATGTTGATGATGTTGATGATGTTGATGATGTTGATGATGTTGATGATGTTGATGATGTTGATGATGTTGATGATGTTGATGATGTTGATGATGTTGATGATGTTGATGATGTTGATGATGTTGATGATGTTGATGATGTTGATGATGTTGATGATGTTGATGATGTTGATGATGTTGATGATGTTGATGATGTTGATGATGTTGATGATGTTGATGATGTTGATGATGTTGATGATGTTGATGATGTTGATGATGTTGATGATGTTGATGATGTTGATGATGTTGATGATGTTGATGATGTTGATGATGTTGATGATGTTGATGATGTTGATGATGTTGATGATGTTGATGATGTTGATGATGTTGATGATGTTGATGATGTTGATGATGTTGATGATGTTGATGATGTTGATGATGTTGATGATGTTGATGATGTTGATGATGTTGATGATGTTGATGATGTTGATGATGTTGATGATGTTGATGATGTTGATGATGTTGATGATGTTGATGATGTTGATGATGTTGATGATGTTGATGATGTTGATGATGTTGATGATGTTGATGATGTTGATGATGTTGATGATGTTGATGATGTTGATGATGTTGATGATGTTGATGATGTTGATGATGTTGATGATGTTGATGATGTTGATGATGTTGATGATGTTGATGATGTTGATGATGTTGATGATGTTGATGATGTTGATGATGTTGATGATGTTGATGATGTTGATGATGTTGATGATGTTGATGATGTTGATGATGTTGATGATGTTGATGATGTTGATGATGTTGATGATGATGTTGATGATGTTGATGATGTTGATGATGTTGATGATGTTGATGATGTTGATGATGTTGATGATGTTGATGATGTTGATGATGTTGATGATGTTGATGGTGTTGATGATGTTGATGATGTTGATGATGTTGATGATGTTGATGATGTTGATGATGTTGATGATGTTGATGATGTTGATGATGTTGATGATGTTGATGATGTTGATGATGTTGATGATGTTGATGATGTTGATGATGTTGATGATGTTGATGATGTTGATGATGTTGATGATGTTGATGATGTTGATGATGTTGATGATGTTGATGATGTTGATGATGTTGATGATGTTGATGATGTTGATGATGTTGATGATGTTGATGATGTTGATGATGTTGATGATGTTGATGATGTTGATGATGTTGATGATGTTGATGATGTTGATGATGTTGATGATGTTGATGATGTTGATGATGTTGATGATGTTGATGATGTTGATGATGTTGATGATGTTGATGATGTTGATGATGTTGATGATGTCGATGCTGTTGATGATGTTGATGATGTTGATGATGATGTTGATGATGTTGATGATGTTGATGATGTTGATGATGTTGATGATGTTGATGATGTTGATGATGTTGATGATGTTGATGATGTTGATGATGTTGATGATGTTGATGATGTTGATGATGTTGATGATGTTGATGATGTTGATGATGTTGATGATGTTGATGATGTTGATGATGTTGATGATGTTGATGATGTTGATGATGTTGATGATGTTGATGATGTTGATGATGTTGATGATGTTGATGATGTTGATGATGTTGATGATGTTGATGATGTCGATGATGTCGATGCTGTTGATGATGTTGATGATGTTGATGATGATGTTGATGATGTTGATGATGTTGATGATGTTGATGATGTTGATGATGTTGATGATGATGTTGATGATGTTGATGATGTTGATGATGTCGATGATGTCGATGCTGTTGATGATGTTGATGATGTTGATGATGATGTTGATGATGATGTTGATGATGTTGATGATGTTGATGATGTTGATGATGTTGATGATGTTGATGATGTTGATGATGTTGATGATGTTGATGATGTTGATGATGTTGATGATGTTGATGATGTTGATGATGTTGATGATGTTGATGATGTTGATGATGTTGATGATGTTGATGATGTTGATGATGTTGATGATGTTGATGATGTTGATGATGTTGATGATGTTGATGATGTTGATTATGTTGATGATGTTGATGATGTTGATGATGTTGATGATGTTGATGATGTTGATGATGTTGATGATGTTGATGATGTTGATGATGTTGATGATGTTGATGATGTTGATGATGTTGATGATGTTGATGATGTTGATGATGTTGATGATGTTGATGATGTTGATGATGTTGATGATGTTGATGATGTTGATGATGTTGATGATGTTGATGATGTTGATGATGTTGATGATGTCGATGATGTCGATGCTGTTGATGATGTTGATGATGTTGATGATGATGTTGATGATGTTGATGATGTTGATGATGTTGATGATGTTGATGATGTTGATGATGTTGATGATGTTGATGATGTTGATGATGTTGATGATGTTGATGATGTTGATGATGTTGATGATGTTGATGATGTTGATGATGTTGATGATGTTGATGATGTTGATGATGTTGATGATGTTGATGATGTTGATGATGTTGATGATGTTGATGATGTTGATGATGTTGATGATGTTGATGATGTTGATGATGTTGATGATGTTGATGATGTTGATGATGTTGATGATGTTGATGATGTTGATGATGTTGATGATGTTGATGATGTTGATGATGTTGATGATGTTGATGATGTTGATGATGTTGATGATGTTGATGATGTTGATGATGTTGATGATGTTGATGATGTTGATGATGTTGATGATGTTGATGATGTTGATGATGTTGATGATGTTGATGATGTTGATGATGTTGATGATGTTGATGATGTTGATGATGTTGATGATGTTGATGATGTTGATGATGTTGATGATGTTGATGATGTTGATGATGTTGATGATGTTGATGATGTTGATGATGTTGATGATGTTGATGATGTTGATGATGTTGATGATGTTGATGATGTTGATGATGTTGATAGAGTAGTGTCGATATCCCTTGAACACTTCCCATGGTAGTACCTATACAGAAGGCTCAGGCAACCAACATTGCGTCGATGTCGAAGAGAGTTGAGAGAAGAGGAATTGTTTCATCCCCTATCAGATATAACGCACGACGTTGAATTCGGTCCAGGAGCTCCAAATATGATCTTGAAGCCCCTGTCCAAATGTGCGAATTTTACTCCATTTTCGACCTAATATATGAGGTGTATATCATGCGAAGATCAGTTGGAGTGAAGTATTTTTTGCACCGTTTTTAAAAACAAAGGCACTTGGCCGCTTCTTTCGAGACATCGAATATATGATTATTCCAACGAAGATCAGATTGGATCGATATGCCCAGAACGTCAAGAGCTGCTGACTCCTCAAGAACCACACCGTTCATATAAAGGGGAGCTAAGGAGCAATCCACTCGCTTGTAACTTAACAGACTACACTGGGTCTTACTTGCATTAAACTCTACTTTATTGGCAAGACCCCACTCAAAGATTTTTTTTAAGTCATTAAGGAGTGTGTCATTCATATTTTGCCTCTTTCTCTCAATCTCCAAAGAGACGGGCGTTTTTTTAACGAATAAGAATGTATGTCATGCTGCTGTCGTCTGCAAACGAGTGCATTGGGTTATGAGTCAACGACAGAAGGTCGTTGATAAAAACCAAAAACAAAGAAGGTGTTAGAATTGAACCCTGCAGTACTCCTGTAATGATGGAGTGTTCTCTGGACGAAATGCCATCTATAACGACACGTATGTTGATAGATCTATATAGATCTGTCCTTTAGAAAACATGTGATCCACCGAGCAAATTTATTACCAAACGCCTTGGAAATATCCAGAGCAACAACTTTGCTCTCACCAAATAAGTGAACGCATTGATTCCATTTTTCAGTGAGGTATGCCATCAAGCCACCAGTAGAGCGTGCCCTGCGGAAACCATATTGACGGTCACTAAGCAAATTGATGTGCTCCATATAGTACATGAGGTTGAAATTGAAATTTATTACGCTCTCCACAACTTTGGAGAGCGTAGAGTATATCGCTATGGGTCGGTAGTTTGCAGGGTTCGTGGCATCTTTTTTGGTAGTAGCTGGTCATTTGCGATCTTCCAACAAGATGGAAGTACTTCTTTCCTGTAGGAGATGTTGAAAAGGTTTCTCAAAGATCGAGCTAGAGTAGAAGCACACGCTTTAAGCACAATTGGTGGTATACCATCAGGACCCAAAGTTTTTTTTTTATATTGAGATTTTCAAGGACCCGTTTTACTGCTCGTTTTACTTTTTAAGTTCAAGACGACAAACATCCTCAAAAGATTGGATAATGGATGATTGGACATAATTTGCTGATTATAACAATTTGCATACAGCGTCAATTCTGAAGAGAAGTTTATAGAGGATGACTTGACCACGCTGCCATTTGTAAAAATTTCAGTCAGTGTCTTGTCTTCTGCTATAGGATGTATTCTGAACAATTGCTGACTTTATTTCAAACGCCTACTGTGGCTACGATCAGAGCACCAAGGTTGTTTTAAATCATACCCGTCAGCTATTATGTTGTTATGAATGGATGTGGTAAGAGTGAGGTCTAGAACCTCTTTGCTGGTTGCGGTAATAAACGTTGGCTCATATCCAACGTTGCATACGTAAAGGTTAGTGCAAATAAGAAAGTCTTAATGCAACTCACCCCTCTGATTTTTATTTGTGCTGTCCCATATTGTATGATAAGCGTTGACATCACGGCTAAAGACAACATCTGTCTTATGTATGGCAGCGTGCTTGAATAGGTCGGATATGGAATCCGGGGGAGAATTGGGCTCGTCTCCCGCATAGTAGGCTGAGGCAACAATATTTTCTTTTGAATATTGAGCTTAATCAGGCCGCAGTAATTTATGAACTCTGTCAAGGAAAAAAGATAAATGTTATTGTTGCATGCAAAACAGGTTCTAGGTCTGGTTTAGACCCAGTATATCGCCATTTGTACTGGTCCAGCGTTCTTGCACAATTGCAATGTCAGCTCCGTCTCGGAGCATTGTCTGAACCATAAAGCTGCTTTGGCGTGTTGAAGATTGATTTACAAATCAAAAGAGCCTTCACCATTAGTGCTTTTTCTGGAGTTACAGTATTACAAGTGCAAAAAATTATTTTCAATTATTCTCCCCAAGTAAAAAATCAATGCAACGTTTATGAGTTAAAGTAACATCAAGAAGCTCTTACCGAATTTTTTCAAATTTTCTTATAGATCCAAAGAAGTCACGTGTGTCTGTCCATTAAAAGATTTCTGTCCATAAAACGTATTTAAGATGCTATACTTATAAAGTTATTATTCCATGCAACTCAATTTAATGTTTGTTGCATTTTCAGTGCAAGAAGCGGTTGTCACTGTGGCCCCGTGACATCAACATTTTTTTCTCGTTTTCGATAAGTTTAAATAAGCTTATGTCTGTCTTGTAGAGATACAATTTGGTATGTATGTATTTTATACCAAATCTACGTATATCCAAACAAAAATGTCTTCTAAAAATGGGTGTCATCCGCCCACTGACACGTCTACCTCCCATACAACGCAAAAATTAAAAGCTGCATAAAAAATCTCATAGTTAACCTACAAAATAAAATTTGGCATATATGTTTCTCATATCAAAACAAAGATGTCCTCGAAAAATGAGTGTCATCCGCTTACGGACACGCCCACCTCCTATATAACTCAAAAACTGAAAGCTACAATAAATAAGCTTATGGTTTACCTACAGGCTTGCAATTTGGTACGTATGTATTTTACAACAAACCAAAAATAGAAACTGCATAAATAAGCTTATGTTTGTCTTATAGAGATACAATTTGGTATGTATGTATTTTATACCAAATCTACGATGTGCTCAAAAATTGGGCATTATCTGTCCACGAACACGCCTATCTCCCATACAACCCACAATAACGAAAATCCCATAAAGGCATTAACATATGAGCTACAGGAATAAAACTTGGTATGTGCAAATTTTCCATCAAAATTGAAATCCACATAAAATATGGGCTTCATCCGCCCAGGGACACGCCTATTTTCTATACTATTATTGCATTTTTAAAATGGAGGTTTAGGATATATCATAGTCGGGCTAGACCGACTTTAGACTTTTTTTACTTATTTGAATTAAAAGTGAGCGGATAAACGTAAGCTTCTCACATCACAGCAACACTTTCCGTTCCCCTTAATAACACTATGCAACAAAACTGAAGTTTTAAAAATCCCAAAAGGTTTCACAACGGTTTCATTTGGTTTTGCGTTCGCTGAATCCGAATCTGAAATCAGAATTTTCAGGTCACCCTAGGTTTTCGAGCTACAGGGGAGGCTGAACCCTAACCCCCACTTTTAATGAAATCAATATAACAGACCCCCACTACTTTTTCAAGAGGAAAATTTTTTGCCTTGGAACACATCTCCTCCGACCCCTCTATATCAGGGGTCCATAAAAAATTACATAAAAATTTTATGATTTTCATATATTTTTTATATGAACTTTTTAATAATATAATTATGTGGCATTCTAAACATTAAATTAAAGAAATACCAAAAATAAATAGTAATAATAAAATATATTAAAAATAAAAAGAAAATTAATTTCAAACAAATTTTTTGATTTCCAATAAATAAATATTAATAAAATTTGTTTTTTAAATAAAATTATCATGTAAAATATATTAAAAAATCATAAAATTTGTATGGAAGCCGCCATACGGAGGGGTCAGAGGGGATGAGTTCCAAGGCAAAAAATGTTCCTCTTGAAAAAGTAATGGGGTCGGTTATATTGATTTCATTAAAAGTGGGGGGTTAGGGTTCAGCCTCCCCTGTTCCTCGAAAACCTAAGGTCACCCGAAAATTTTGACTTCAGATTCGGATTCAGCGAACAAAAAACCTTAAGAAACCGTTGAGAAACTCCTTGGGATATATTAAGTGTTGTACCGTGTAATTAGCTTAAAATTTCAAGTTCTCAAGCTTGTCTAAAAAATTAATTCACTCACTTTGTAGTGCCGTTATAATTGCAGCAACGCCATACTTAAGCCAACGAATGGCTCTAGCACTGGGTAAGCAGCATTTCAAGGCCTCTCATAATAATTTTTCAATTCGATTTCCCCTTCAGTAGCAACATTATTTTGCACATGGCATGAATTGTAATAAATAGCAAAAAACTTATAACACTGCTAAAAATAGCGAGCCAACAGCATGAGTTCTTTTGTGCCAAATTTAACCCTTTAACGACGCATGACAAATTGTTCTCCAACCCCCCCCCCCCCATAAATGATAGGTGAGCATAAGAACTGTTGTATTGTAGAACAACCTTCCAATTAGCATGATTAAAAACTGGTCTATGCGTTATGACCCTGCCGTCAAAGGGTTAAACAGCAGCATTATACATAACTGCAGCTGCAGTTAATTAGTTTTTGTTTGCAAAGAAGTATTTTTTGTTAAGAGAAAAATCTTATTATTTTCAAGTTTATTTATTGTAACTAGTTAGCTGCGAGAGGTTAGAGTTCACTGATTATTTTATGAAAATTTTAAACTTCAATATGCTGTGTTGCAATAAAAACATGGTTTTCGCTTATTATTTGCTGTTTAATGAGAAGCTGTAACTAAACATAAATCATAAAAGACGTGGAAACTGACAGGCAATTAAAAATATAATTTTTTTAAGATTAAATTAAAACTAAAGCAATTTTTATAAAGTTCTTGTTGTTTAAAAAGACTTTATTTTGAGATAATGTTAAAAAAGTGACAAATTTTGAAGTATTGCAAGTTTGTTTTGAAATGCTTTTAAGAATATAGAGTTACCTATTGATACTCTTAGTAAAAGTTTTAAACTTTAACACTAACCATAAATCATGCGCATGTCCAAGTCATGCATGATTTGCATTGAGACATTGCTGACACCGCATACCAGGTATTCTGCACACAAGCATTCCACAGGCAACTGCAAATATGATAGCTATGATCGTCGGCCAAGTTATTCTAACGTTTCACTTTTAATGGCAAATCTTTGTTGGATTAGCGCCATTGGCACTAAAAGAAGATTTAACAACAAAAACAATATAATAAAATAACAATAAGCCACAGCAACCTACCTCTAGCTACATCAAGCTTAAAGCTTATGAGAACATTAAAAGTTCAGGGTTAAAACTGTGCTCAGTATTCTGAGCTCTAGCTACCTATCTACCAGGTGAAAATGAAGAAGGTTGTTCTGCTCCGAATATTTACTGGGCTGCATATATCTAAATGTTGTATAACAGCAAAAGCACGATTTGTCTGTAAAAGTGTAGCTATGATTATATTATACGTGTAACATTACGAGATACTTTATTATATAATTGTTTTTTTGTGTTATTTTTTTTTTATTTTACTATAATTTATGCACGCAATTAAAATCAAGCAAATTGTTATTGTCCATTGTTAATATATTACTCTAGGCATTTTATAACATAACGTTGTATATCTAGATATATTTGCATGCATCTGCAAGACGGCGTGTACGATTTTGTAACATTTTCAACTTATTTGCTGCATGCGTTTGAGTCAATCGCCACTTTGTTGATTTATTGCTACATTTTAGCAGCAGTTTTTCTGAGCCAGGCTTAGTTCGGGATGATCGTTATCGATATTGCGTGTCAATAAATTTTTCAAATCCTCAGACCAATTCAAACATCTATTATGGCTATGTTAAATTTTTGACAATAACATATAAATTAAATCACGATATATGTATATAATAACGATCTATATAATTGACTCATAATTAAATGGGTGACTCATTCAAATTATATTGTGTCAAATGCAAATGGGCTGCACTAAGAAAGCTACTCGGTAACAGACACTAACAGTTTCTAGAAGTTAATTTTCATAGTCATAAACCCCTCCCTCCCCCCCCTCCCCCCTAAATGTTAATATATTTCACTACTACTTTTCAGAATTGTTTCATTCTGATTAAAGAAGTTATAGAAAAAAATACATTCAGTATTCAGATTATAATAACTGAATATTTTAAATCGAGTACCATTAAATTTAAATATCTTATTATGTTTCATATTTGAGGTGTTTACATACAAATCCAGTAAGACACAGGAAAAAAATTTTAGTTAGAAATGCTATTGTTAAACTAATGTTACAATACATCGATCCATAAAATCCACTTTGATAAAAAATTATAAAAATCCTAGAGAAACATGCATTATAAATCTTCTTTTCATTCAAAAGCAGACATGTTCACTGTAAATTTCCAATCAAAACCAGATAAGTCCAAGCAAGTTTTAATTTGTTTGGTAGTTTTCATTCAAATTTCAAAAACTTTTTGTTTCAAAACGTTGATATGAGTAATACATTTAACATTTTAGCGTATTTGGCTATGCGTTCTGTAAAAAATAAAAAGTTAAAAACCAAAAAACATTTATTTTTACTAAAAAGGACCTTCAGGAGATTCAAAATTACTTCGGCGGATTTCCTCCGATTTAAAAAAAAAAGCATGCAGAAATCATTTTAATGAGTTCTTCTAACTTTTGAAAACCCGAACGGCGGATTCTAAATTTTGATTCATTTCTAACTTACAAAACCAGACAAGTCCAAATTTGATTTTGAAAATACGATTTTTTTTCACTATGAGATTATTTTTTTGTAATTGTAATTGGTTTCTTTATAAAAAATGTCTGTCAAACTGAAGACTTTTTCGATATTTTTAAAACTTTCAAAATAAAAAACCATAATTTACAAGTAAATATGGCTTCTTTATTTAGTATTAATTACTTCAAAAACTCTTTTAGGCATGGAAGATATTAAGTTCTGTGAAATATCGGCATCCAAATTCTCCCAGGCGTCATAAGCTGGCAGTTTGTAACTCACCAAACGTTGTTGTATTGGTTATTAAAGGTGACGACTAGTATTCCCCATAGGTTTTCTATTTAGTGTAGGTCTGACGAGCACGCTGGCAACTTTAAAGTATTCATTTTTATAAGCGCGAGCCTAGCATTTGTCTCCGCACCAAAGTGTATTCGGGTCAATGCTGTCAGTTGAAAATTTTTAATAGTAGTTGAATGCGCCCAAAAAGAGTGGTAGATTTAGATTCGGAGATCATGACTTCGTTCAGTCATGATCTAGATTTTCAAACCTCATATATTTTTGTATGAAACTGCCACTACGGGGGTATTCATTTCTAATTCACTTTCTCAGACAGTTATTATAATCCTTAAGCAAGGCATTCATTTTGTTGTGTACACATCAGAGAATAACTTGAGTGCATTCAAATGGCGTTTTGAATGTGTCGTCAAAATACGAGCTACGAATGTGCCTTCTGCATTAAAATTAATGCGCAAATATATGCACCAATCACTGTGGTACGAATGCTGTAGAGTACGAACGATGACGAAGACGAATGCCTGCCAAATATGAATGTCCAACGAAGCCAGACATTCGCAACATTCGCCAAAAGCAACGAATATTCATTCTTTTCTGTTTATTCGCAGCAAGGAAAAAAATTTTAATTGCAGTCTGTATCAGCGATCACCAGCTCTTAACTCTTTCCACTAGAGCTTCAGACTTAAAAAAACAGAAAAAGTGGGATATCTCGAAAACGGACCACTTTTTACGGGTTTCTATGGGAGGTGGTATTTTCGAGACGCGTAGATAGAGGGGTCGCACTATGCCATAATATTGCACCAAAATATATGAAAAAAACAGAAAAATCGGGATATCTCAAAAATGGAGCGAGATAGGCCAAAAATAACCACCTTTTACTTGTTTCTAAGGGGGGTAGTATTTTCGAGACGCGTAGATACAGGCATCACACTATATTAAAATATTGCACCAAAAATATTTAAAAAACAAGTAAAGAAAGTCTAAAGTCGGTCTAGGCCGACTATGAAATACCCTAAACCCACTTTTCAAAAACAAAAAATTTTTATTTTGAATGGGCGTGTCCGTGGGCGGATGAAGCCTATATTTTATATGCATTTAAATGTTGATGAAAAATTTACACATTCCAAGTTTTATTCCTGTAGTTCACAGTTAATGCCTTTATTGTGCTTTCGAGGTGGGCGAGTTCATGGACGGATTACTCCCAATTTTTGAACACACCTTAGGTTTGGTATAAAATACATACACACCTAATTTAATTTCTCTATGACAAACATAACCTTATTTATTGAGTTTTAAACTTTTTGGGTTGTATGGGTGGTGGGCGTGTCCGTAGGCGGATGCCGTCCATTTTTCAAAATCATCTTTGTCTTGTGATAAAAAACATATGTGCCGAATTTTAGCTCTTTCAGTTTAACACAGGCTTATTTATTGCGTTTTCAATTTTTGGGTTGTATGGGAGGTGGGCGTGTCCGTGAGCGGAGGACGTCCATTTTTCGAAGACATCTTTGTGTTGATATAAAACACATACATATCAAATTTTATTGTTGTAGGTTAATTATGAGCTGAGTTATGCAGTTTTCAATTTTCGCGTTTTATGCGAGGTAGGTGTGTCCGTGGGCGGATGATGTCCATTTTTCAAAACCATCTTTGTTTTGTTATAAAAAACATATGTGCCAAATTTTAGCTCTTTAGGTTAAACACAGGCTTATTTATTGCGTTTTCAATTTTTGGGGTGTATGGGAGGTGGGCGTGTCCGTGAGCGGAGGACGTCCATTTTTCGAAGACATCTTTATGTTGATATAAAGCACATACATATCAAATTTTATTGTTGTAGGCTTATTATGAGCTGAGTTATGCAGTTTTAAATTTTTGCGTTGTACGGGAGGTAGGCGTGTCCTAGGGCGGATTCCAAAAATATTCAATAGTGCAGATCCTTGGGTGCATGTGACCATGTGTACCAAGTTTCATCCAATTATCTCAACTCCTTCTTCTTATCCTGTGTATACGGACAACACACAGACGGACGGACGGACGAACGGACATGAATAGCTCGACTCACGAGGTGACGCTGATCAAGAATATATATACTTTTCTATACCGGACTCGCTTCGTTCTATGCGTTACAAACGTTTGCACAAAGTTAATATACCCTGACCTTTCAGGTTAAGGGTATAAAAAAATTTAAGCAGCAGCAGCAAACACTCGAGCTTCCAGCACACACTTTGCACACAAGCAAATCGCCAGGAAAACAAAAATAAAATTCCTCTCGAGCTGGAGTCCAGCAGCAAACACTCGAGCTTTCAGCGAATCATTCGAATGTCAGCATTGTCTGGATGCTGCCTTTGTATCGATCCGTAGTCGTCACACACTGTGCTAAGCAGCAATCGTTGTTTACGAACTCGAGTGGTATGCATGCATTGTTTTTTTGTGGCTGACGACGATTTTTATTCGAGAAGCAAAAAATGACGAATGGTCTCATGTAGTTCTCTGGTACACATTGCTTTTGAGCTTCCTGTAGGTACATCACCTAAAATATAAGCTCCATTTCTAGTTCACTAGGCAGAGGAAAAGATGAATCCTTTGTGAGGTTATCGCCTATCTTCCGACTGGAAAGCTTATTTGCATAAATTTACTTTTGTAATATATACGCTTTGTTTATTTTCATAAAACCCGCTGCCATACATGAGGTTCAAAGTAGAGATGGGCACTTGTAACGAATTTTGACGCGACACGACGTGTCACGACGAATCACGCCGTGATCGTGAGCGAAACAATAAAAAATTATTAAAAATTCGTGATCGTACATGATTAAATTTCTCTCGTGCGTGACTTAAATTTATTCATGTCACGACTTGTGTACCAAAATTTTTCAAACCTGTGCGTAATGATGTTTTCTTACGCTTTTGCTACCAATTGCATACAAAATGCAACACTGACCACTTCTAAAGTAGCGACAACAACTAACTTCGCTCTCTTTACTTATTTTGCGAAACGTCAGCGGCAACTTGAAGCAATTTTGGTAATTTTAAATACAAATAATAAGCTGAGAAATTTTATCACTTTTCTATTTATAGTGCTGTATCTACCTCTCTGTTGCTTCTGCTCCTTCCTGTATGCTGGTTTTACCAGAGGTACTCTAAATAAACTTTTAATAAAAACTTATGTGTATTCTTTTTCCTATAAAACGTATTCGTGAGAACTCGTGAGTAAAATATGCCATAGTGATCGTGCGTGATCGTGATCAAAAAACTTATTTTTAAGCATGAGCGTGCGTGATTAGAAGAAATCACATCGTGATCGTGCGTTATCGTGATCCAAAAAAATATTTTTGATCGTGAGCGTGCGTGATTAGAAGAAATCACATCGTGAGCGTGTGTGATCGTGAGTAAAAATCACTCACGCGCCCTTTTCTACTTCAAAGTACAAACCAAACCGCGAACAAGTCATGCGTAGACTGGGATCTGGTAATTACAAGTGAAGGACGTATTGCTAGAACATGCTACATAAAAAAACAATAGAAATAAACTACTTTAAAGTTTAAAAAAAAATATTTTTTTATATAAAAAGAATTGTACTAATAAACATTGACAACGGACTGCTAAGCTAATTGCAGGTTCGGTGAAATATTTTTGGTCGATGTTGGTATTGCAACCAGTAAGGAAACCAATAAAAAAAATCCTTTTCAAAAAACTTTTTGAAAACATGTGGCTTATCATGTTTTTTAAATAAGCGCTTCAATTAATAAAAACAAAAATTAATTAATATCAATGAAGAAATGCTTTGCGATAAGCAATGCAATGCTTATAAAAAGATTCAAAATACGTTTCAGAAAGGTTTTTATTAAATATTTTAATGTGTGACGGGTGTTACAAAAGAGAAAATTTGAAAATTTCTATGTTAACAGTCGAACTTCATTACTAAAATACAAATTTGTTCATGAATCGTGTTTTTAATGTTAATTCAACAACTACAGCTTTTTATTTTTTAAAATTAAATAACATTGCGTTTTTAGAACTATAATTAAATTTTTTTTTTACTAAAATTTTTTATTAAAAAAGAATTTTAATTTATTCATCTTTTTACAATAACTTTCTTTATTATATTGACGTCTGCGCTGACAACGTCATTTTCCTTACATAGTACATAGAAATGCATTAAGTTAATATTGGATGTATGGTATAGCAAATAACAAAACTAGAACTAAATGTTTGACAAAAATAATAGAGTTTAATTCAATATCTTAATATATAAGATTTTTGCCTTGGTAACGATTATGGCGGAGTTAAAAGAGAAGGGTTATAGTGCACTCGACCCTGTCACACTACTTGGTCGTAATACTGTGGCAGCAATAATAATGATTCTTGACAAATTCAACGGAAGACCATCAAATCAATTTGATTAAAATTATTTCAAGCATTAATTAAATATGACGTGTGGCAAAACTTTTACTTTCTTTCATTGAATTCAAAGCACAAATAAAAACACTCAACATTGCATCTCAAGCACAGTCGGATGCACAGACTCATGGTTGCTACACATACTACATCATTCTGTTATGTTTCTCTCACCTTAAAAACGCATTTTAAGTGACTTTCAATAAGTCGTCCCAATGGCAAATTCCCGCTACTGTAGTCAGTCAAGTTTTCAATCAATGCAACACTTGCTGCAACATAAGAGCGCGCAGCATGCAGCAGCTAGCCATTTCCTGATTGTTTATAACTTGCTGTGTTGTGATTGTGCAACAATTGCGCCAAGTAAGTGAGTGGTACATGCATGCACCCAAAACCACTTGCACCAAGACATGCTTGAATTTTAATTGCTCTAAAATTACAACGCAGTTGGTTTTAAATGCATAGCTACAGCAACAATAAAACAAAAACCAAGACAATTAAACAGATAAAAAAACGCAGAAGAAAAAAACAAAAATTAAAAATTCAAGCCAACTATAACAAAATCAAAAATATTTCTTGACTACAGACTGACCATTATATATATGTTAACAACAACAACAAATCAGTTGCTAAAACAACAACGGCAACAACCCACTGAACGTTGAAGTATGGTTTTTGAATGTGCTTTAATGGCATTTCATGAAGAAATGCCTACTTACGGCCAAAATCTGTCAGAGGCTAGCTGGGCCTAGGCTGTGCGGAGCTTTCGGGGAGCTTTTAATGAAAAAGTTAAATTTTCAAGCAAAATTTTAGGTTTTTAAACTCAGTAAAGCCAATCTATTAATTAAGACACAAGGTCAGTCAGTCGAATTCCGGTCCTACGCTTTTACTTTTCCTAAATTATTTTCTCAACTTTTCTTTGCTTCTTTTCTTTATAATCAAATAAAATTGAATCAACTGCCTTGTTTAGATACTAATCTTTATATATAAGACACAATCGTCACGCCTCGTACCTCATATCGCTTAAACTGTGCATTCTTCCTATAACATTACTTTTGTCATATGAAAAAATATTCAGCCTAAAAGTATACACAAAAAATACATTTTCTTTTTTTTAATAACCAAGAGACAAGCGTCATGCTCCGCACCTAATTTCTCTCAAACTGTAATTAGGCTATTACCGTGCTTTCCAAACTTTACGGAAAATTATTCCGCCGGAAGGTATGCGCCGAAAATTTATTTGGCACTTATCAGTGACGATATTTGTTTCAACAGGTTATAAGACCTGTTGATATTTTATTATATATATTTGTTATATATATTTGTTTGTAATTTTTTTCTTGAAAAAAATTAATTTGAAGCTAAAATTTTTGTAAAATATTATTCAAATAATTCTTAACAATGAAAAACTGAAAGAAATTTATATAAATTATTTTTTTTTTAGAAACTATATCTGTTCGAAACAATTTAATAAGAAGTTCGAAAACAAATATGAATAAAACAATAGCTAACCCCAAAATGTTCACCAAATTTTCGTCAGAACCTTTACTTTGGTTCAATTGAAAGAAGCACAGTCATAATTCACTAGTACTAAGCAGTGCAGTTGATATGTATTTCTGGATATGGCTGCGTTTCAAGCAATGATGTTAACCTTTTTATGACAAATGACTGAGCAATTTTTTTAATTTGTACGCATTTAAAAATCATCGGAAAATTTTATAATTTGCAGTTGTTATTGTGATCTCTTTTGTATTTTGAGCTGTGTTATAAAATCAAGTTCTACACATTTTATGATATTTCTTAGCGATTTTTATTGCTTACACTATGCGCAAAAACACGAAAATTGCAAAAAAAAAATGTTTTATTTTTAAATTTTTTTTTCTTTCAGTTTTTCTTGCTTTTTCAGAATATAGTCGCATACATTCAAATATATCTTGTATACTACTTTTTGGATTTGTACAATCAAGCCTATCAAATTAATCAAGTCAATTATATTTAGGATTTCCATGTTCCAGAAATTAGAATTATGGAATATTTGTGTTCCAACAAAAAGACTTCAAGAATACTAAATAAAAGTTTTTATACCGCTCAATTAATTTAAAAGTTTAGTCAAATTATAACTAAAAATACAAAATTATAACTCCCTATATATCAGCCCACTTTTACTGTCTAATAATGTAACTAACTTATCTTGAGTGCACTTCAATTTATTTATAATAAAAATAAATGCGTGAAGTTGATTAAGTATCAACAATAATAAATATTATGAAAACACCAACACGTTTTTATTTATTAATTTTTTAATTGAGTGACAAATTTTTTTTTTATTAGTTTCAATGCTCAAAGTGTTAATGTTGCTGTTGTTGTTGTTGTCGCAGTGTGTTCACTTGGAAACACTGTGCACAAAGTTAAAATTTCCAAACGTACAAATTGTTTAAAGTATTCGAGACGATTGCTTAGTAGTAGTTGCAGATATTGTAGAGTAGCTCACCTTAAATGCGGTCGCATTAATAATTTTCAAATTCAAGGCCAAACAATGTCAACTAGTTGAAAACGCATAAATACAAAAATCAATTCTAACTGTTTTGGCAATGATTGCAAATGTTTATATAAATTAGAAATTCAAATATGCCAACATTTTAATCAAGCTTTTGGATTTTTAACTTCAAATTTTCCCCCCTCAATATCAGCTACGAGATAGATACTAAAACGTCTGTAAAAAACTACAAAGTGAAGTCAAGAGTAAAAAAATTTTTAAAAAAATATGTATCATTGACCAATTAATGGAGATAACTTAGCTTTTTTGGCATTTTTTATACCTTTCCGATCTACTTTTTGGAGACAATGGAGCAAATTGTGTTTGACCTTGGAAATTTCTTAAAAAAATTCATAACAAATTATCTGTCATTGACCGAAAACTGGGATTTTATGGTAATTGTAATGGTAATGGTAATTATAATGCTAATGGTAATGGTAATGGAAATGGTCATGGTCATGGTAATGGTAGTGGTAATGGTGATGGTAATGGTGATGGTGATGGTATGGTAATGGTAATGGTAATGGTAATGGTAGTGGTAATGGTAATGGTAATGGTAATGGTAATGGTAATGGTAATGGT
This sequence comes from Tetanocera ferruginea, assembly GCA_958299015.1. Classification (NCBI taxonomy): domain Eukaryota; kingdom Metazoa; phylum Arthropoda; class Insecta; order Diptera; family Sciomyzidae; genus Tetanocera; species Tetanocera ferruginea. The sequence goes on along the minus strand of OY282641.1, from coordinate 7,951,281 downwards.
AATGGTAATGGTAATAGTAATGGTAATGGTAATGGTAATGGTAATGGTAATTGTAATGGTAATGGTAATGGTAATGGTAATGGTAATGGTAATGGTAATGGTAATGGTAATGGTAATGGTAATGGTAATGGTAATGGTAATGGTAATGGTAATGGTAATGGTAATGGTAATTTTACTGGTATGGTAATGGAAATGGTAATGGTAATGGTAATGGTAATGGTAATGGTAATGGTAATGGTAATGGTAATGGTAATGGTAATGGTAATGGTAATGGTAATGGTAATGGTAATGGTAATGGTAATGGTAATGGTAATGGTAATGGTAATGGTAATGGTAATGGTAATGGTAATGGTAATGGTAATGGTAATGGTAATGGTAATGGTAATGGTAATGGTAATGGTAATGGTAATGGTAATGGTAATGGTAGTGGTAATGGTAATGGTAATGGTAATGGTAATGGTAATGGTAATGGTAATGGTAATGGTAATGGTAATGGTAATGGTAATGGTAATGGTAAACGTAATGGTAATGGTAATGGTAATGGTAATGGTAATGGTAATGGAAATGGTAATGGTAATGGTAATGGTAATGGTAATGGTAATGGTAATGGTAATGGTAATGGTAATGGTAATGGTAATTGTAATGGTAATGGTAATGGTAATGGTAATGGTAATGGTAATGGTAATGGTAATGGTAATGGTAATGGTAATGGTAATGGTAATGGTAATGGTAATGGTAATGGTAATGGTAATGGTAATGGTAATGGTAATGGTAATGGTAATGGTAATGGTAATGGTAATGGTAATGGTAATGGTAATGGTAATGGTAATGGTAATGGTAATGGTAATGGTAATGGTAATGGTAATGGTAATGGTAATGGTAATGGTAATGGTAATGGTAATGGTAATGGTAATGGTAATGGTAATGGTAATGGTAATGGTAATGGTAATGGTAATGGTAATGGTAATGGTAATGGTAATGGTAATGGTAATGGTAATGGTAATGGTAATGGTAATGGTAATGGTAATGGTAATGGTAATGGTAATGGTAATGGTAATTGTAATGGTATGGTAATGGAAATGGTAATGGTAATGGTAATGATAATGGTAATGGTAATGGTATTGGTAATGGTAATGGTAATGGTAATGGTAATGGTAATGGAAATGGTAATGGTAATGGTAATGGTAATGGTAATGGTAATGGTAATGGTAATGGTAATGGTAATGGTAATGGTAATGGTAATGGTAATGGTAATGGTAATCGAAATGGTAATGGTAATGGTAATGGTAATGGTAATGGTAATGGTAATGGTAATGGTAGTGGTAATGGTAATGGTAATGGTAATGGTAATGGTAATGGTAATTGTAATGGTAATGGTAATGGTAATGGTAATGGTAATGGTATTGGTAATGGTAATGGTAATGGTAATGGTAATGGTAATGGTATTGGTAATGGTAATGGTAATGGTAATGGTAATGGTAATGGTTATGGTAATGGTAATGGTAATGGTAATGGTAATGGTAATGGTAATGGTAATGGTAATGGTAATGGTAATGGTAATGGTAATGGTAATGGTAATGGTAATGGTAATGGTAATGGTAATGGTAATGGTAATAATAGTGGTAATGGTAATGGTAATGGTAATGGTAATGGTAATGGTAATGGTAATGGTAATCGTTATGGTAATGGTAATGGTAGTGGTTATGGTAATAATAGTGATACTGGTAATGGTTATGGTAATAGTAGTGGTAATGGTAATGATAATGGTAATTGTTATATGGTAATAATTATAGTAATGATAATGATAATGGTTACCATTAGGTATTGGTAATGGAAATGTAATGGTAGTGACAACGTTATTCATCGAAAATTAAAATTTCGAGTAATGTTAAACGTAATTGCAATGGTAATGGTAATAGTAATGGTAATTGTTACATGGTTATCGTAATGATAATTGTTATAAGTTAATTGTTATAGCAATGATAATGATATTGGTTATGATAATGGTAATGGTACTGGATAAAATAATGGTTATGACAACTTTATTCCTCGAAAAATAAAATTAAGAGTAATGGTAATGGTAACATTAATTGTTAAAGCAATTGTAACGGTAATGGTAATTGTATATAATGGTAATGGTAATGGTAATTGTAATGTTATTTGGTAAAAGTTAAAGTAATAATAATGATTATGGTTATCATTAGGTTATGGAAATGGAAAAGTTATGCTAATAGTAATGGAAAAGTTAAAGTAATGGTTGGTAGTTGTTATGTGGTAATAGTTATAGAAATGATAATGGTGATGGTTATAAGTGGTAATGGTAATGGATAAATGAATGGTAATGACAACTTTATTCCTCGAAATAAAATTTTTAACAATGGTAATATTAATGGTAAAAGTAATGATAATGGTAATGGTAATTTTAATGGTAATGGTAATTATAATGGTAATGAAAATATTAATGGTAATTATAATGGTAATGGTAATGGTTATGGTAATGGTTATGGTAATGGTAATTGTAATTGTAATGGTAATGGTAATGGTAATGGTAATGGTAATGATAATGGTAATGGTAATGGTAATGGTAATGGCAATGGTTATGATAATTGTTGTATGGTAATAGTTATAATAATGATAATGGTAATGATTACCATTTAGTAATGGTAGTAGAAAAGTAATGGTAAGGGTAATGGGAAAGTAATGTTAATGGAAAGTAATATTAATGGAAAGTAATGTTAATGGTAATGGAAAAGTAATGGTAATGGCAATGGAAAAGTAATGTAAGTGGTAACGGAAAAGTAATGGTAATGGCAATGGAAAAGTTATGTAAGTGGTAATGAAAAAGTAATGGTAGTGACAACTTTATATATCAAAAAATAATATTTTGAGTAATGGTTATAAAAATGGTAATTGTTATATGGTAGTAGTTATAGTAATGATAATGATAATGTAATGGTAATGGATAAAGCAATGGTGAGGACAGTGTTATTCCTCGAAAAATATAATTTTGAATTCTCCAAAATCAAGGTGCGTCTCTCTCTCTAAGCTAGGTTGAAAACTGTGTGAACAAACAAGACACAAATATCTACCTATCTCGCTTGCTTACACACTCTATCTGCCTGCCTGTCTCAATCAGAGTTCACTATGAACGCAGCCTAAGGCATTGAGGGATGCCCTGATTTGATGATAGTTTCAAAAAATGCTTTTTACCGCTGGTAAAAAATAGAGTTCTTCTTCTCGCACCTTCAAGGGAACAATGCAAAAATCAAGTCCTTGTTTTTGTTAAGCTCGGACTTTTTTCGTAATTAAATGAAAGGAACTTCAGATGCATGTCTTGTGTATTATTTTAGTGCAGTTAGTTTCATACCGGAAAAATATTTTTACATTAACCTGATCATTGACCAAGGTCGATTATCTAAAGTACGTTTGAGCCTACATTATAGATAGTTTAGTAAATGTTGAAAAACCACTAACTTTCAAAATAATAACTTAAGCCTTAGACCAGTTTAGGTGTGTACGATTGGCAATAATTCTGTTCCTTTTTAACTTGAAAAACATTAATTAAACGAAGTATTGGTATTGTCGACCACGAAAACTATACCGGATATGCACTCAGCTTATAATGTGAATATCCAATTAAGCTGTTACGATTTTGTGTTTTTTTTTTTTTTTTTTTTGACCTCAACGTACGCATGATAACAGTCACATAGTTTAGATTAAAATATTTTTGCTATTTTATATAACGACCGACTGACTGTCAATGTCAATGTTATGTTGCTCCAATTAATTTCAACAAAACTGGCCATAAAGCAAACATATGACAGATATAGATACGAATTAAAACAGAAAAAATAAAAACAACTTCAAATTTGATACAAGCCACTGACAGTGTTAGTCAAAACAATAACAACACGTGCTTTAGAGCAAAAAAACAAAAAATTTTATACATTTTAATTTATTTTAAAGCATTGACCTGTAATAGCGCGAGTGAGTTCATAAAAAATCATTTCAATTCAATGCGGGTACGTAGCACATAAATTAAACCAATTTTGGTTCGATCCATTTCCGTTTTGGTCAACAGTCAGACAGACAGACATACAGACAGACAGTAGTAGCTACAGTAGCGGCCTGCCTGTCCTTCAATGAGGTCTTTTTTGTTGTTGCTCTTATTGTGCGATTTGTTAAAAATTTGCTTTACGGCTGCCAATGATAATCGAACATTTTTCAATGTTTGATTTAATTTGTTTTAAAAAGTATACGACGCAGTTTTTTTTTTTATACAAAAATTAATTTTTAAATGCATATTTTATGTTTTTTTTTTAGAGAATTTTATGGAATAAAGGTCAGCTTGTAATGCCATTAGAACATAAGAACAGCTTAGAAAAGCTTTTGAATTATTAAACAAAAAGGAATTCACAACTTAATTGAAGGCTGATGCCTTGAGTTAGGAAACAATTCAATAGCTTCGCGTAATTTCTGAGAACCATGTCAGAAGCAAGAAATCTATTTTACTTTTATGTATTCTTTAACGTAGCACTTCCTACTTATTTGTAGAATTCCTAATTAATTGCAATACAATTGCTTATCGAAATTAACGATTGAAGGTAAAACAAATAAGCCTTCTAATTAACTACCTAGTAACAATTTTCTTTCATCGCAGCATAGCCTCTAACTGACGCTGATTGTGTGGTCTCTGATGAACTTCAGCAATCAAACCAACCCACAAACCTCCATCATCGGCAACAACTTCTTCTCCAACTACTCGACTACCACCAACTTCGCACTCCAAACACCAAATCATATTCAATCACAAACAATGTGTTCATTGCTGGAAGAGAGACCTTAGAGGATTATGAGTTTCGAGTTCAAGAAACAAGGCACCATAACATTCATAATCAGTGAAGCGAATTGATGGACAGCATTAAAGTAAAATCGTGCATTGAAAAATAAATACAAAACTTTAACCAAACAAAGTCAACAGAAAATGGGGTAGAGGCGGGGGTTGTGAGAGGAAAAGAAAAAAGAAAAAAAAAAAAACAAAACACAAAACATCAACAGCGCTCACGTAATCAACTTAATTTGAAAATTTAAATTATTTTTTAAACCAAAGAATCAAGCATTAACCAGCCATAGAATTAACTAAGGTAGTAAAAATAATTGTAGGTCGGCAACACGTTGTTAAGATTTATACTTATTTGTTTGTGTGTGTTTGCTTTATGTGTTTGCGGATTGTTTGTGTTCATGTTTTACTAAGAATGTAAAATTATATGAAAATCAAGGACTTGCAAATGTTCCACTTGGCTGATTTTACAAGCTAAGAGCTCTGCTTAAATGAATCACCAACTGCTATGTTGCTTTGGTTTTGCTATTGAACCTCATAATACGATTGGACAAAATCGGATACTCAGTGATTTATGCATAAATGAAATTTAGCAGATGTTCTAAGTCGTTTAGTCTAAATATCATTAGCGGTCCCGGTAGTCAAGTGTTAAGCATGCTTGACTGCCAACCCAGAGGTCCCGGGTTCGAGTCTCGGCTAGGCCATGGGAATACACTTTTACCTTCTTTTATTCTTTCTTCATTTCTAATCAACTGAAATTAAAATTAATATCTATGCATCAATATATACATACGTTTTTGGAAGTTGTATTTCATGGCAAAAATGTTGTGAATTTGGATTGCTTGATAATTTGCACCGAATCATCATTAGGTCTGTTTCCGTGCTCACTTTAAGTAGCTTGAAGTTACTCGAAAACGTTTCTCTACACAAATTTTTCCTACATGAGAGAGAAGAAGAACAAGCAAAATTTCACTTTTTGTCGCTCTCTATTACTCGAACTTTACTTTCCGAAAAATTTCTTCGAGTACGAATCTCGAGCTTCAAACAGCTGACTGTCAAAGTGACAAAATAAAATTGTTGCATTATGTTGGGAAAATAATGTATGGAATTGGTTGGAATTAATAAAAATATTTCAAATAACCAAAATCAACGCTTTACTATAAAAACAAAGCAATGTAATTTTATTGTTTTCAAAAAGAAAAAGCTGTTGTGGTTGAAACTTACTTGAAATTGTTTTCGTACTTTTTGACAAATTTTCTAATTTTGACAGATAATCAAATTACTCTCTATTCGAACTTTACTCGAACTATACTCGAACTTTATTTGAAGTTAGTATGGAAACAAACCTATTCATGTTTAATATTCAAACCGTCATTCAAGTTGTGAAATTTGAGCAATAAATAATAAATTAATATAACAGAAAGGATGACAGCTGCGAGGACACTTTCAAAGGAAAGACGGAACCTACAAAAGGAGGACTGTCCTGCCTAAAGGAGGGCGATTGGTCACCTTACTCTTTATAAAGTTTTAAAGTTTGGGGTTGTATGGGAGATGGGCGTATTAGTTGGTGGATGACGCCCATTTTTCTTGCACGTCTTTATATGATATAAAATGAATAAATGCTTCATTTTATTTTTGTAGCTTCACACAGAAACCTCTATATATTTTTCAATTTTCGGGTTGTATGGGAGGTGGGTGTGTAAGTAAGTGGACGACGCCCATTTTTCTAACACGCCTTAATTTTGATATAAAATTAACAATTTTTTAGCTTTATTTTTGTAGCTCCGACAGAAGCCTCTTTAAATAGTTTTCAATTTTAGGGTTGTATGGGGGGTGAGCTGTTAGGGGGTGGATGATAAAATATGCAAATACCGAATTCAAGTTTTGTAGCTTAAATATAAGCCTCTTTATAGAGTTTGGGAGGTTGAGTATGTGAGGAACCATGGACAAATCCTTGGTGACAAAATTTGATCTTTGTTTTTTAGAAATAAGCTCCAATATCGAATTTTATTACGTTAGCTTGAGCATTACGGCCAAATCAACTCCCGTGGTGATGCTGATCAAGATTATATATACTTTATACCTTATACCTTATACCTTATACCTTATACCTTATACCTTATACCTTATACCTTATACCTTATACCTTATACCTTATACCTTATACCTTATACCTTATACCTTATACCTTATACCTTATACCTTATACCTTATACCTTATACCTTATACCTTATACCTTATACCTTATACCTTATACCTTATACCTTATACCTTATACCTTATACCTTATACCTTATACCTTATACCTTATACCTTATACCTTATACCTTATACCTTATACCTTATACCTTATACCTTATACCTTATACCTTATACCTTATACCTTATACCTTATACCTTATACCTTATACCTTATACCTTATACCTTACACCTTACACCTTATACCTTATACCTTATACCTTATACCTTATACCTTATACCTTATACCTTATACCTTATACCTTATACCTTATACCTTATACCTTATACCTTATACCTTATACCTTATACCTTATACCTTATACCTTATACCTTATACCTTATACCTTATACCTTATACCTTATACCTTATACCTTATACCTTATACCTTATACCTTATACCTTATACCTTATACCTTATACCTTATGCCTTATACCTTATACCTTATACCTTATACCTTATACCTTATACCTTATACCTTATACCTTATACCTTATACCTTATACCTTATACCTTATACCTTATACCTTATACCTTATACCTTATACCTTATACCTTATACCTTATACCTTATACCTTATACCTTATGCCTTATACCTTATACCTTATACCTTATACCTTATACCTTATACCGTATACCGTATACCTTATACCTTATACCTTATACCTTATACCTTATACCTTATACCTTATACCTTATACCTTATACCTTATACCTTATACCTTATACCTTATACCTTATACCTTATACCTTATACCTTATACCTTATACCTTATACCTTATACCTTATACCTTATACCTTATACCTTATACCTTATACCTTATACCTTATACCTTATACCTTATACCTTATACCTTATACCTTATACCTTATACCTTATACCTTATACCTTATACCTTATACCTTATACCTTATACCTTATACCTTATACCTTTCGGAACGTTCAGATTCGTAGGAATTTCTCATTTGCTTCATCTAGCAATTCACTAGAAAATATCTCACTAGTTAAAAAACTAGTTAAGTTAGTCGAGTTGTTCCATAATATTTTGCAGTATTGTTACTGATTATGCTACAATGATTTATTTCACACACCCGTAAGGCCAAAAACAAAAAAAAAAACGCCAGCTACTGCATAAAAATATTGTAAAACAAAAAAATGGAATTCAAATCAACCACAAACAGCAGATACATTAATGAAGCGCGAAACTATGAAGCGTAGCTTTAATTTCCGAGGTCGGTCAGTGCATGCCAGCATATAACAGTGGCAACAATAACATAATGGTATAAAAAATGCACATAAAAGAAAAAAACTAGTGTACTAAACGACATAAACGGAACTGAAATATTGTGGTGGAGGAATGAAAAACTATATTGAACATATAGTAGGTTGAAGAGTTTAGATGGTGCACTGAACCCTTTTGTAACCTGTTAGTCGGCACCACTGAAGAAGCCAACGTGCAGCTTAACATCAGATAGTTTTTTGTTGCACGCAATTGAGCTATAATATAGTGTTGTCAGTGTCGTTTTGCTTTTGTTTTCAGGTGCTACAGAAATCAAAAGCAGCTCAAAACAACACAATAAAAATTGCTCAGCATGCTGCTGGCAAGCGTATTCATAAGTCACCAGTTGAGTCATCAATGCACTCAGTTGCATGGACAGTCAGATAGATTTCCACTCATCAAAATACAAATTTAGTTAAAACCAACACAAAAATTTAGCTTGTTAACACTTTTTTATTTAACTAATTTTGTTTAATATAATAACCATAAAAAAATCATAGAATATAAAAATCAGGAACATATTGATACTATTTTTATTTTTAAAATTTTGCATAAATGTCTGACTTTTTTACTGTCGAGATAAACAACCACAGAGTTATTTTCTTCCGGTGTACAATTGTTGCAATAAACGGTGTAACATTGATTTTATTTACAACTGCATTTAACAATAAATATGAAACAAACGAATGCGAAAAGCGTTCATTTATTAAAAAATTTATGTGCCCCAAAATAGACAAGTTTTGTTGCTGCCGGTGTTTGCTTTAATTTTTTAAATACAACGTTGCTATGTAGCATTGCCAGCAACAAGCTTACAAATTTTTGTTGTCGATTTGCAGTTATAAAATGCAATTGTTGGCTACTATACTATTTTACGTTTATGTGTACTGTAAGAGCTTTTTATGATATCGCCTTTTTGTATTTTTCTTAAACATTAATTTATAAATTTAGCTTATTGCTTGCGAAAATAAAATTGATTACGATATCGACATCGACATTGACATTAACAATGGCATTGACCTTGACATTTGACATTTGACATTTGACATTTGACATTTGACATTTGACATTTGACATTTGACATTTGACATTTGACATTTGACATTTGACATTTGACATTTGACATTTGACATTTGACATTTGACATTTGACATTTGACATTTGACATTTGACATTTGACATTTGACATTTGACATTTGACATTTGACATTTGACATTTGACATTTGACATTTGACATTTGACATTTGACATTTGACATTTGACATTTGACATTTGACATTTGACATTTGACATTTGACATTTGACATTTGACATTTGACATTTGACATTTGACATTTGACATTTGACATTTGACATTTGACATTTGACAATTGACATTTGACATTTGACATTTGACATTTGACATTTGACATTTGACATTTGACATTTGACATTTGACATTTGACATTTGACATTTGACATTTGACATTTGACATTTGACATTTGACATTTGACATTTGACATTTGACATTTGACATTTGACATTCGACATTTGACATTTGACATTTGAAATTTGACATTTGACATTTGACATTTGAAATTTGACATTTTACATTTGACATTTGACATTTGACATTTGACATTTGACATTTGACATTTGACATTTGACATTTGACATTTGACATTTGACATTTGACATTTGACATTTGACATTTGACATTTGACATTTGACATTTGACATTTGACATTTGACATTTGACATTTGACATTTGACATTTGACATTTGACATTTGACATTTGACATTTGACATTTGACATTTGACATTTGACATTTGACATTTGACATTTGACATTTGACATTTGACATTTGACATTTGACATTTGACATTTGACATTTGACATTTGACATTTGACATTTGACATTTGACATTTGACATTTGATATTTGACATTTGACATTTGACATTTGACATTTGACATTTGACATTTGACATTTGACATTTGACATTTGACATTTGACATTTGACATTTGACATTTGACATTTGACATTTGACATTTGACATTTGACATTTGACATTTGACAATTGACATTTGACATTTGACATTTGACATTTGACATTTGACATTTGACATCGACATCGAAATCGAAATCAACATGACAAAAGCAATAAGGACTAGGACTTCTAGGAAAAGGATTAAGATAAGTTTACTTGTTTAATGTTGAATGTCAACAATTTACAGAAGAATTTAAACAAGCATGCATGCATGTCGTTTTTAAAATTCCTGAAGCACCTGGATAATGTTAATTTTTTGCTGGCAGGATATATTGAATTTAAAAAATATAGGTTTTTTCTAAATTTTCTATATTATAAATGATGACCAAGAAGTAAGATCACAAAACAATTATTTTTTAAATAAATTCTTCATTAAATATATAAATACTAACAAAAAAAAAACAAAAATTGGCCATTTCAGTCAGCCCTTGAAAGGACTTTAAACGAGCTTTTTATGATCAATTGTGTTGTGTGTGTTAGTAAATGTTTGCACACAATTGACCCAGAACTGGACCTACATGTTTTATGCCGACTCCGAACGGCTAAAGTTCATGTTCTCAAGAATGGTTACATGGCATTATTTACTCTCTGAGGTTTGTCATTGTCTGCAGAGAGGTGGTAACCGATCAGAAAAATGTTTTATTGTAAAAACTTTTCGCCGCGGCTGGGAATCGAACCTGGGCTCCGAGCATGCTAAGCCACACACTTAACCTGTGTGCCACGGTCACCACTGTATAAATACTAAAAATATTAAATTAAGAAAAAATTGACATCAAAGTTTTTATTAAAATTTGTCTATCTCAGGCAGGATATCTGTTGCAGAATGTCTAAGATTTTGAAAATGTCAAAAAATCTGCATGCTTAAGTTCACACTTAAGACTAAAAATTAATAAGAAAATTTCAAAATTTCAAAATTTCAAGAAATTTTTCAAAATTTTCGAGTTTTACCAAAACTAATACAACTAATGTGTAATTCCTGAAAAAAAATTGTTAGTAAAACACAAAACAATTATTTTTTTAAATAAATTCTTAATTAAATGTATAAATACTTAAAATATATTAAAATTTAAAAAAATATATTTTAAAAAACTTTAAATTTGTCGATTTAATTTTTATTTATTAAAATAATTTTTTTAAACAAATTCTTATGCACTTAAAATATACAAAAATTTGAAGAAATTTAATTTAAATGGATGTCATGCAAATTGCCAAAATTTCTCATCACATAGAAAGTGTTTCAGCGAAAAATGTGGAAATCCAATTCTAGAATTACAATGCTTTGATTTTTATATTGTCTTAATCTAACGCACATGAAACTTGCATCTTGATTATAAAAAATTGTAAGTTCAAAAAAAGATTTATTGTGATAAGCCTAACCATGGTATGTAATTTATGTGTGATTATTTATATAATGCGGGTCTAAGCTTGCACACCCTCATGATACTCACATTACATACTGATAGCTGGCGAAATGTACAAAAGACAGAAATACTAAAAAATTGACAAATGCCACAACAGCAAGAACAACAGTAACAATAACAACAACAATGAAGCAACTTCAAAATAAATACCTTAACCAATGCCAGCAGTTCGCAAGGTACCATAAAGACTCTTTGGCCATACAACAAACAATACGTTAACACAAAATGTTGCTTTTGCAGGTTTTGCTCTCCCTGACTTCTCGGTCAAAGTAGGTTTAATAACCTAACCTCTATGACCTTCAAGGGTAGAACATTATCAAGTCGGCTATTTTTACGTCGGTCAACTGCGGTTGAATGACGCAGCATTAATGACAAAAACAAAAATATTAAAAAAAAACAAAAATAAATACATTAAATGAACTTAATTAACTTTGTTAAATGTTAAAAGATTTCTTTAATTACATGCTGACAATAACGATTAAAGTCAAGCAACAGAAATACAAACCGATAAACTATTATATAAACTAAGTTTACTGCGCTTTGTGTGTCTTCAGACAATATTTGAATAACTTTAAGTTCTTTGCTTGATGTAAATTTGCACTTGCCAACCAGCAACATTTGTAGCTAAGTTGAAGCATATGCGTGATTTAAAGCTAGGGGCGTAGCTGATTGTGCGTAATCAACAATTAATGCTTAAATTATAGTGTTCAAATAGCACTTAAAAAGTACAACCGCAACAACACAGTTTATAACTGCCAGTAAGTGGCACATAATTGCTAGAAGTTGCTACCGCTTGTGTTTTTTAAATGAACAAATAATGCAAGTTACTGTTGCTATTTTGTAATTTACTAGATTTTATTTGCTTATGCTTTGGTTGTACAGCATAAGTTATTTGAATATTAAAAATTTGTATGTTTCTTCGACAGCGGCCAATGCCAGATGACTTTGTTAAGCTTGTATAAGCAAATAATTTATGTAACAATTTTCATTTTTGTGTCTGAGAAATTATAAAGCAATAAAATGCTTTAAATATTCAACATATTATTTTGTGTTATTTTAAATAAAAATTATGCTTTTGTTCTAATTCCTATTTAATAACCTTGCTACACATCAATTAGCAACGAGTTCGTTTCTTGAGTCTTTTGTTTTTCAAGCAATAGCATTTCAGTATCAAGCAGCTGTTGTCAAAACTTATTGCATATTTAAGTAAAATTTATTTCTTAGCTTAAAATTCTGAAACTGTACATATTTGTTTTATTTTTACATTAAACTGAAATTGAGAATTTACTTTTGAGCATTTATTGATATAAATAATTTGATTCCTCTATCAAGGAAATCATTTTATTTTAATAAAATTGTTGTCTTTTTTGTTCTTGTTATGTTGCTGCAATTAAAGCAGTTTTGCTTTAGCTTGTTATTTGGAAAAGAAACACTTGAAAACAATTTTACCCTTATGAAAACAAATTAATCACCATCAAAGACGCAACTCAATTACGCACAAATTCGAAACTAATGTAAAGAAACCTAACTAAGCAAACGCACAAATTTTTACACGTTAATTCAAGGTCAAGTGCAGTTTTAATGATTTTCTATGTAGTTATTACAAGACTACAGCAAGAATTTCCGTTAAATATTTGCACGATTTATAGTTATGGCAAAATAAATGGCACACATCTCATCGAATGTGTACTCATTAATAGGCAAGCACAGTAGCGTAGCAAGGGTGGGGCGGGGGGGGCGGTCCGCCCCGGGTACACACCAAAATGGGGTGTAAAATTTGGCAAAAGAACTTTTTACCACATAATTTTTGATTTTTTTACTAAAAAGAACACACCTCAGTGACTTCGGTTTTATATTTGAATATCAAGAGGGTGCAAAAGTGAATGAAAATATTTTTTACCATCACCAGGACTTGGTTTTTATTGAAACAAACTTTAACTTTATATTAAATTTTGTTCAATATTAACGCTCACACTTAAACCCAAGTCAATTCCATATGTACTTTTCGTTAGTTAGGGGTGCAATTAACAAACAAATTATATTTAAATTTTCATAATATTAAGATAGTGTACAAAAGTAAAAATTTAAAAACATTTTTTTATATTCCATTAAGTTTTATAAAAAAGCACTTTTTTACATCTTATATTCTGGTTAAGAAGTGTTCAAACTTGCTAGCATAGTAGACATTTCTAAAACCATTAAGTTTCGAAAACCTGCATGATTCTCAGAGTATGATGAATGGAGGCGTCAGTTGTTTTGTAAGCAATACATTTCTCCAGAACTTTTCAGAAAAACATGTTCATGTCATAAATGTCAAAAATAAAAATATACTTTATGATTTTGTGATTACTAAGTTCTGAGACTATATATCATGAAACAAACCTCATTTACAGCTTTTAACCTGCTAGAACATAATTTTGAATAGTAATATGTTTTGGGTGCACTGTTACATAAAACTACTAGTTTAAAAATCATTAATAAACTTTTTACTTGCTTAAAAATTTCTAAAAAATTAAATTGATTTAAATTCATTACATTTTTTATTTAAATTAAATAAATGGCGTTCTATGACAATTTATTGCGTTCTGACTTTTTTTTTATTTTATTTTGCAGATGTCTATTAAATACTTTAAGATGGTTTTCTGAATCCTTTATTTTACTAAAATAATTATTATTACGTTCGAACCATCCAACAAAAACTTTAAAAAATACAGTTTTAAGAGAAGATAAGATGCACAGTTCCTTAAAAATTATTCTAATTATTAAAATTAAATTTTGTTCTCAATCACCGAATATGAAGAATCAACAGATTTCTTGGAACTGCCAGCTTTTCTTGAGCCATTCATGACTCTTAACCTTGTTCAACCTGGGCAAGTTTGCTTTGGGAATTATGTAGATAATGAGAATGAAAAAAAATTCTGATATCAATTTGGTATCACTGTAATATTGTAATATATAAAGCAGTCAAATGTTACAGACCTCAATCTTGTCTATAAAAGTCCAAGCGGAGATTAATATAGATACACTGAGAAAAAAACTTACCTTAAAATAAAACAAAAAAATACTAAAATAAAAATTTAAGGCCTTTGCGTGTCTACAAAACAATATTTAAAACAAGTGTGTTTAATTTTCACCTACCTATAAACTCCTTCCTTTTTTTTTTCTCTTATTATGTTTTTGAAAAAACAAACAAAAATTTGAATTCAATGACAATTTTTGAATTGGTTTGACAAATATCGAACACATGATAAAATAAAAACTAATTAATATTATAAATATTAAAATATTTCAAATGCAAACTTCATAGAATGGAGTTAACATTTGGTATTCGGAAGGTCCCGGGGGTAGCTGGATGTGAATCTGGTGCTAAAACTCGGAAAAGTTAAAAAATGGCATCGAAATATGCTTTAAATCATGTGTTTTGAATTTTAAAATTTTCGTTTGAATTCTGTTTAATTTTAATGAATTTGTTTCAAGCTCTATTTCAAAAACAAATTCGTTAGAAATGAACACAAATTCATTTAAAAATTCATTTTAACACATTTTCCCTCAGTGTACTATTTTTTTTTTGAAAATGCTATAAAATGATGTCTCCGAAATGTTCAATTGTTGAGAACGACGGTGAATTGATGTTGATGCCGCTTCACGCACACTTTCTGCCACAGCAGCAATATTCTCGGGTGTAGGCACTATTTTTGGCTTATCACGCTTGGGTTTATCGAAGAGGATGCCAGTTTCTTTCACTTTTTTCACAAGATAACGAACATACGGAGCTGACGGTGCTTCTGTTCTTCCAAAATCCGTAAGATTTCGAACACATTCTGCAACATTACCATGATTTCCAAAGTAATGTCGCAATACTTCCCAGCGTTGTTCAAGCGTATCCACAACCATATTCGTTCAGCGGAAGGATAAAACTAATTATCTGTCAAATCAGACATATGCTTAGTGTCATCATTCACGAAATAAGCATTAGTTGAAAAAAAAACGTTAGATGGCGGACCCTTTATAAAGAAATTGATAAAAATTATGAAAACTTTTTATAAATGAATTTATTATTTTATATTAATTTTTCATTTAAATTTTATGTAGAAAATGGGGGTTGATTTCAAAAAAATATTTATATTAATAGTTATTCAGGGTCACTATCGAAAATTTGTCAACGGTTTGCTTCTAGGTTCTATTTTTTCTTCAATTATGCAAAATTTTTCGTAAATTTTTAAAAGTTTTCTATATTAAACTAACTTAAGTTTTTATATTATGATATTGTGTGGGTTACTGATAGTAAATTTTTCTCTTACAACTTATAAGCCCGGTAAACAAAATTATTGGGACAATTATATCTTACTTCTTTTATCAAATATTCATGCATAGCATAGTTTTGTTTATTTTTTTAATCTCTTCTAAAATATGTCATTTTGGTTGAGGTTGATTCGAAAATATGTAATAAGATTCATCGCCTTATTTTATAAAAAAAATCTTCTATAGGGGTGCACAATTTAGTTTCCGCCCCGGGTGCGACCAACCCTAGCTACGCCACTGGGCAAGCATAGAAACTTTTTACATAAGCCAATTTAGAATTGAAGCTTAATAACGTGTTTTGAACTACAAGTGAACACGATAGTTTGAACTCCGTTAAGTTCGTTTTTGAAAACACGAACTCGAACTACGCATGAATCCTAAGCACTTGTAGTTGAAAAAGTAAAAAATTTTTCTGGTGTGCACGTGTAAATAAAGTTGTGTGATCTAAATACAACTTGATAGAATACTCTTCTTCTTAACACCTTTTTCATATTCACAATGACTCGCAATGCACTCATTACGCCACACCAAACGATACTACATGTCGGATGGACCTGTCATATCGACGCACATGTAGTACCGCTCGTGTGCTTAAAATTAAGTTGGATAGACATGTCCGATGAGACAAACATTTTTTAATTTTTTCTCGGTCCATCCGACATGTAGTATCGTTTGTGTACGTGTCCATCCAACTTGATGCATTTTATCGTTCGATACAAATTTTTGAGAGAAGCACATCTCGCGCAAAAATTGACGAACTTAATAAATTTTGAATTTTCTAATGAATCTGTTGATATATATAAGGAAGTCTCACGGAGACTTAAAAGAAAAAAGAGAAAAGTATAAAAATAATGCCAATAAATAAATTTTAGTGCTAAAAAATAATAAGTGCGCTCGAATGTGAAATCTTTTACTCCATGAAATCTATAAAATAGTGAAATCCATCCGACATGTCCGACCGTGTAGGACCAATGACAAAAAGTTCCGTTATTTTGTCGAGCTACAGGTAAATCCGACTTGTAGTATCATTTGGTCATCATTAACCAGTTTGGCTAACGCTAACTTAACACATCTTTTTTTTTGCTTGCAACGATTATTTTCCATCTACTCAATAGGTCTGTTCGCGGAATCGAATACAAACGACATATTTCAAAAACTTTTACTTGAAAGTGCCTGAAAGGCATTCGGTTACTGAGAGGATTTTGTAAAAGAGGAGAAATTTGACTTTTGCTATGTTTATGACATAACAACTATAAGATAGTATTGACGTTTCTGTTGGAAACTACTATCAAAATATAACACAGAAGAGAGCGCTCACAATCCGCCATTGCATACAATTAATTTTCACTGGTCACATTCAGCGTACTCAACAGTTGGCAACTGTTAAGTCAAAACTGGATGCACATAAATATGAAGTTGCGCATTAAAATGCATTTAAAAATAGAAAATTTTTTATTTGTCTCTAAAATTTCCATTTGATACAAAGTTTGATATTTTATCAACTGGACGACTTTTCTGACACTTCAATACCGCTTCAATACCAATACCAACCCATATAACAACAAACAGCCAGGAACTTTTTTTTTTGACAGGAACTCATTTACTTGTAGATAAGAAAATCAACACTTGTCAATGCTACCTGTGTTTTTGTACCAACCTCTGCGTTCAAGTTTTTTAAAGTTTTTACTAATAGAATTTCATGAGGTAAAAAGATGAAATCTGTCAAACGGTAGGCGTGAGGAGCAGCACAACAGTTGCGAACTAGGCAGATTTAACATTTTTCCGAGTTTTTACCAGAAAATCGTTCGTTTACTTTTTAAGTATTGGAGTTAATTCTCACTCAGTTTAATAACTTTTGAAGTTTTTTAATATTTTACTAGAAAAGTACACGATCAAACCTAATGAGTTGATGAAATTTAAGCAAACTTCTAAAACAAAAACAATTGCACCGAAAATGTTCGTAAAAGAATTTTTTTGCATTCAAGTACAAGTACTTCCGAAGTATTATCCAGGCAGAAAATTTCGAAACTGTACTCGCAAGTTTTTTAGAAGTGATATCGTGATGGAGTAGGTAGGTAAGGTAGGATATATAAGAATTTATAAATGGAGTTGATCTTTTTAAATTTATAGAAACAGTTTCTGTGGATTCTTTTTACGCTTGGCTTGACATTGGCGCAAACACTTTGCTTGCAATGAATTGTATTTTGTTTTCCATAGCTGTATGTTTTATTCGGTTTTATTTTAATACACTTCATGGTAGTCATGTTAACCAGTGAATGTGCCGAACAGCACGCGTCTGTCAAATGCAACATTTATTTTATATGTTTTTCTTGACATGGCACGTTATTGTGTCAATTATGACAGCTAGAAGGATAATTTCTCGACATTTATACTAAAGGTATGAAAAATTGATAATTATGTTATCCAATTTAAAGGAAGTGAATGTCTTTATAAACAACCTTTTATTCGAACGTTTTATTAAAAAGCTGTGAGTTTTTTAAGTAATTTTGCGTTTAAGTAAATGTCTGAGTGTCTATGATGAACATCTTATTATTATGATTCGGATTCAATTAGATATATTTATAAGTTTGTTATTATGGTGATTTAACCGAGGTTCTCAGAGATTTCAGTTCATATTCAAACTCATGAAATACTCATTAGAAATCTTCAAAAAATGTTATATTAAAATTTTTTTCTAAACAAAATAACCAGTTTCGCTCTCTCACAAAAGTACTAAATTATACCTTAGAAACAATACGAAGTATAAATTCAAACCACTCAACACAGAAATTATAACAAAAATAAAAACAAACACAAAAACAATAAATGTGTAAAACCTTTAAAAAATATTAGGGGTATTCACGATTCAGTGCAGTTGCCAGTACAAAACAAAATATACGTGCGTCAAAAATCTACACCACTACATTTCTACTATAGCTTTAAACTTGAGGACTTGAGCAGTTGTGTACATTGAAAAATTTAACAGGTTCAAAATAGTTATGTAACATTTTAGAATTACTTAATAAATGATAATCTCATTCAAATTATAATAATAATCTAATAAAAATCATAAAAATAATCTCAGTTAAAATTGTGGTGTGCTCTCGAGTAGTGTCCGACCGAATATTCGGTTTCGGTTTCGGTTTCGGCCAGTTTCGGCCCTTTTAGTCAGTTTCGGCTATTCGGCATCAATATGGCCGAAACCGAAACCGAAACCGAATAACTCTAAACACTAAAAAGTTCCTTAATGTGGTATTAAAAATTATCCCTTTATTTATTATTTTTAAGTTGAACTTTAATATTCAAAGAATATTTATTGTTTGTATACGTTATTATTATCTGTTTGAATTGTTTTGTTTTTGAAAGCTTTTAACAAAATTTAAAAAAAAAAATAAAATGTTTTTAAAAACAAATTTGTATGTAGACTTTCAGTTTCGGTTTCGGTTTCGGTTTCGGCCGAATATGACAAAAATGGCCGAAATTCGGTTTCGGTTTCGGTTTCGGCCAAAATTTTGGTTTCGGTCGGACACTACTCTCGAGAACATAACTGCACAACTGCACAAGTCCTCAACTATACTGGCACTATATAAGTGCACTGAATCGTGAATACCCCTATTATTTTCAAAAGTAAATAATCTTTATTTACATTAAATTTCTTTTTCGAACTTATTTTCGAATAAAAACTTGTTTCTACGAATTAAATTTACCTTCTTAAATGAACAAAAATGAGACCAAAGTTCATTTTGTAATCCTATTTTTTTTTATTACATTTTTGTTAAGATAAGTTTTAAGATGAATTTTTGTTTTCAAATTTTATTTTCTCAATACAACAGAAATAATAAATAAATTTTTAAAAAGTTCTTTAGTAACAACTTTCATCATTTATCGATGCTATAAAAAATGGCGTGTTTCCTATGTATGTATATCTATTTGTATCGAAAATACATAATCCATACATTAAAGTGTTTGCTGCCAACCTATGTGTTTATATTATTTAACATTTCCCTCAACAATGTTTCAATTGTTAGCAATTCCTTCACCATCTTCACTTTCTACACCCTTGTCGACATTATTTATACCACTGTCGACGTTGTCGACACAGGCTCAATTTTCTTTATATCCCAATGTCGACAATTAAAATTAACGCGTCGACACTGTTCCAGAGCAAGCGTCAGCACAAATTTTTTGACACACATGGTGTATGAAGATTTTGTTTTTATAAATATTGTAAGTTCAACAAATATAATTTTCATATAGCATTCTTTTAAGATATCTAAATGTTTATTAGTTAGTTATCTGAATATGAAACTAATTTTTTTACTCAAATCAATAATAAATTTAATGGCCGTTTTAAGTCACACAAATTCGTCGACAATTATATTCGTATGTAATTGAAATGTATATGAACATCATAGTGCAAACATAACATCGCTGACTTCTTGTGCTGGCAGCTCTGCATGCGACGTTGTGGCAGCACTGAACATAGCTGTCAAATTGAGTTTGTTGTGCTATTGTGAATGTCTACTTTCAAAATTCAAGCTGTAGACAACGATCGCATTATTTTTGTGAAGTGATCAATAAAAAATATCTTTAAATATTATTTTTCATAACAAATATGGCAGAAAAACTAGACTACAATCAATTTAAAGGCTTATACTTATTAGAAGAGCAGCGTATTGCAAGTTTTCGAGACTGGCCGTTTGATGAAAGCACGACGTGCAGCATAGCAAAGGTACGTTCCTTGAAGTGCTCTGGAAATTGGACTTAATATATTTTATTATTTGCAGATGGCTGAGGCGGGATTCTATTGGAGCGGAAATGAACGGGAAACTGATACTGTGTCCTGTTTTGTATGTGGCAAAACCCTGGACGGTTGGGAATCTACCGATGAACCCTGGAAAGAGCACGCCAAACATGCGCCGCAATGTTTATTCGTGAAATATGGCAAGAATGAAGGCGAATTGACAGTAAGTGCAACAAGATTATAACCAATAGCTTCAATAAGCAATTATTTACCTAAGATGCCAACAGTTGCTATATTCAACTCAGATTTGTAGTTTATAGTTAATAGTTAATGCATACCAGCATATACTAACAATTTGCTTCAACATCTCTCAATACATGGCGAAATTCATGTTTGAATGTTAAATGACTTAAATTTACATAAATACCATAAAAACCTATATAGAAATGTACCATCTTTCCTTTGTTGTATATTTGATTTGACTTTCCTTGTTCCTTTAAGGTTGAAGATTTTTTGAACATATTCGGCGATGTCATCCAGAATGATATGACAAGTAAATTGGAAAAGAAAAAAAAAGAGGTCACCACTGCGGCGCGTAATGAGCTGAGCGCATTTATCGAAAAGAAGTGACTCAGACCTAAATTTAGCACGTTTTTCAAAAATATTATAAAAAACTTTCTTTCCTTTTTCGATATAATTTCTTTTACTATAATGTCGTTGAAACTAGTGCATGTTAATGTTAAGCCTGTATTTTCTAAGTAGTTTTTATATTCTTATGATTTATATCATTTCAACTTATATCCACTGCGTGGGGAGAAAAATTATTTTAATTTAATTTTAAATAAATATTTATCCAATAATTGTTTTGTCAATCTTGTTAATAATGTTGAATTCTAATTTATTTAGCTGTGCAGACTACTAAGCAATTCATAAACCAGAACTGGCTCTGTGGTTTTTTAAACTACTTGTTAATGTTAACAAAAATTTAAAACCTTTTTTTTAACGCCAAGCCAAAATCTATCTGAAATCAACTTTCATATGTCCTTAATTTCCCTTCGACCATATTCCCAAATTTAGCGAGAATGTTCTAATCGCATTTAAGTTTTTTGCTACCAAACCTAAGTTCGAAAAAAATTGTTGAGCGTCATTCAGGAAGAAGCTCGAAATCCCCAACTTTTTGTAAGACCACCAAAAGCAAAACCCTCAATCACAAAATCCTCGAATATCCCCAACATAGTAAGAAATTCTTATAATTCATTCATTGATTTTTTTAATTATATAAAAATTTATGACACTAAAACCTCAAACAATAAAAATTTTATTGCATCACTCCTAAAATCTTTATGAAAAGTATGGATTATATTTAGCATGATGCCAAAAAAGTAACTTTTTTTAACTTTAAGATAAAAAGGTGTAACTATACTCATTAAAGAGAGTATAGATTAAGCATCATTTCGTAGTACTCCAAAATATCCTTGCATACAGGGTGCCTGATAACTAGATTTTTGAAAAAATCTCTTTTTTTTTGGAGGTGTTGTGTTTTTAATCTTTTTATCCATTTTCCTCGTAGAAAATCAAACTTTTTATAATTTTGTATTATTAAAAAGGATATCTTCTTTACAGAATAATGCTTTATACTGCAAGTTTTAAAATACAAATTATAAAAATAGTTGTTTTAAAAAATGCAAGAAAATTGCACTTTTATATTTAAAATGCCATGAATATAAGAAGGAATCAGAAAGAGTCGTCTAAGCAACATTTGTTAAGCTAATGGATATCTAAATTTTCACCGAGTGGCTTTACGATATTTGCAATGGTTTTGCAGAAAAATGAGCTACAAAAAAAGTTCAGTACAAAAAAAGTATGTTTTTGACCCTTTTTCTGCATCAAATGCCAACCTAGCCGCTCCATGCCTACAAAAATTAATCATAAATTAATTATTATTGATGGATTTTTAAAAAATTCACCGAGTGGCTTTAAGTTTTTCCTTACCATTGTTGAGAAATAAACCTTAATATGAAGTAAGGTTTGAAAAAAAAAAAAAATTAAAAACAACTAGAAAAACAATTGTTTTTTGCTCAACATAAGGCATAGAGTAGAATCAAAGTTGGATTAAATGTTGTTTACATGTTGTTGTCGTTGACAACGCTCAATGTGTATATTTATGTATACGTGATCAAATAAAATCTTATGTGGAATTTAAATTTTTAATATTGTATGTTTTTAACTTCAGTTTTTAAACCGATTAAATACAGTTACGTTTGTTATATAAAGATGCTTTAATTTTGGCTTAAGATTTAACAATAAAAAAATATTTAAATAGACTACTTGATGATGTCTATTCAATTTTTAATAACATAAACTGAAAGGATATTTTTGCAATGACAAAAAGAAATTAGGATATGTCTCATTACAAGGAAATATATGCTAGGTGTCAACAAATCAAAGTGGCGTTCAAATAAATGTACACAAAATATCTTCGATTTGGTAGAAAATGACCTAAAAGACATTAATTTCAACGTGGGCACAAAATTGGTGAGAAAATACTTTGACTGCAATGCAAAATGGAATGAACTGGAATGCATAAAACGTTTAGCTGAAAATGAAGATGCAGGTCTTAAAAAAGACGTGTGAAAGCAAGAAATTATTTTTAAAGCTTTTAATGTGGGGAATCATAGCGTAGAAAATGACTTATAAAAAAACTTGTAGATTTTCTTTGTTATACATAGATTTTTTTTTAAAAAACACGTACCTTAAACATATTTTCTTAAATAACTCTTTTGTTTAAAAATCATTTTTAACAACAAAAAACGTTGCTGAAAAGGTGATGAAATCTTCTATTTGGTCAGCAAATAAATTTAGTAAAAACAGCTTCAGAAGATGTCGCTTTTCTTATTTTTTTAAAAGGATCAGCAGTTTTGACATCCAAAAGTCAGAATTGACATTTAAAATGTCTTACCAAAATATGGGCTTTACAGTCAATTTTCAATTTTTAGAAGTTTTTAATACAAATTGGTTAGTTTAAATATCCGAATTGAGCTCTATCGGAAGTAACCTTTAAAAAGCTTCTAAATTACCACGAATAAAAATGACAGCCAAGTCCCTGAACAAACATTGCTACAAGTATATATCTTCACCATCTTCAACAGTAAAAAAAAACTTCTTCTAAAAAACGCTGTTTTGGCATCATGCTAATTATATTAATCTAATTATTATAATTTTTTTTGGCCTTTAAATTATTATTTCTTTATATTCTATAATATAATTTTAAACAAATGAAATTATATTTAAAATAGTTTAAATTTATTATTGATTAGTTTTTACTTTATTTTATCGACCTTTGACTTTATTTGTGGTTTTTTTGTACGTTGTTCAGGCTTTAGGTCCGTTTGTTGTCATATAAACATATCAGTTTTTATTATAAACTAATTTAATTTTATATTTTAACCAATACTTCGACTTCCATCGGAAGTCATCTTCAGGGTTGACTTAAAAAATATTTTAGTTTACATTTAGATAAAAAAATGTTTAAACACTTACAAACAATTAGAACATAGAATATAAACATGACTAATCCATACATTTAACAGCCCTATTCTGGCAACTTAACTAAGCTCACCACATTAACAAAATAGTTAATATTAAGTTTCGTATTCTGGCGAAAAATTTAAAGCTCTTCTTAACTATTTTGTTAATGACAGAAAGCATCTTAACAACGAGTTTTATTTCAATGTTAAGCAAACAAATTGATGTGCATACGTTAAAATATCAATATAGTATTGAATAATAGTAAAGTTATGTAACAATATTGAAGAATGGAATAAGTTTTCTTCTTTTAAGCGATCACAGTGAGCAATATGAACGAACGCCTTTCAATTAACGCTTTTATTACAAAGAATTTAAGTAGATTTTTAAATCTTAGCATTTAAAAGCATCACTTTAAACATAAAATATGAAGCAATCTTTAAATTTCTTACTTCATAACATTTATTATTCTTCTTGCGGAAATAATAAACTCTGAAATAAGAAAGAAACAACAGCTGATGCTTGATATCTATGCCATTTGCATTTTCACCATGCGTGGTGAACTTTAAAAGCTTTTTAAAGCTTTCAAGTTGTTAATGATTTGTTAGAATATGAATATTTACATTACATAACAAGAACATTAACAAGAGATTCTTAACAACGCCGTGTTAAGTTAACAAGCAGAATAGGGCGGTAAGTCTACAGTGTTTAAAGATATCTTTTACCATTAAAAATTTTGTACTAAAGTTGAGTTTTACTGTTGTGTGGTTGTAAAATATGGCAGCTCTTTTCTTCAAAACTAACTCTAGTGCCTCTTAAGCTGTAGCTGCTCAGCTGTTTCTGACATATTTTCAAGAATTTTTTTAGTTTACTTTGCAATAAACAAAAAATATAAATTAACTCGGTGACTCGGATAATCCAGACAATTATGGAAATAACTGACACCTTTTACAGCAAAGATGAATACGTGGAAACAGTAAGTTAAAAACAATTGTTCTTCCATACGCTCCAAGCAAAACAATGACGTCATGTTGAGCCATAAAACTGGCACTGCATTTACTTCTGCTAATATGACTAACATACACTTTCGCTAGGCTTCCGGCAATAAGGTCAGCCGTCAAACAGTACTTTGTGGCTCACAGAATATAGTGCTCAATGGCAAAGTAATCGTCCAGAGTGGTGCCATCATACGTGGGGATCTCGCGAATGTACGCACCGGTCGTTACTGTGTGATAAGCAAAAATGCCGTTATACGTCCACCCTACAAACAATTTAGCAAAGGCATCGCCTTCTTTCCCATGCACATCGGTGATCATGTGTTCATTGGCGAAGACGCTGTGGTTTCTGCTGCAGTGATTGGCTCATTTGTTTATATAGGCAAGAATGCCATTATTGTGAGTTTCTATGTTAACCTTAATCAATAGCTAATTATGAACTGACTTCTTTATAGGGCAGACGTTGTGTGCTCAAGGATTGCTGCATCATAGAAGACAATGCTGTGTTGCCGCCTGAAACAACGTTGGCCAGTTATATGCGTTTTACGGAAAAAGGCACCATTGAGGGAGGTCAGGGCAATCCTAATTTTGTGCCAGCCGCTATGCAGGATCAGATGGTAGACTTTACAAAATCATTCTATGAGCATTTTGTGCGCACACCGCAAGCATGTTAGTGATAGTGAGAATTTTGATACACATAAAATATTTATATAATAAAAAAAGTATGCGAGATTCTATTTTAATTTTATTCAATCAATTAATCCCGTCTCACAATCATACGCCGCATTGGCCATTTCGAATACATCAAATGTCAGTCCTGTTCGTATTGCAATTTTTTCCGCAGTATCTTCGGAGTTGTTTAAGGCTTGAGCATTAATATTCGGGTCCAGCAGCAAGACCGTTGCTGTGTTACGACAATTTGAGACCGTTGCAGCAATATGCAATGGTGTCTGTTGACCATCCGACTCTGCGTTTACATCGGCACCATGCTGCAGCAGCAATTGAGCACATTCCGCATTGCTCCACTTGCATGCCGAGTGCAGCGGTGTCCAACCCATATTGGTGCGTGCATTAGGATTGGCTTTGTACTGCAACAGCAGCTTGGCTATGTCTACAAAATTGTTATAGCAGGCTCTGTAAATAAAGCACAGTATATTTATCAATTTTATAACATCGTGCATTCAAGTTATGTACCTATGCAGTGGAGTGTAGCCATCATCATCGACTGCATTGACAGTATCTGCATCTAGTTTTAGAATTTCGCGCACCTCACTTATACGATTCTCGTTGACTGCCCAGAGTATCATACGTTCAATGCTGGCTGTTTTATTTAAAGTTTAACATTTTGTCATGATGATGGTTCAGATTTATCTACTAACTAACCTTGTGGATTCTTGTCCTCCTCAATAAGCTGGTCTGAATCGTCATCCCAACCGCTAACAAACATGCCCCGGGGAACTTTTGCATATCGCAGCTTGTCAATTTGCGAATTTTCCTCATCGGAATCATAGTCATCCATTTATTTGCAATTATTTTCTTTTTACAAATATTTTGCCAAACTATTTGTTTTTGTTTGGTCTTGGAAGATGTTATCAGCGTTACCAGTTTTGCACTATAAATAGTGCTTTCGGTATTTTTTGAGCTCTTGCGAGATGCTGCGGGAGAAAGTAAAAATCATCGCTTTATGTGAGAAAAATTCTCATGCGAGAAAATTTTTACCACATGTGCGATTTTTCCCACACGAGAGAATAAAAATAACGAAATTACCACAAATACCTCACATTACCAAAAAGAAATTTCTACCTACTGTGGTAGAAGTACGCGTGAATGAAATGTGTACAGAAAAGGTTAACTAAGTGAATGAGCTTGTTGATGCATTCTTCATTCTTCTTCATTCTTCTTGTTGGTAGTTTGTTTGTGTTTAAAGTGTTTTCAATATTTAACAACAAAGGAACGTAAATAATTTTTAATAGCAAAGTGAAAAATAAAATAATTATGTCTGGAAGAAAAAGATCATTGTCGCATAGTTATTCAAAAACTCTGTAAGATTAAAGTATTTTTACATTTTAGGCGCATTTAAATATTATGAATGTGTTAAAAGAAAAATTATGATGAGCAGTGCGAACTGCTATAAGGCTGGAGAAATTTTTCTGAGAAATAATTTTTGAACTTAATAAAGAATTAAATTATTAAAAATTATTGTTTTATTAACTGTTGATAATTAATATGTTGCACTTTAAGTTTACTTTCGTTACATAATTTCATACTTTGCTATAAACACCGCTTAAAGTGATATTTTAAGCAACTTTGAGGTATTTCATTGACTTGCGGTAATTTTGTGGTAATTTGCACGATTTTGAGGTAATTTGAGGTATTTTATTGACTTGCGGTAATTTTGTGGTAATTTGCACAATTTTGAGGTAATTTGAGGTATTTTTGACGTGTGGTAATTTGAGAGAATTAAATGCGAGAATGAGGTAATTTTGGAGGTATATTCATCTGACAACGCTGTATTCGCTAGAATGTATTAAGAAAACAATTCACAATCGTCTATTGCACGGTTGCAATATTACACAGATTACTTGCGATTTATAACAGAACGATCATCTATTTATACATAAGCTTGAAGAATTCTATTTCACCATGAAAGTGGTTTTTAAACAATTATTATTTTAAACCGTGTTTCATTAGAAAACCTTAAACTTTACTAAGAAGATGCAGTTTTACGGTGGAAATGAAAATATTTGACATTTATGAGGTGAATATGAATTAAAAAATGAACGATGCCTCAAAGGTCTACCATAAATTTTTGTAATCGGCAACAATATTCTTGACTCAAACTTATAGTTTGTTTACACAGCCAAATAACTTAATATCAAGCTTTTGTGATATATTGTCTGAAATAATCTAAAAAATATGGTTTTTCCCGTACATTTGTTTGATTTGGAAAATACCTCAAACAATCTGATTTCGTTTTAATCACTCACGAAATTAGGTCAAAATCCACTTGTAGCCCTGAAGATAGGGTCGATTTAACACACCCTTTTTCAAAATATATATGACTCATGAAATGGTCACATTCATAGCGTTTTCTTTTCTTAAAAAAATTTTGAATTTTTCTGACCCGTTTGATTTTTTTTGCATTTTTGTCGTTCTTTTCTCAAATAAAATTCTGACCGTTGAAATTGAATCGTGTTCATTTCTCGAAAATTTTGACTTTAAAAGTAAAAAAAATGCCCTCTCTACTTCGACGGTTCGAAAAATTCTGACCTCAATTGCTACCAACTGAATAAACAAAACAAATGACATATATGAAAAATAGTTAACGTTACCATTGACAGTTCAGAAAAGATTGAGCTCTTCTACGGAAAACGTCAAAATTTTTCTATGAAAAAAACTAAATTTTTTTTTAGCGGCAAAAAAATTTTCGAATTTGAAGTTTTAAAATTTTTTTATCTCTAATTCTTTTGAAGTTTTTTAAAAAGGGTGCCAACTAGAAAACATTAAAAAAAATTTTGCATTTTTAGTGATCTATTCTCAGCTAAAAACAGGTCAGAATTCTGTGGAGTCAGGTCAAAATGGGAAAAATTCTGCATCTTCAGAGGGCAGAATTTTTCGATGAGAAAAGAAAACGCTATCAGATACTTAAATTTTTTGACCCTTCACGTAGCAACCGGTTCAGTGAAACTTATAGCGTTTTCTTTTCTAAAAAAAATTTTGAATTTTATCTGCCGTGTTTGATTTTTATGCATTTTTTTCGTTCTTTTCTCAAATAAAATTCTGACCTTTGAAATTGAATCGTGTTCATTTCTTGAAAATTTTGACCTTAAAAGTACAAAAATGCAGAATTTCTGCCCTCTACTTCGACGGTTCGAAAAATTCTGACCTGAAATGCTACCAACTGAATAACAAATAAATTACTAATGTGGAAAATAGTTAACGTTACAATTGACAGTTCAGAAAAGATTTAGCTCTTTACGGAAAACGTCAACATTTTTCTATAAAAAAAAAATACATTTTTTAGCGGGAAAAAAATGATTGAATTTGAAGTTTTAAATTTTTTATCTTGTTTTTTTTATCTTGAATTCTTTTGAAGTTTTTCAAAAAGGGTGCCAACTCGAAAACAGTAAAAAAATGTTGCTTTTTTGTGATCTATTCTCATCCAAAAACAGGTCAGAATTCTGTGAGTTCAGGTCAAAATGGAAAAATTTTTCATTGTGAAAAGAAAACGCTATTAGGTGAGCGATGTTTTTAATGAATGTGTTGCTAAAGAATCAAAAAGTTGTAAGGTTGATGAAATTCACGGCTATGCGAGAAAT
Source organism: Tetanocera ferruginea (assembly GCA_958299015.1). Lineage (NCBI taxonomy): Eukaryota > Metazoa > Arthropoda > Insecta > Diptera > Sciomyzidae > Tetanocera > Tetanocera ferruginea. The sequence goes on along the minus strand of OY282641.1, from coordinate 7,921,580 downwards.
AGTTTTGCAAACTTACTATGAATAAGAATTCTTCTATTTGTAGGTGCATATTTAAGTTGGAAACTGTTGAGTATGCTGAATGTGCAATAATGAATTGATAAACAACAAAATCACAACAAAATCAAACGAAATTATCAAAAGTCAGTTTGAACAGTTATGCAATTTCGAAATTATCTCACGAATTTAATTTATTTTAGATTGGCGTGAACATAGTATTAACTTAAAAAGTTATCATTTTCGGTTTTTTTAAGTAGTAAGCAAATTAATTTCAATAAATGCATTCAAACACGATTAAAAAGTTAAATTTTGAAACTTGTGGTTACTTAAAATTCCCACTACAACAAAGAACAAATTATACATCGCCTTTTTTTAATTCTATCAGTGAAACACGAATATATAGGTTTTAAGTATACGTTTTGTGTTCCTAAATATATAAAAATTTTGATCTATTTTAGATTTTCTTACGTTAACAGTTGACTAACAATTTCGTTAGTAGTTGAGCTGCAATAAACTAACGGCTTATTTGTTTTTTTAGCAATAAACTTTAAAAATTATTTTAAATAAATTGATTAAAGTATTAACTATATATAACGATATGTTTAATTAACTATTGCCATGCGATAATAAAATTGTGCTACAATTGTGAACAATAGAATTGTGAACTCACGCCCAATATCAGCTGTTCACGCTCAACTGCAGAATTTCTACTTTATTTTCTCAACAATAAATAAATAAATTTTCATTGCAATTGTTGTAAATTGATAAACAAATAATGTCTGAAGGAAGATTAGAGGACGCAGCTCATGCAGATAATGAAGATAAAAAATTATACGACATATTTGTAGATGCATGGAATATCTACGAAGAGTTGGAACAGACTTCTTTGCCGTTTAATAGTGCAGAATTTCAGGTAGTATAAAACAAGTGCAATACATATGCGAAAAATGCATTTTCATGTTTGTTCAGGGCAAAGTAAAAACTTCCATGGAGTATCTGGAAAATGCGACACGCATAGCCAGCGAGATTAGCATGTTTAGCGCCAATGAAATGATCGATGAAGTGTCCACAGAATCTTTGCAATACATGTTGTTGCCATTCTTTTTGGGCAAATTAGCACTTAAACTAAATGCCAAGGAGCGATTAAATGTTCTCGAAGTTGCTGAGGTTTACTTCAAGTAGGTTGATAATATGTTTAATACAAATAGAAAAATAATTGATTATGATTTAATCTGTAGAGACTATTTACAACGTTGCCAAGAATATGAACTGTGTGATGCGCCCACAAACAAAGTAGCAAACTCTAATGGCACTGATAGCAACGAATTGGCAGAACTAATGCGTGCTGCACATTCGCGCAACTCAAAAATTGCACAATTCCAGCGTAAAAAAGAGCTCGAAGAACAAATAAAACTCATGCATGCAGCTGTAAAAAATCAAACTATCGATGACGAAGCTAAGCGAGAATTTTTCTTGAACTATTTAAAAAAAAGCATCATTGATGCTAATGAAGAGTTGGATAGCGTTAAGTTGGAAAAACAAATGGTTGAAATGCGTAAAATGCATATGGCAGCTGGTTCGGGAACTGCAATGGGATTAGATGATGGCAGACCCAATGAAAATGATAAACGACCAGTGCAGCAACATGGACACAGCCACGCTCACGGCCACGCTCACGGGCATGGTCATTCACATGGCGGTCCTCCACGTCCCAAGCCATTGCAACCGTTTATAATAACTCGCAATGCCGCACAGAAAGCAGTCTTTGGCATGGGTTATCCCAGTCTGCCGATTATGACAGTTGATGAATTTTATACACAGCGTGTACAAGATGGTGTCTTTCCTGATGAGGAAAAGGTTAAACGCATGAATCAGGCTCAGGCCATTGCTGCTGCTCAGGATCCAAACGAGAAAGAAGATGAAGAGCAAGCAGCTCTTGAGCTGCAAATAGAAGCCGATGACCCTGATAATTTAGCCCGCATGCGTCGTATGGATGAATATAAAGATGTGGTGCGTCGTGGCGATGGTAATCGACATAATCGCAGTTAATTAGCTATACAAGTTCGTGTTTTTCTGCTATGACTGAACATGGCTAAATAGCTCTAGACATTTTATGCTTTATATTTATATTTTATACTAAAACTTATGAGCAGAGCTCAATTTCTACAATTTGTTTGTGTTAATTTTTACATGTTACCGATAATTTTGAAGTGATGAGAGAATTTTTAAGAAAAACACGAATAAAAATAATCAAACTAAACAATTTACTCTGATGCCGAATGACAGAAGATATGGTCTGTAAATAGGTTCACTTAATCCTTAATCGATGTGCGGAACAAACAACAACAAAAAAGTTTTCAAACTCTACTTTCAATTCTAAAAATTGTTATCATCAATAAATGCAGTTGATATAATTCAACATTTTATTTTAAATTTTTTTGTTTTTTAAGCAAAAAGTATCAACTGTCTTAAAAAAACGACAATATTTTTTATTTGTTTTGAAATTGATGTTAAATTTGTAAATGCCTCCTAAAGAAGATGCATGGGCTAAGAAAAGATCTTTCACTGAAAACAATGCAGCTACCACCAGTGAATCTTCGTTTGCAGAAAGTGTAATATCTATTAGGCATTATCGAAGGCCTTCAAATATATTTCCGGCAGATGATAGCTATTTTATCTTCAACCATGAGCCTCATTATTTGACCATAGATTTTGATGATATTCTACCAATGATTGGCGAGTTTGGGAAATCTCAAATAATCTTGTTTGTGTGCATGATTCCATTTCTGTTTTTCTTGGCTTTTGTTTATTTTGCGCAATTTTTCATGACGTTAGTGCCGGAAAACTACTGGTGCAATGTTCCAGAATTAAGTGAGCTGCCGGTTAATGAAAGGCAAGTTTTTGGCTTGAAAAATAAGAGATTCATATATGTTATTATAACTGTTGACTTGAATTAAATAGTTATATCTTTGCAGATTAGCTTTATCCATTCCGTTCATAGATAAAGAATACAGCAAATGTAAAATGTACGATGTTAACTATACAGAGGCCTTATTGAAAGGCAAAAAAACTTCAGATCCAGAATGGCCAACAGTTTCTTGTAAACATGGTTGGACTTATGATTTTACGGATCTGCCATACGAAACAATTTCAACGCAACAAGATTGGGTGTGTGAAGATGCTGCACTACCAACATATGCACAATCATTATTTTTTGTCGGTGCCATAATGGGTGGACTATTATTTGGATGGATTGCAGATCGTTTTGGACGAATACCAGCTTTAGTGGGTTGTAATTTATTTGGATTTGTTGCTGGAGTTGCTACAGCTTTTGTAACGAATTTTTGGCAGTTTACGTTGACGCGTTTCTTTGTTGGATTTGCTTTTGACAACTGCTTTACAATGATGTATATATTGGGTTGGTGGTAGTGTTTGAAATATATGATTTGGCAATTTAAATATATACATTTTAAATTATTCTCAGTTTTGGAGTACATTGGCCCAGATTATAGAACTTGTGTTGCCAACATGTCTATAGCTATTTTCTTTACAATGGCCTCCTGTTTAATGCCATGGATGGCCTACTTCATGGCCAACTGGAAACATTTTGCCATTGCTACATCTGCACCATTAATTTTGGCAGTTTTTACACCATTTATTGTACCTGAATCTGCTAGGTTTGTACATTATCTTGACATTTTACGATACACTAATTATAAGCATTTTGTTTTTTTTTTCTTAATTTAAGATGGTTAGTATCACAGGGAAAATTTCAAAAAGCCATCCGTATATTGAGAAAATTAGAAAAGCAAAATGGCCAGCATATACCACCAAAAATTTATGAAGCTTTTGAGGAAAGCTGCAAAAAAATTTCAGAGGAAGAACATGCGAGTGAGAACTATTCCATTTTGGATCTTTTTAAAACACCCAGACTACGACGTTTATACTTTATGATATATATATATATATTTTATAGATTATATTGCATTGCACAGAAATAAAAACAACAAAAAGTAAACAATAAGCAATAAAACAATTTGTTTATAAAATCAACTGCACATAAAGCGCAGTTTGTTGACACCAGCATATTTGTAGGCCAACGACATGCATTTCAGCATTGTTAAATCAGCTGAATTGCAACCAAAACAAAATTGTAAATTAAGTCACAAATTTAAGTGCAATAACCTGCGGTCAAGAAACTGCATTCTTATAGTGCAATACAGCAATTTTATATTTGTTGTTTTTATTATTGTGCAATGCAGCAATTTCATATTTTAATTATTCATATTTTAGTCTTAAGTATTTTCCTTTAAATACTCCTAATTTTAGTTTATGAGGGGTTAGTTCTATAAAAAAGGTTTAAGAATAAAGTCTGCATTTTTGGAACTAAAAACTGTTGTGTGGTGTTTTCTTTGGTCATTCAACTGAGTATTGGTTCATGTACCTATACTCAGCCAACATCTGATTTGGTTTGTACCTAATCAGCTAACAATTATTTATTGGTGACCCCGACGTGATCAATACGAAGGATAACTGGTTCAAGTGCCAAGTATCCATCAATCTATTGATCACTAATCAAACAATCGGCCGTAATAAAGTGACAAAGACGACACCACACAAGTTCTCCACCAACATCTGATTAGAAGACAGCAATCAACTAAGTGATGGAGGAATTGTACACAGCACAGTCTCAGCTCGGAGACGAAATCGAAAGGATCATCCGGAACTACAAAAAGGATCCAGAAGTTCGGAGGGATCTTAAATATTACAAACTTCGGCTAAGCCAGCTTGAAACCATACATGCCAAATTCAAGGCAAATCATGTAGAGCTTAGTAATACAAAGGATCGCAGTCACGAGTATTTTGTTAAGGACTACTACATGCAGCTGACAGTGCTTTGCGAAAAATACGTAAAGCACTTTAAGCAAGAAATCAAAACTTTGGATTCAGCGATTGATGAAGACAGTGGTGACGACAATATTCAGACACCGGAACAAGGTGCATTAGGCGAAGACATCTCAAACATGGAGAATCTAACTAATGGCCTGATAAGAAAGGCCCACAGAAAAATGTCTCTCCTAGAGTCAAGGCTCTCTAACATTAGAGTCTTGGAGGGACAATCATCACCGTATTATGACCTCAAGGCGGAATTTGTGAACCAACTATGGCACGACATAGCCATATTTGACGAACAAATTTGGGAGCAACACTCCAATCCAGTAGCTTTAGGCTATGATGCAGAGAAGTTTCAGTCACTTGAGCAAGAAGTGCATCTAAAATTAACAGAGATCACTTTAATGCTTAATCAACCCGTTCAACAGCATGAGTATCACCCTTCAAAGGGCACTTTACCAATTCCAAAGGTACAAATTCCGAAATTTGATGGGGATTACTTAAAATGGAGCCAATTCCACGGTTTGTTTACTGAAATCATCCATAAACAACCATTGTCAAGCGTGGAAAAAATGTGGCATCTAAAAACACAGCTTACAGGAGAAGCATCAAGTTTAATCAGTCACCTAGCTATTACTGATGAAAACTATGTCGCAGCATGGAAGCTACTAGAAGAGCGCTACAACAACAAAAGAGTATTGACATCAACACTTATAAAGAAACTGGTAGATCAACCATCCGGAACTTCAAATATAACAGCAGTTAAACACCTGCACGACACAACAAGGGAATGCCTACTTGCTTTAAATAATTTAGGCATCAAAACTGATTCATGGGATCCATTGCTGATTCACCTTCTGATCAAAAAATTCGATCGAAGCACATACATTCAATATGAACAATCAATTGTGAGGCCTAAGGAAATTCCTAAAATGTCAGAATTGTTGGCTTTCCTGGAATTACAATTCCAAACCATGGAAACTATTGGACAACGAGAAAAACCAAAGGCGCCAGCAAAGGTCTTAACATCATCAGCCGCACAAATTGACATCAAACTCTGTTTGTCATGTGGAAAGAAATTCCATCCGCTCTTTGCATGCGACAACTTTCTAAAGCTCAAGGTGCAAGATCGTATAAAATTTGTGCAAAAATACAAATTATGCCTGAATTGTCTAAAGCCAGGTCACGCAGCAGTACAATGTGTGTGGCGACACTGTCCAAAGTGTTCGAAAAAACACAATTCACTACTTCATCTGCAGCAACAAGAATTGTCATCAAATGGAACAAGGAATGAAGCAAAAGAAAATTCACCTGCAACTGTGGCAACAACTAATCATGCAACGAAAAACAACAATTATGTACTGTTGGCTACAGCAAAAATTCGAGTTGTAGCAAACAATGGACAGGTATGCGAAGCACGTGCACTACTGGATTCCGGTTCACAAATCAACATGGTGACACAACGGCTCGTCAACAAGTTATCATTAACCACTACAAGGTCCCAGCTTTCCATTGAAGGAATCGGACAACAAACTGGAATCTCAACTTCAAGAGTCAACGTTGCGATTCATTCACGAACAGAAGACTTTTCAACTAGAATAGAAGCTTATGTTATGCCGAAACTTATTTCCTCACAACCAACAAAGGACCTAGAAGTCTCAAATTGGAACCTTCCAGGTCATCTAAACCTAGCCGATCCCGAGTTCTTCAAGTCAGGAAAAATTGACATGCTTATTGGTGCTGAGCTTTACCATAGTCTAATCCACCCAGAGCAGCTTACACTAAAAATAAATCAGCCACTCCTACAAAACACGGTTTTTGGATGGATTGTCATTGGAAAAACTGAAGTGTCAACAGAAGCAACTGCAGCATGCGCCGTAGCTACCACAGAAGATGAAAACTTGGACTCTATTCTAGAAAGATTTTGGAGAATCGACGATTTGAACACAGTCAGCCAGGTCATGACCCCAGTTGAAAATTGGTGTGAAACCCATTTTGCCAATAACATAAGAAGAGATAATGATGGCCGTTTTATTACCCGTTTACTGTTTTCTGAAAGTCCAACAGCTCTTGGAAAATCAAAGGACATGGCTATTAACAGATTTTTATCGCTCGAAAAAAGATTGCAGAGAGATCCGACCATACAATCGCAATACATAAAGTTCATGGATGAGTACGAATCGTTGAATCATATGGAAAAGATATGGCCGAAAGATGTTCCCGATGTCCATTATTTCATTCCTCATCATTATGTGCTAAAACCAGATAGCAGTACCACAAAGCTCAGGGTCGTATTTGACGCATCAGCCAAAACGTCAAGTGGCCAGGCTTTAAACGATATATTGCATAAGGGCCCTACTGTTCAAAGTGATCTATTTTCAATGCTGTTGCGATTTAGAACATACAAATACGTATTCACAGCCGATATTGAAAAGATGTATCGACAGATTGGCATGCATGAAGAGGACACAGCTCAGCAGCTCATTGTGTGGCGGAAGGACCCAAGTGAACTTATTCAATACTATCGACTTAAAACAGTGACGTACGGAACAACATCAGCACCTTATTTGGCTACCAAATGTCTGCAACATCTGGCAAAACAGAATATGAGTAAATACCCACAAGGTGCACGAACTTTGCTTGAAGATTTTTATGTGGACGATTGTCTCAGTGGTGCCAATGACATCGCATCAGCTTTAGAATCTCAAACCCAACTTACACAAATTCTTCAAGAAGCTGGCTTCAAACTCCGGAAATGGTGTTCTAACAACTTAAGGCTACTAGCAAATATACCCGTGGAAGATCAAGAAGTTAATTTGGATTTGGATGATAAAGCTACAAAGACACTAGGTCTCATTTGGCATCCAAAAACAGATCAACTGTGCGGACGAGCAAACCTGTCGCCAGTTCAACCGATTACAAAACGGGTACTAGCTTCAGACTTAGCACGAATCTTCGACCCATTAGGAATCTTTGGGCCTGTAATCGTATCCGCAAAAATATTCATGCAAAAGCTATGGAAGCAAGAATATGGATGGGATGAAAGGCTACCACATCAAATTCAACAAGAATGGCAACACTTCAGAAAAAATATATTGGAACTCAATAACTTAAAGGTACCCCGACACATCCTTCATTCAAAACCTCAAGTAAAGGTTCAGCTACACACCTTCGCCGATGCCTCAGAACGAGCGTACGGAGCAGCTGTTTATGTGCGAACAACATACAAGGATCGAACCATAACATCGAACTTGCTCTGCGCAAAATCAAGGATAGCACCCTTAAAACTTCAAACGCTTCCTCGATTGGAATTGTGTGCAGCTGTTCTAGGAGTCGAGCTTACAGAACGAGTGAAGCAGGATCTGAAATATCAACATGTACCAGCATTTTTTTGGTCAGACTCAGAAATAGTTTTATCATGGATTAAAACATCAGCATCTTCATTACACACTTTCGTCGCCAACCGAGTAAGCAGGATTCAAGAAATATCACATATCAATCAATGGCATCATGTCTCATCAAAAGATAATCCAGCCGACATAATTTCAAGGGGGATTAATCCTGAAAAATTCACCTTGTGTACCACATGGTTTTTCGGACCTTTGTTTCTACATGGCAGCCAAGAATCATGGCTCATACCAACACCAAAACCTGCCGATACACCCAATGACATCGAAAGAAGAAAACCGATTACTGTAGTGACAATGGCAGTATCATCGGAGGCGCCGGCTTATGAAAATTTTGAAATCTTCGATGACAAACAAGGAAGAGAAACAAACACTGCATCAATAGTAACTTCGTCGTCAGCATCATCGGAGGCGCTAATTTATGGAATCAACCACAAAAACTCATTTCGAGCTTTGCAACGCACAGTTGCCTACATGCTACGTTTTATTGAAAATCTTAAGAAACAAACAACAGCTCGGCCAAATCATCTATCCATATGTGCATCAGAAATGAATAAGTCCTTGGCAGTTATAATCAGGACTATTCAAATGGCAGATTTTAAAAGTGAAATTAAAGACTTACAAAAATACAAGCAAGTGAGCAAATCAAATCAACTTGCCAGCCTATGTCCTTTCTTAGACGATCAAGGTTTAATGCGTGTGGGAGGCCGATTAGAAGCATCATCATTACCCTTTGATGAAAAACATCCAATCTTGCTACCATACAATGATTCAATAGTAAAATTGTTACTTATCATGGTTCATCAAGACAACAAACATTGTGGCCCGCAGGCCTTATTAGCAGCCTCGAGGCAGAAATTCTGGATTGTAAGAGGAAAAACAATGGCACGCAATATTGTACAAAACTGTGTGCGTTGCGTCAGAGCAAAACCAAAGCTCTACAGTCAAATCATGGGCAATCTACCAGCGGATAGAGTAACTGAATCACGGCCATTTCTAACAGCTGGTGTCGATTACTGCGGTCCAATATGGATCCATTACAAAATCCGCGGAAAACGACCTCAAAAAGCATATATTGCAGTATTTTGTTGTTTTGTCACGAAAGCGGTACATATGGAGATTGTTTCGGACCTCACTACTGACGCCTTTATTGGAGCACTAAAACGTTTTATCAGCCGCCGTGGCAGGTGCCAGACATTGTATTCTGATAATGCAACAAATTTTGTGGGTGCAAAGAATCAATTGAATGAATTGCAACAAGCTGTTTTCTCTAATTCAGCTCAAGAGAAAATTATTAAAACCTGCAGTGACAAGGGCATCGAATTTAAGTTCATTCCGCCTAAAGCCCCTCATTTTGGTGGACTCTGGGAAGCTGCAGTCAAATCTGCGAAGCATCATTTGTGTCGCAGTGTCTCTACTGCTTCTCTTACATATGAAGAACTAGAGACTGTTGTAGTTGAAATAGAGGCAATTCTAAACTCTAGGCCTCTCACCCCGTTGTCTTCAGACCCAAATGATATAGGAGCACTAACACCAGGTCACTTCATCATAGGAGAACCACTCACAACCCCAGTCGACTCAAGGGTATCAGAAACTAGAAGATCACTTAAAACAAATTGGAAATATGTGTCAGATATAAAACATAGATTCTGGACAAGATGGCACCACGAATACCTGCACGAGCTCCAACAAAGGTCTAAATGGAAGCATCCAACACCAAATGTAAAGGAAGGAACATTGGTCATCATAAAGAAGGATAACGTTCCAGTCCTTCAATGGCCCCTTGGTCGCATTATTCGAACCTACAAGGGAAATGATGGCTTTATTCGGGTCGTTGATGTTAAGACAGCTTCGGGCATATCCAAACGACCCATACACGAATTAGCTCCATTATTCACTGAAGAAGAAACAGAAAAAATAGAACCTGCAACAAGTGTACTGACAAATAATCACAAACGTAAATGGCCACATCCACATGAAGATATCTCAAAAAACAAGTCGACATCAAAGGGTCTTGCTCTCTCAGTAATGCTGGTTGCATTACTGATGTTGCCATTAGCAATGACCTCTCCAATAAATACATCAAGATTTCGTAACAAGCCTGGCATTTACTTCGAAGGAATAGGTGCCGCACGGCTATCAACAGGTATCTGGAAAATCATCATATACTATGACCTTGCGCCATTTCATTACCAAATAAATTCACTATCAGATGGAATCACAACACTCAGGAAGCTCTGCTTACACCCGACGTCGGACATCTCATGCAGTTCACTCATCGATTACTTTGAAGCTACTGTTAACAATCTGCACCAGGAGGAAACCTTATTGTTATCAAATCGTCCCAAAAGAGGTGCATTTAATGTCATCGGAAACGTGGCTCACACTTTGTTTGGTGTTCTCGACTCAGACTATGCCGAACAGATGTCAAACACTATAAATGAAGTCAAATCCAACGAAGAACATCTTTTAAGGCTGTTGAAGAATCAAACGTCAATTATTGATTCCACAATCAACATAATAAAACAAGATGAAGTGGATACATCCTCACGTTTGACTGAAATACAGCGTTTGATCAACGTGGACATAAACAAAATTGAAGACACAGCTGCTCAACTACGGCTGACTCAGCAACTGACAGTTTTAATTACTCAACTCTCTATGGTTAGCACAGATTTGCAGCACACACAAGCAGATTTGATAAACATCCTAACGCACACTAAACATGGAAAAATAAGTCCACAGATCCTTACACCAAAACAACTTGCGAAAGAAATCCTGACTATCAAAGGACACTTACCTACTAGTTGGGCTCTACCAGTCGAAGACCACAACCTGCTGGACCTTTATACCATTATGAGTGTTAAGTCTGGATTAACAAGGAATCACGTCATCTTTGAATTAGCTGTACCACTAGTTGATCATAATAAACTAGACCTATTTCTTATACACCCGATTCCAATAACAGTAAATAACACGCTTGTGGCAATTAAACCCACCACCGAAATTCTAGCAGTCAGCGGCCATCGGGATCAATACATTGCACTTAGCCGAGCCGACGTTGAAGCAGCAACATTGACTAGTGATGACATTTATTTAATAAGCAGGAAGCAAGCTACCATTGGAAGGCAATCAAAGAAACTTGCTTGCGAGATTCAACTTTTTAACAACAAAACGTCCCAAACCTGTGACCTAACAAAGTACTCTGATCAGTTAACATTTACATCATTGCATCTTGCTAATAAATGGATTTACGCTTCGACAATTCCAACTGAAATCACAGCAGTTTGTAATCACGAAACCATTCAACTAACACTTATAGGGTCAGGAATACTCACAATTGACCAACACTGCAGCTTAAAAAATGATGACATCCAGATCCAAGGTTATATTGAATCATCCAGTCGAGTATACACATCATTTGCTGGTATCGGAAATATCTCGTCCATCAGTCAACCTAACGCACTACAGGGCTTATTAACACCAAACTTCAAAGATATTGAAACAAAACTAGAACAACTCACTGATCTTCAGACGAAACTATCCAAAGAAGATTTTGACCAGCTACCGAACCAACTCGAATCCAATAAAATCCATCATCATGTAATCAGTTATTCAGCATTAATTTTAGCGATATTTGGTATCATAACCTACAGTACTTGCAAGATAAGAACACACTACCAACGAACATCCGCAACCAAGGCTAGCACATCTCCTCAACCGATGCCACGTCAGCACAAGTCACCATTTGATGTAGACATTTCTTAAGTTGAGTTAGACACTCAACGGGGGGGAGAATGTTTATACTTTATGATATATATATATATATTTTATAGATTATATTGCATTGCACAGAAATAAAAACAACAAAAAGTAAACAATAAGCAATAAAACAATTTGTTTATAAAATCAACTGCACATAAAGCGCAGTTTGTTGACACCAGCATATTTGTAGGCCAACGACATGCATTTCAGCATTGTTAAATCAGCTGAATTGCAACCAAAACAAAATTGTAAATTAAGTCACAAATTTAAGTGCAATAACCTGCGGTCAAGAAACTGCATTCTTATAGTGCAATACAGCAATTTTATATTTGTTGTTTTTATTATTGTGCAATGCAGCAATTTCATATTTTAATTATTCATATTTTAGTCTTAAGTATTTTCCTTTAAATACTCCTAATTTTAGTTTATGAGGGGTTAGTTCTATAAAAAAGGTTTAAGAATAAAGTCTGCATTTTTGGAACTAAAAACTGTTGTGTGGTGTTTTCTTTGGTCATTCAACTGAGTATTGGTTCATGTACCTATACTCAGCCAACATCTGATTTGGTTTGTACCTAATCAGCTAACAATTATTCAACAATCATTATGATTTTGATTTGGATGGGGATTTCAATAGTTTTTGATGGACACGTTCGAAGTGTAGGATCACTCGGACTTGATGTTTTCGTTATCTTTACTATTGCTTGTGCTACGGAATTTCCTGCAGATCTTTTTGTTACTTTGACACTAGATCGCTGGGGCAGACGTTGGTTGGCTTTCGGTTCTATTGCCGCAAGTGGTATGTTTTCTTTGATAGCTGCATTTGTGCCGATAGGAATATATTTTGGTTCATCTGCCATAATAGGCAGGTTTTTCGTTAATGTAGCTTTTAACATTGGACTTCAATATGCCGCTGAAATTTTGCCAACAGTTGTTAGAGCACAGGGTGTAGCATTTATTCACATCATGGGTTATGTAGCAACCATACTTTCTCCATTTGTAGTTTATCTAGCTTATGTATCTCCTGCATTACCAATGATAATATTAGGAATTTTAGGATTAGTGTCAGGGTTACTTTGTCTTTTTATCCCAGAAACGCTTCACAGGGATCTGCCACAAACTCTTTTGGATGGTGAAAACTTTGGACAAGGAGAACGGTTTTTTGAACTTCCTTGTACAAGGAAAAGAAAAAAGCATCATATTGCATCAATTCAAACAGGTGCTAGACTTAGAGCACACTCACGGGCGGAAATTCGATCAAGTTTGCTTAACAGATCAGTGCGTAAGAGGTATTCCTTGACCCCATAGTAGTATCAGAGTTAAAGAAAAGATTATAAGTCCGCACTTTTGGTGTATGAATAACAAATTTTTTTCTTTCTTTTCAAATTTAATTGATTTACTAAACGAAATGCAATTTTAGTAAATTAATTAACTAATTTTTTACCAATTTGAAGTTTACGTAAGACATTAATTTCTATCTTGCTAAAGCATATGATATTCTATACACCTTAAGGATATACTCAATGTTTGGGTATTCAACTTCAGATAAAATTCAACGTGAAAAAAATAATAAACTACTATTTTTTAATAAGAATTGCTATAAATAAGCTTCGATAGTTTAAGTTATAACTGTTCATAAGTTATAAAAGATTCTTTGTAACTTCAGTTGAATTTTTACAAAATTTATGAAAGATGTACTATTAAGACTAATAGAAATATTTTTATTGAACAAAATCTTAAGACTAATCATTTTGGTGAAACACAAAAATAAAATAATTAAACTATTCCTGTACATTTATTTCCTATTTTGATTCCTGGAAGAAGAGTTAGATAATATAATTATCTAATGATTACTTACATACTTAGGTGACCATGACAACCCGTGGTCGGATTACAGCAGACTTCACCAGCTCTCCCACGCTACTGCTTTGCGTAATTTTTATTCTTCGCTTAATCTACAGGCTGACTTTGTTGCAGTTTACGGTGGTGCCCAGTCATGTAAACTCCTAGACTACTTAAAAGTTATATTGACCTGCTGTAACATGAGAGCCGAGACGATGTGCTTCCCTGTTTACAGACAGCTTATGCTTTGTTTTGCCCCCGTTCACCGTCAAACCCACTTTGGGTGATTCCTTTTCGATAACGGCGAAGGCAGCAGTTACTTCTCCCTTGATTCGGCCGATAATATCGATACCATCAGCGCACGCAAGGAGCTGGACACTTGTGTAGACTATGATGACATTGCGGTCTACATCTGCCTTTCATAGAATCCTCTCCGTCATGAAATTGAAGAGATCGCATAACAGTGGGTCAACTTGTCTGAAACCTCAGTTCAGTATAAAAGATTTAGGAGAGGTTATATCCTTTCTTGACGAAGCTACACGTATTGCTCAACATCATCGTAGTCTTATTAACTGTGCAGGTATGCAGAAATCAGACATTTTTGCGTACAGGCAATCCCGAACCAGGCTATTGAAGACAGCTTTTAATCAACAAAGACATGGTGGGTGTCGATTTCGACTTACGTCGTTTTTTTTCCAAGATTTGATGTAGTGTTAATATCTGGTCTATGGTGGATTTTCCAGTACGGAAGGCACTCTGATATGGTCCAATCAGTGTTTTGGTATGCAGCTTAAATTTTTCGCTAGAAAGAAGAACCTTTTACGCTATGGAAATAAGACTGATAACGGGCAGATTTGTGGGTCTCGTTTTTTACTTTTTTTATTATAAGACCACCATTTTCACTAGATGCTCTACACTAGATGCTCGAGGCTTGAAACCTTGGATTAGTCGTTTAACCTGCTGCTAAAATTTGCACACATACTGCTTGCTCTTGTACACCTCTATTTCTTCACGCACACGTTTTTCCTGCAACCGCGTTTTTTGCGCATGAAAAGACACCTCTCTTCCTTCATCTTTTTGGGATTGTTTTCGCGCATGGATCGCTTTTCAGATAACTGCAGCGACCGTTTATATCCAGCGTTAATCTGAAATAAAAAAACCAAAGTGTAAGAACTGTTCTAAGCCGCTTTGCATCTGGTAGATCATCAACGAATGAATAAATATTTAACCAATTCAACCATAGTTAGGAGTATCCAGAAGATTTCGTAATTTTTGAAATAAGCTGTTCTGTAGAACGCCTTTGCAGGCTTAATTGTCAAAAGGGTTGATGTTGACATATCTTCAGCAAATACAAATGAATTTAAATTAAAAAAAAAAATTTAATTTAAATGTTGACATTTTAGTTAATAATTTTAAATTTTTTACTTTTACTTATTTCAATGCGTATTTTATTTAAATAAATATACATATATAAAAATAAATATAAGTATTGTGAACCACATGGCTTTTCAAATAAAATAAAAAATATATATTTTACAAATAAAATTTTATTCTACACTTTTCAGGTCATATTTAGTATACAGAATGAAAATGTATTTTAAAAATATTTAATTAAAGATAAGATCCAAATAACACTTGACAGAAAACATATACTTCAAGTGACTTGATACCTGTTTAGACGTATACAAAAAGACTTGTACAAAACTAAGAGTATTTGTATATTGTTTGTCATACAAAATTGTACAATAATCTATTGGTTATATAAAATTTGCGACAATTTATTTAATATAGACGAAAAATACTGAAGTTTCATAAATTTGCTGCAATTTTTTGTAATTTCTCACAACAATAAATTTTAAGCGAGTCAATCTTAAATAAATACGTATGAGAAATAGTTCAACAGCTAGGAGCTTTTAAGTAATAATATAAATTTATAGATATGTATGTAAATATATTTTGAGGAATGTTCTCGGTGGTCTTGTCTTGCGCAAATACTGCTTCTTGGTGAAGTCGTATAGAATGTTTCTGAATATGTTGTTTTAACTTCAATTCGAAGCGCTTCCTAAGGCAATATATACATATAATTCAATTGTCAACGGTGATTTTCGCGAAATAGTCCTCACTTTAATGCTAGCTTTGTGTAAATTTGGCACATGCGTTAAAAAATAAATAAACAATTAAAACAACTGCGCACATATTTTCCCAGAAAATCATATTGCAACTTCATCTTCTTGAGCGTTTCGTTGGTGGTGGTAGAAAGTTTTCATCATTATCCTCGGTATCCATATCTTCGATTTTCATCAAAAGCTTGGCTTTGCGTAGCATGGGTGCATCTTTTAGCCAACTATTGTTCAGGACATCATCTATAGTTGGCCTTTGGTCAGGATCAACGATGAGCATATCACGTATCAGCGAAATGGCGCGCTGAGAGACAGTCTTCCAGGAAGGATGATTAAATCGGAACTTGCCGCGTTTAATTTGCTCACTAGCAGGTGAACCATAGTCATCGGAGAAGGGCAGAGTGCCGCTTATACTAGAAGTTAAAATTTGGATGAAATAAGTATATATTAAAAAATTTTATCAAACAAACCATGTGAAGAGCATAACACCTAGACTCCAAACATCAACCTTTTTAGTATAGGCACCACGTCCACCTGTCAGCAAAACTTCCGGTGCCACATATAGCGGTGTGCCACACAAGGTGCGCATCACTGAATCATTCTGCACAAATTTGCTTAAACCAAAATCAGAAACTTTCAATAAAGTTTCTTCGTCTGAGGTTTCGAGCAATACATTGTCTGGCTTTAGATCTCGATGGGTTATACCTGCAGTTAAGGGAATATAAAAATTGATTTTGGTTATTTTAATAATTAAAACGAGAAAGGGATGCAAAAATGTTAGGTGGGTAAAATAAACAATTGCAGTAGCAATTTTAAACTCTTCGCGTTAAAAATATTTCACAGTTAAAATACTAATGCCACGATTTTTTCACGACGTTTGTAACGCCCATAGGGAGAAGTGAAAGGTATCGAAAAGTATATATATGTCGTCACAAGCGATAAGCGCCTAAGTCAACTTAAGATAATATTGAGTTATTGATGCAGATGCATGTTAGATGTATTGATTTTTATACACACAAAATCTGCAATTTCTTACCTTATTTTAACCAAAGTTATGACACTTAAACCGAAGAAACTTCCACAGAATTTATATGACGATTAGAAACTTAAAAGCAATATTTCTCAAAACATTGAAATCAAACTTAGCCGATTAATCCATATGACCAAAGATATATTACTGATCAGATGCCGCGTTGTATTCTTAGAGAACCTTATCACAGCCAACGAATGACACATTCTCAAAATACGGCAAAAATTAATTAAAAAAACCAAAGTCTAAGTTCTAGTAGTTAGAACAAAAAGAAGATATGAATTGAAAAATCCGGTAGTTTAGCTAGTATTGTATACCGGCCCGGGTAATATTCTTAATAATAACATCTGGCGACTAACAGACACCTGTAGTTGTCGACACCAGACCGACGAAGCGTACATGAGAATTGGTCGAATATACATTTTATACATATTAGTTTTAAATGAGGTATCGATTTTTTAAAAATATGGTTTAGGTGAAATTTTTTTCTTTTGACTTTATTTAGCCTGATTTTAATATGTTTGTTAAATCTATTAATTTTAGTTTGTCTGAAGCAGTCTTACATCATTTTTGATTCCATTTTTTTAATTGATTTTCTGAGACTCGTAAATTTGTATCAAGATAAGCCAATTTCCATTCATTTGATAAATATGAATTTTCATTTTAAAAAGTTCTGACCAAATATCTTTAGTTAAATAGTTTATTTACAATTCTTACCCATATCGTGCAAATATTTAACAGCATGACACATTTGATAGAAGAATAATTTTGAGATTCGCTCGGAGAGTCGTTTATTATCAATAATACGATTGAGCAAATCGCCACCCTTCATAAATTCAAGTACCATATAAACAGAATCCGGCTTATCTACAATATCGTGCATTTTGATGACACAAGGCTATAAAAGAAGAATAATAAAAAATGCACAAAACATAAAAAAATTATATTTGAACATACAAATTTTTATATTTCAACTTACATGTTCGAGATTTTTCATTATTTTAGCCTCATTTAGTACACGCTGTGGATCATTGAGATTATTTGGTTTAGTACTTTCGGCCAATTTATTTTTCTTAACAATTTTCATGGCATATTCCGCACATGTGCGACGATCGTATACCAAACGCACTAGACCACAAGCGCCAGAGCCAAGTTTACGACTAATATAGTAGCTGCCGGTAATTTCAGTTGGAAAACCAATAGCTTCGTTAGGGCTGAGGTCTTTGAAGACAAAGGCTGCAATAACACAAATCAGTTAAAAATAAGTTAAAAAAGGAGTCGGGTCAGTGGGAAAAAAAAATTAAACTGCTTTGATATGCTTTACTTACCTTTATACGTTGGATGCGATAATGAAATAATATCATCGTTTTGTAGAATTCTTGATTTATTTGTGCCAATCTGTTCGCCATTAATAAAGGTTCCATTACGTGAGAGATCCTGTAATGCAAAAAATCGGCAAATATGAATTAAACATTTTTAACAAAGTATACAAATTATCTTCATACTGACGATGCTCTTAAGTCATTCGCTATATTTTTTATTGATGCATACAAAGAGGAATTCTTAGTTTATAATGTCAATGAGCACAATAACAGATGCATTCATAAAGCCACCTGCTATTTTTTCTTGTAATTTGTTTGAAAAATCACAGCTCATACAAATCAATAATAAAAGAAGCAACAGGCGTTCATAAAAATTGCTTGCTTAAAGCTCATAGATACAGAACTGTGTATACATATCAGATTTTTTTTCTATTTTGTCTTCAGTTCAAATTATATACAACTGAATTCGCAACGCACATTTTGATATTTGCTTACTTACCTGAATATAAACCGGCTTCGAAAGATCGCAATTCTCACGCTGAATTTTAAAATGTACCTTGGATATGCGGCACAAAATCTTTTCAGGTAGATCGTTAAGTGTTAAAACAAGATCATTGCTTTCGCCGCGCCCAGCTGCAAAATCGTTCTTATTTAAATCTGTAAAAATAAAAAAAAATATTATTTTTATAATAGTTGCAAGAAAGGACATAGATACTGGCATAATACTAAGCAATCTATTGTTAAGCAAATTGTAACAATAAAATAGCACCTAACTATTTTGAACATGCAGAATCTTTAGGACAAAACAACATACAAAGAAACATCATATCTAAATAACAGCCTTAAAGTTATAAAATTCGTTTAGCTTCATGAAAGCAGCACAATCTTATTTGTTTAATAACTTTTTTAATCCCGAAACTCATTAAGGTACTATTACAGTGTGAAGCTATTAAAAACAACACTTTTTTTATTAATTCTTTATACATAGTATTATTAAATTAATTCAAATTTAGTTACATTATGTACAGTTAAAGTCGAGGATATAAAAAAAAATGTTTTTTTTTTTGTTTTTGTATTTGTTGTTTCTTTTCTAGAGGTCGTTAAAGTTGACGTGTTTAAAAAGGTTGTAAGTTGGTTTCTCGTCCCCAGCTTTTTCAAGGCGTCTGAAAGTAAAAAATCAAAGAGCATTCTTTAGTAAAGGGTTGTAGTTAAGCACTCTACCTACGCAAATAAAAAAAAATAAAAAACAAAAAAATGGCATGCGGTGAAAAACCTCTCATTTTGGCAGAAATTCTTAGCCGTAAAAAACAAAATATAAGTTTCTCGGCTTTTTATAGGTAGAGTGCTTAACAGAGTCTATGAAGATCACAAAATCAAGATTCATCGAAATCGATCAAGCAGAACTCGAGATATCTTAGAAACCAATTCGAAAAAACTTGTTTCGAGAAAAATGCGATTAGATTTTCTTCTATGAACGATTATATATGAAAAAATGCGTGACATACGAATATCAGGTATGTTATATCTTTTTTTTTATTTGATATTTTTTTCTAAAATTTCGTATACGTATTCTTAAGACTTTAAGGAACCAGATTCTAAAAAAAAACAAAAATTATTTTTCATTTTTTACACACTGTAATAGTACATACCTTAAAATGCATTAAAATGTTTCATCAACCCTTAAAACAAAAATAAATAAACACATAAGCTGCTACAAGGCATTACCCAGTCGAAAATATGTTAAAACTTGTTCCGAGAAGATGAATCTCAACTCTTATATTTTGAATTTGTACTGTGAAAAAATGCTTTATTATGTGGACACCATGCTTTCCTGTGAACCCAAAAAATTGTATGTTGAATTCTTATTTTCATACCATCTAGGTGTATCTTGGGGACTGCTCTTTCTCTCATATTTCATGCCTTTAATATTTTAGTGGCTAGCCGTCATCTTATCAAAATGGAAGATTCATGACATTATTTATTTATTGATGCATACTTTATATTCATGCATTTATGATTCATGACTTTATATTAGTGTACCGGTACTGTCCTTTTTTAAATAGATATATATAGTGTACCTACTTATAGTATATAGTAGAAAACCTATATTTTCTGAACCTATTAATACAGATTTTAAGAATTGTTAAGGTTGAGAATTTTAAAGCCATCGCTTTAAAACGAATAAGCGTGAGTACGGCTGTATTTGATATTTTTGTTATTTTATCGCGGTGGTTTTGAGACCAAAACGCTGAAAGTATTAATTTGGATAGTTTTAGTATGGATTATTATTATTACTTTTTCATAAAAAAATAAGCGTTGAACAAAGTTGTATCAAGTTCTGCAAGTCTCGAAGCGGATCTGGTACATGGTATGAAAAAGGTTTGATTACAATTTGTGTTTATATGTTCTAACGGAACACAACATAATTTAGCTTCGGTTATAAATGTTGGAACTTATAAAATGAGAATTAAATTTTTAAGATAAGAAGTTACTTGCTACGCCAGCTTAATCGATATGGCAAATATATTCAAGTGTTGGTGGTTGTTTACTCTTCATTGACTGCAGAAAGCGAAAATTTGCAAACGGTTAGCGGAGTCGACATCAATTATTTTTTGTAAGATAAGCTATGTATGGTTGGTTTTAACTCAAGCTATTGCTTCTAGGATTCATAATAATTGCTTGTTACACTCGTTAGCAGTTGACAAATAATATGCTGACTCAAGCCTTTAAGTGCAAACAAACAAATAAATTGGACTAGTATTTCTATTAAGATTGTGCAGAAATATTATCTTTTTATATATATAACTTTATGGCTTGGTTTTTTAGGAGGTTGGTTTAAGGTTTTAAGGAGGCAGGTACATATCGATTGACATTTTTAGGAAACAAATTATATTTTTGGTGTCATTTGAAAATTCTGGGTTTTACTAATAAAAGCCAATTGGTTTTCTCTAAAATTTCAATTCCGGTATATAAGTCTTCTATTCGTCTTCTAAATCTAAACAGCTTCGAAACGCTGTATGCCATGAATACATGCAATTATCAAGAAACATTTTTATAATTTTTTTAATTTTCGATAATACTTTTAGCAGACAATAAATATGTATATTTAAACATATAATTAGTAATAACAAAAGAGAAGATAAAGAAAGTTTATAGTTATAATTAAACATGCATGCATTTAATAGCCAAAAACATTAAAGTTTACCAACTGAAAAGGACGAATTCAAATAGAGTATTTTATAGGGTGTTACACGCATACCCAGAGACTTCACTTTGATGTTCTTGCCGTACAGACGTCCCCATACGATGCTGTCCATTTGCTGGCTCTCCACCTGAGTCCATATGTTGGAAACTTGACTTTGGGTGGCACCTTGGGTCTCCGATTCACAATCGCGAGCCATTTTAGGATTTTCAATTGTATTCCTCAGCTTCAAGTAGGTATAACCACGAAAGCTTTAGCGCGGTTATGTCTTACGTTTGATTCCACAACAAAAACACTTGCGTTCGCACAATTTTCAACATTTATTTACAAAATGCACTTGGTAATTTTCAACGGAAAACGTTGAAGAATAAATAAAATATATTTATTAATTTCAACTAAATGCAACAAAATTAATTGAGACGCACACACATTAGCACAACAGATATAACTGTCCGCAGTCGCAGTTATCTCTGGCTGCGCCTCGCTGCTGCTGTTATGCTGTTTTTTATCTTCAGATGTTTATATCGAATGTACAACAAGGATAAAATATTTAGGCTCCTTTCAACTATACCATACATTAGAGGGAGACAAAGAGTGGATGCTTTTGATTCAAAGAAGTAAAATATAAGGAAGTGCTGTAGTTGAACAAAAGTGCGGCACCTCTCATATTTGTGTTGGTTCTACAAATACATTAACATTCACAAAGGGTCGTATTTGGTGGCATCGTTAAAAAAGGGCCAAACTTTCGGATTTCGGAAACTTGAACAACGTGACTGTTCAATATGTGATCAAGTTTAAAGCAATCGCTATCTTATTTGTTTTGTTCAATAAAATACGATATTGTACTACTTTACTATTTCCACACCACCCTTTAGGTACACAATTTGGTGCGTTACCGATTTTTTTCTGGGTGTTCGGTTCGGTTTCACTCTAAAGCTGAGAATAAAATTAGCAAATAATATAAAAAGTTATTAATTTTCAAAAAATAAAATTTGTTTATGCACTTGGTTTATATTCAATCATTCATTCATTTAAAAAACGCGCCCTAAAAATGTGTTAAATTATGGAAAATGAATGCACCTATGGAGAAATGATTGTACTTTGACAATTCGATATCCAATGTTGGGATATCGAATTGTCAAAAACACTCTTCGTCTCGCTCATCACATGCCGCATCACACGTACACTGTATGTGAGAAGAACACCATTTCCTTATATTTTACTTCTTTGTTTTGATTTCAAAATTTCGGCGGTAAATTTGACAGCTTAATTTCAGGGCTGAAAGTTTGTTTTATTTTTTTATTTATAGGTAATGCTTCTTAAACTGTCAAGCATGGCAATCAGTCAAACAATGTTGCGCAACAAAATTTGATAGTTGTAGTTTCAACTTGACTGCTTTACGAGATAATTAAAATTTTGTATGCGAAAAAGGGGTCTTCGACGTTGAAAAAACATCAATAATGGCATCGACGTTGACATCGATTCTTGATTTTTTTCGAACAAAAAAAATTGATGTTGTCATCTGTACTGAAAACAATGTAGAATCACGGTATTTATAATTTATTTAGAATATGATGATAAGGTGGCTCGAAAATAGATTTTGGTTCGACACTAAAATTGATAAAGATGTATTCAAGAAGATATTACGGCTCCACGGAATAGCCCCCAAATGAAATAACCTCCAAAGAGGGATAAAATAAGCCCCAATAAATTTCCTTACATTTTTTGGTGTAATTATTTGGGTGTTCTTTCGTAAAGTTTAAGTTTTATATAATTTTTTTTCTTGGGCTTATTTTGGTATTGTTTCATTTCGATTTGTTTCTGGGAGTTATTTCATTAGATTTTTTTCCCTTGTAGCTGTGCCTTTTACAAATTATACCTTGTGTAAAAGGTGTATACAAAATAAATATATATAATATAAAGGTAATTTAATGACCTTTCAAATAACATATCAATCTTAAAGATCCATTGAGTAACGGCAAATATATAGATGTTTTTTTGAACAGAAATTTTAACATAAACAATTTTTAAAAATCGATAACGCAATAACTAATAGAGTTATCGATTTTTTATTCGGCGAATCATGGTTTTTCGTTCTTCTCTGCCAGAAAACACTTTCAAATCACGGAGCCCCAGCAATCGTAATCGTGCAATTTCTCTTTACTTATCCTATATATCCATAGAGCTGGTTAACATTAGCCTCACTCAACCGACTCATTATACCCTAAACCTGAAAGGTGAGGGTATATTAACTTTGTGCAAACGTTTGTAACGCATAGAACGAAGCGAGTCCGGTATAGAAAAGTATATATATTCTTGATCAGCGTCACCACGTGAGTCGAGCTATCCATGTCCGTCCGTCCGTCCGTCCGTCCGTCTGTGTGTTGTCCGTATACACAGGATAAGAAGAAGGAGTTGAGATAATTGGATGAAACTTGGTACACATGGTCACATGGACCCAAGGATCTGCACTATTGAATATTTTTGGAATCCGCCCACGGACACGCCTACCTCCCATACAACGCGAAAATTGAAAACTGCATAACTCAGCTCATAATTAGCCTACAACAACAAAATTTGGTATGTATGTGTTTTATATCCACACAAAGATGTCTTTGAAAAATGGACAATACAACCCATACACTTCCTCACATTGACCTCACTCAACCGACTCACTTTGACGTCTATAGAAGAGATGAGGAAGAGGGATGGTAAAATGTTACGTGAGGCTAGAGTTTCAAAAATTGTAAAAATGTAGCGACTCACTTTATGCCTTTGTAGTGACATTCGTTATTGTTTGGTCTATGTGTTGAGTTGCACTATTTTAGCGCAATGTTTTTATGTGAAATGCATTTAAATAATGAATAAATATGCATTGTGGGAATAAAACGCAAATTTTAGCGTAGATATAACTCTGAAAGTAACGAATTTTTGGTTCGAGTTCTTCAGGCTCAAGGAGAGGTATATGCCATATATGTTCACATGTTATGTGTGTGAACATTTTAGAGTGGCCTCACATCAAAGTGAGGCGGTTGAGTGAGGCCATTGTGAACTGACTCATATGCAATCAGACTCAAAGTGAGGTGAGTCATAGATGCCAACCAAAATTCACACCCGAAATCACTAAATCACACAACATATATGTAAAAATCACTCGTGTGACACTCACAACAAAAAAATCACGCACATAGAAAAAAAATCACGCAAAATCACACACACAGAACAGAAAATCACGCAAAAATCACACACAGAACAGAAAATCACTCGGAAGCAATTCCAATTTTACAGCATACAAGAGCAATTAATGCCATACAATTTTACAAATAATGAGATATTTTCTGTTATTTAGTGATATTAGTAAAAGTTTATTGTTAAAAATTTATTAAATTATTATTTACTAAATCAAAATAAAGAAGATATGAAATTTTTTTGTAATTTAATATAATATATATCAGTGGAACTAATTTAAATTGTCTGAATTTGTAATATAAACTTAATTTTAACTTTTTGAAAGTTTAAACTTTATACCTGCATTAACAATTTTCAACTACAGTGTTGGGTTTGTTCGTTAATATACGTGTTTTCGCATTTACTTGAACGCACTTTTCAACAATAAAGTGAGTGATTAAAAAAATCACGCATGAGTGAAAAATCACTCGCTTCATATCAGAAATCACACATTGTCACACAGCCCTCAAAAAATCACGAAAAGTGATTTATCACACGAAACTGGCATCTATGAGGTGAGTTATGTGTGTGAACATTTGAGAGCGATCTCACATCAAAATGAGTCGGTTGAGTGAGCCCAGTTTAAAATGAAAGGTTGAATTTTTGTTTTTCTTATGCCTGGTAACACTAATATAGTTACGGAACATTGAAATGTCATATTTTTATCTAAAATAATTTGACAGCCATAGAACGTCATCCATTATCTGCGATATGAATAAGTGAAAAAGGCCGAGAGCTGAGAATTGTCGTTTATAGTGAAAGAAGAAAAATCATTTTCTGTAATATTTCGTCATTATTTCAATTAAACCAATAACTATTGCCGCATCAGTACATTCTTACAAAGAAAATGCCACTGAAATTGGATATTAAACGTCGGATTACATCGCGTTCGGACAGAGTAAAATGTGTCGATTTACATCCGTCGGAGCCGTGGATGTTGTGTGCGCTCTACAATGGCCACGTACACATCATGAATTACGAGAACCAGCAATTGGTCAAAGATTTCGAAGTATGTGATGTACCAGTGCGTTCCGGACGATTTGTAGCCAGAAAGAATTGGCTTATCACTGGATCGGATGATATGCAAATTCGGATATTCAATTATAACACACTGGAAAAGGTGCACTCATATGAGGCTCATTCCGATTATATACGTTGTATTGCAGTGCATCCAACACAGCCGCTTGTTTTGACCAGCAGCGGTAAGTTGAGAAAGATGAAGATTATGAATCTTGCAATGTATTTGAATTAATAACATAGTTTTAATCCAGCTTTTTTCTTATTTTACAATTCCCTAAAAAATCAGACTTCAGCAGTAGTTTTTATAGGTTCATTTAATAAGAAAAAAAAAACAAAATCTATAGATAAATTGTTACCTGCACACTTCTCTATAACCATTATCTATATTTTAACCATAGTGGAACTTAATTCCTAATTAATAATATACTTCCAATTTATTGCATCGGAGACGAAGTATTCAAAAGTCATATCCTGCACAAATTATAGTCAAATCATTTTGTTTAATTACAACACCGTAAGTAAAAACATTCCATCTTTTCAGATGACATGCTTATCAAGCTGTGGAATTGGGAAAAAATATGGGCGTGTCAGCGTGTTTTCGAGGGTCACACACACTATGTTATGCAGATTGTTTTCAATCCCAAGGATAACAACACATTTGCCTCGGCTTCACTCGATCGCACGGTCAAAGTTTGGCAATTGGGCTCCAACTTTGCCAATTTCACACTCGAAGGACATGAAAAGGGTGTCAATTGTGTCGATTACTATCACGGTGGCGACAAACCGTACTTGATTTCAGGTGCTGATGATCGCATGGTCAAGATTTGGGACTATCAGAATAAAACTTGCGTACAGACACTCGAAGGACATGCGCTCAATATATCTGCTGTTTGCTTTCATCCTGAACTACCAATTGTGCTGACTGGCTCTGAAGATGGCACCGTGCGCATTTGGCATTCGGGTACATATCGTTTGGAAACTTGCCTCAATTACGGTTTTGAACGTGTCTGGACTATTGCCTGCATGCGTGGTACAAATAATGTTGCACTTGGCTATGATGAGGGTTCTATTATTATCAAGGTTGGACGTGAAGAGCCCGCTATGTCCATGGATGTAATTGGCAGCAAAATAATATGGGCAAAACATTCGGAAATGCAGCAGGTAAGAATTTAATGCAAAATTTAAAATATTTTTATATAAAAAATTTTATCATTAGGTTAATTTGAAAGCCTTGTCTGATGGCACCGAAGTTAAGGATGGCGAACGCTTGCCTGTTGCCGTTAAAGATATGGGTGCTTGTGAGATTTACCCACAGACTATTGCACACAATCCCAACGGACGTTTTGTGGTTGTCTGCGGTGATGGCGAATATATTATTTACACTTCTATGGCTCTGCGTAACAAAGCTTTTGGCTCGGCACAAGAATTCGTTTGGGCCTTGGAGAGCAATGAATATGCCATACGTGAAAATAATGGCACAGTGCGACTGTTTCGCAACTTCAAAGAACGTAAAAGTTTCACACCGGAATATGGCGCTGAGAGCATTTATGGCGGGTATCTGTTTGGCGTAAAAACCTCTTCTGGTCTAGCCTTCTACGATTGGGAAACATTGCAACTGGTGCGGCGCATTGAGGTGCAACCACGTCATGTATTTTGGAATGAGGCTGGCAGTTTAGTTTGTTTAGCCACCGATGACTCTTACTTTATTTTATCGGTCGATACCGCTGCAATTGCGACTGCCCTGGAAACGAAGCAGGGTCTGGAAGATGATGGCATTGAAAGCGCCTTCGATGTTTTAGGTAAATTAATCATTTAAAAATAATACAAAGACATAAAACTAAAATCATTCTTATGATTGCAGGTGAATTCAATGAGTCTGTTAAAACTGGTCTCTGGGTTGGCGATTGCTTTATCTACACTAACTCAGTAAATCGCATCAACTACTATGTAGGCGGCGAAATTGTAACTGTCTCACACTTGGATCGCATTATGTATTTGCTCGGATATGTGCCCAAGGATAATAGACTCTATTTGGGCGACAAGGAACTCAATGTTATATCATTCTCATTACAATTATCGGTATTAGAGTATCAAACGGCAGTTATGCGACGTGATTTTGAACGTGCCGATCAAGTGCTGCCAACTATACCCAAAGAGCATCGTACGCGTGTCGCCCACTTCCTGGAGAAACAAGGCTTCAAATCGCAGGCTCTACAAGTATCCACTGACCCCGATCATAAGTTCGATTTGGCTTTGCAAATCGGTGAGCTAGATGTGGCGCTGAAATTAGCACGTGAATCAGAGAATCCTCAAAAGTGGTCTCAGCTGGTAGATGCTGCTTCGCGTAAGAATAACATGGCGCTTGTTAAGGAGTGCATGCAAAAGGCCAACGATTTCAGCGGTTTATTACTTTTGGCCACAGCTTCTGGAGATGCTCAAATGCTACAAGAACTCGGTGAAAGTGGCTCCCAACAAGGTCGCCATAATATTTCATTCCTGGCCGCATTTTTGCAATCAGATCTTCAGCGCTGTTTGGAAATTCTAATTGAGACAAATCGTTTGCCTGAAGCTGCCTTTTTTGCACGCACCTACATTCCAAGCCAAATGTCGCGTGTGGTCGAGCTATGGCGCGAGGAACTTACCAAATTCAATGAGAAAGCCGGTCAATCACTAGCCGATCCGGCAAAGTATGAAAATCTCTTTCCCGGTCTGGGCAATGCTTTGCGTGTAGAAGAATTTCTACAGCAGACTGAGCGAAAAAACTTGCCAGCTCAAGCTGCTGCACATCTGCCTTTGAACATAGATCGGCAGCCACTGGAAGAAATGCAATTGGCCGAGCAGAAAGGCATATTTGAATCGAATAACAAGGTGCCAGCTACGGACGACTACAAGAAAAATGATTTAATTGGCTCTGCTGTGGGGGCAGCAGTCACTGCTGCGGCAGCGAAACCTGCAAGTGATATTCTGCTATCTGCTGATGAAGACGGCGACGATGATGATTTGGATTTAGAAATCGAAGGCATTACATTAGACGATAACATTGATACAACAGATGTTAATTTGGACGATGACTTCTTGAGCGATGACTAAAAAGGTTGCAGAAGCTGCATAGTTTTATCTTATCTTGTTTTTTCAAACAAATTAGCCCTCTACACCTGTATTCCGTTAATATTTAAATATATATTCATGAATTTTATTATATAAAAAGCCACCTTCGGCTCGGTTAAAGTGTTAATCTTTGATCCGGTTGAAAATTCGCTTCTTTATAATTGATTGATTAAATGGTTATTTTTTTGTATTTCATTTAAATTTTTTTTTTCATATATATAGTTGTTTAGTCAATGAAAAAACCACTGCAATCAATGTTTACTAAATGATTTCTACTTATTAAAACTTAATGAAAAAATACATAAAAATTACAAAAAAAAGCATATATACACAACTTATTGTAATAAACCATTAATAAAATTATATAAATTTAAAATTGTTATTTTTACTGCGCTAATGTCGCAAGATGCATATATCTCACTAAATTTTAGTGATGAAAAATGTTTTTGCAAAGCGAAAAATTTTCACAATAGATAAGAAATAACAACCTCAGTTCTCGGCAGGATTCGTGTCAGATATACTTGAAGCCTGATGCTGAAGATATCGATATCATTGTCCATAATACAGATAAGAAAAACAGTCGACGCGAATGGGTCTTGTTGCTATGAAAGCAGATGAAACCCAAAACTTGTGCCAACAAAGAAACAGTCCCAGCGCCTTGGAAACCACGTCTTGAGTTTTGTACTCCAACATAAATTCCTCCAAAGATATCAGCCTTCAGATCAAACGAAACATAACTATTGTCAACGTCTGTTACTTTGGGCTAAGAAGGCAATTGAGAAGCAGAGATAATCATGCCCATTCTGCTTTATGCAGCACAAACCTCTGATGAAAAGACTGGTAGCGTTCAAAAGGAAAATCCACAAGATCTATGGTCCAATCTGTGTTAATGGTGAGTCCCAAATTCAATGTGATCACGAGCCATTTCCGGCGTCGACAGTTCAACGGACAAATATGGAACGATTTCGATGCGAAAAGTACTATTCGATGTTCATCAGTTCCGTTGGAAAAAAGGTTTTGATTGGACAATCTAACGATGCTTGAAATTCTTAAATGACGCCCAGCACGACAAAAGAAACTGATGCAAATTTTCAGACGTGGAGACCAAAACCAAAACCGACTTGAAATTACAAAAATTTTAATCATTGCTTTGAAAATTTGTTTAACTAAGAGTTGGTTGAAAATGGATTTCATAAATAACAAAATCTCCAAATATTTCTTTGTTAAATTATTTTATGTTGGTTTTAACATTCACTATTGATAATACCATTCTTCGGATATGACGGTTATTTAACCATGGATGGCAAAATTCTGTTTTTTCGACTCAAATGAATAAAAAAAAAAACAAATAAAACATGACGACACAAAGTATGGATTGCTGAAACATATTTTATTCATATATAATCGACAAATTCAAAACAATCTTAATAATTGTAGCTGTTTAGTTGTTATATAATGAATTTTAATTGTGCATGTTTACACCAAAAACCAAAAAAAAAATTTATATAATTTAAAAAATACTTCAAATGTAAAATTCAAAAATTTTATTAACATATTTTAAAAGTGCATTTCACTGATAGGGGTTCCCTTAAGCCCATAACTGGTTCTTCCATAGATATTTTTTTTAATTATTTTCTTGTTTTTGTTCTTTTTTTTTTGTTTTGTTTTTCTTACAACCTCTACACTTTGCACTAAAATAATGTAAGAATTTTCCTTTTTATTGTTTATTTAAAATATAAATCATAATTCTTCTATTGTTAGGTTATATATATTTATGTGTAAATATATCAAGTTAATATCAAGAGAAATTATTGATTATGTACGGTTAACGATAAGTAGTTATCCTTCTTTTTTTTTTTTTTTTTATTAGTTATCAAGTATGGGGAAAATTTGTCATTAGCTCTATGCAAAGTATAGCTTGTACATTAAAAACCAACATAGATTGCAGCAACTATTTGGTTTTAGATAAATCTACCAAAGCGTACAAATTATGTTTGCATGCACATTTGCTTTGATACGATTTTGCTGTTTTTACTAAATATTTTAGTACCTTTGATAAAAGTTTTTCAGTTTTAATACAATTTGTTTTTTCTTGTTTTCTGCGATTGCAAATTCATTGAATCATAATTTTGCTATCGATATTTGTTATGATTAAACTAGTTACATAAATAACTATGAATTATAATATATAAAAATGTATCGAGGTTGTAGAGAAAATAAATAATACTTAAATAATATTTGTTTACGTTAATTCGTACTTGAGGTTTTGTTTGAAATGTTTAACATGTAAGATGTTTAAAAATGAGTAAGAATATCACTCAATCACTGGGACTGCAAGTTTATCAAAGAGCGGTTTTAGTACACAATTCAATTCATATTTTAATATACATATACATTCATATTTTTAAAGTAAGGCGCATTTTGAGAATACTGCACATTACTTCAAAGTTCTTTTACACACACAAAATGTTTCAATGTTATGCTTTTGAGAATATTTTAAATAAATTTGTATTTTTTGAGTAAAAGTTGTTCATATTGGTTTATATTTTTTTAGCTAGTGATAGATAATGAGTGAGTTTATTTAATTTTCAGAATTTTTCATAGGTTGTTGAAGTTGAAATTATATTGATTTTTCTGGATCTTCAAGTACTTTTATAGTTCTGCTATTATTGTTTTTGCCATAAAGAAATGTTTTCCCATCTACTTAACTTAGGAGTTTAAATATGATTTCATGTTTTTTTTTTTTTGTTTTTTGTATTTTTTAAAGTTTTTTCAATATAATAGTATATTATTAAATATTATATAATGACACTTGCACACGAAATGTATATTTTATATATTAGTTATTTATGTATTTAGTCGAATTATAATATTATAAATTTAAAAATTATTTTCAGCGAATTTTCTGAAAATGCTTTAAAATATTCAATCAGAAATATATATTTGAAATTATTGGAGCACAATAGAAACTTCAACGTTTAGATTTTAGAATGTAATATGTTAAATTTTGCATTTTCAGAAATTTGCTAATTTTCGTTTTTGATATCTCAAAAAATAAAATAAAACAAACAAAACGAAAAACTTTAGTCGTTTTCCTTCTTCATAAAACTAGCACGTATTAAGAAGAAGCAGCAGAAGTGGCAATAGCTCTCTCTATTTCGACACTCTAGCAACATGTTTTTAAGCAATGAGTTTAAATAAACTTCTTGCTATGGCTGCCTAAGATCCTGTCTTAACTTCTTCTTTAATTTAAGCTTACTGGGTGTT
Organism: Tetanocera ferruginea; assembly: GCA_958299015.1. Classification (NCBI taxonomy): domain Eukaryota; kingdom Metazoa; phylum Arthropoda; class Insecta; order Diptera; family Sciomyzidae; genus Tetanocera; species Tetanocera ferruginea. Next base: position 7,889,382 of record OY282641.1, on the reverse strand, counting down.
TGTGTTTGTGTGGGTGTTGTATATGTGAGAGTGTGTGTTTGTTTGTGTGCGTGCATTACTGTTGTCATCATCATCATTATCATTTATTTTTTAGTCATGATTTTAAGATATTCCAAAGCATTTTGTGCTGCTTGCTTCTGTGCATCATCTGAAGTGGCACCAGAGCCATGGCAGACACCAACTGGTAGAGTTGATAGCTGTACCAGACATTGGCACAGATTATTGAAGGTTTTCTCCTCGATGTCAACATAGGTTACTTCAAATTGATTTTCATTGGCAATTTCCGAAAGTAGTTTGATGTAATCAATTTTGGGACCCTTGAGACAAGTTTTCTGAAACAAAAATAATTAAGATTTTATATATTTTCAGAAATTGTTTACAACTAAGAGTACAAGAAAGATTTAATCTGCAAGAATTTAAGGAATATGTAAGGAACTCAATGTTTTATAATATTCCACATATTAACCAGTATTTTATATTGGCATATAAATAATGCTCAATGTAATTAGAAAATTTTTCTTTTAAAAGAGCACTGAAAGTTTGTTTTTTTTTTTTGCCTTCCAATTGATGCAAAAAAGTTTTTGCGTATGCATCAATTTTATATACCACACACGCAAAGTGTAGGGTATTAATAATGTACAGAATTGCCAATACAAAAAAATACTATTTCTTGGTACTTTCCATTGCTTTTTAAATTGAATTAATATTTATTAAGGTGCCTCGACTTGTATGATTGGACGAACTTTTTCAGGCCTATAATTTGAGACAGTTTATTTGTTTACAACTATTACACTAGTTAATATATTTACGGAAAACATGATTTTTGGAGGATTTTGCAAAATGGTTTAGCTCACTGACGGATTTCGGCATAGCAAAAATATTTTGGGAATCATCATAATATACATCAAGGTTCAATTTAGGATAGGTACAAATGAAACTTTTTTTCAAGGCACCATAATATTTATACATTTTAAAGAATATATTTTTTCACATATTTATTTGTTATGAAAAGTTTAAACAATTTGTAAGAAAGATTTGTTCTGAAATATACTTAAAAAAATGCTCTAAGAAAAGGGTCATAAAATCCTTAATTTCGAAAAATCCTAGCAGAACTTTTTGGAAATGTGTTTAAACTGAGTTGTTCTGAAACATACTTAATGATAAAAATATCAAAGATACGGATTTTTGTTAAAGTATAGAAAACTTTTACTATTTTTTGATTTCTTAGACTTTTATTTTTTATATGAACATTTTTTTAATTAAAGTATATTTATCTTCCTTTTATTTACCAAATCTAAAGTTATGTATTAATTTTAAGGTTTCGCATAAAAAGTTATATTAAAGTTTTAACGGTATTAGAAAATATTCAGTACAAAACTGCAAGAACTGAAATTTCGTTAAATTTTGAAGGCACCATATAAAGAGCATAACTGCCATTAATGGAAAGATATCGCGGAATGCTTTAAGATTCACATTGCTAAGGTTCTTGAAAGGTTTATTCTGCAATTTTTCAAATTCGTGACATTTTTTCATGACCTATTTTTTGCCGCCTCGTTACACTATGTGAAAATATTTCATCATATATTTGCTGCAAAAGTGAATTTGCATATTAATATTGAGGATTTTAGTATTTTTGCTCAAAAACCGATCTTTACACTTTCCACAAGCATAGCACAATTCTATAAATTTTTTAAATTTGCTGCTGATTTAATTTTAATTTCTCTTACAAATTTACATATCTGAGAAATCAGAATGATCGTATTTTTTTTTTAAATTGAAAAAGATTGCTTAAGCCATTCTTCAAAAAATCAACTTTTAGTAGGAGGTACGTGTAATCTACAAAAAAATATAGTTCGTATAAAAGCCCAGCTAAAATAAAACAACAATTCAACCCGATTAACAGAGGTACTCGAAAGTTGCGCTAAAACAAATATCAAAATATTGTTTTTTATCATATAAAATTAACTCATTTTTAAATTTTACTTGCTTTAAATTTATACCAAAATTAAAAAGTTCTGACCTTCAACTGTGTATTCTATTTCCAGTTTTTTAATAAAATATGCGTTTTGATAAAAAATTATTATTTACTTAACACGTGCTAACACCGACAGTCAAATGCAATCAGCAGCCACAAAAACAAGGTCTTCAGCGCTAATTGAAATGAATCAAGAGCAACGGGTCTTTTTACACAAATTGTTTTTTGTTAGTGGTGACCGTGGCATGCAGGTTAAGTGTGTGGCTAAGCATGCTCGTTCACACCCATTGCATGTGTTGAAGTAAATGTTATGTTACTGGTAAGTATAAATAATTGCATTATGTTTCAACATTTCGAAACCTTGTTTAATCTACTAATGGACCTTATAGTAAATTGATTAAATTTTAACCTGTTCGAGCAACATTTTCAAAACGATAAAGAATTAAAAATGTCACACTTGTCTTAACGGAATGAGCCTTCATCATCAGTAAAAAAAATTATGCAAGCAATATATATGTAGGTACAATTTTGACAATCATCTCTACAAAATGCACAAAATCTTTTGCAAACTGTTCTTTAGTAAAATATCTTGAATTGATTTCGAAAACAATTTGCAGCTTTAATATATTAAGTTAATTAATAAATTTATTGAAAATTAAAAGCGCCTCACCTGTAATTTAAGAAGCTTCCTGCCCGTAGCATTTTTAAGTGTCTTATGAAATTGTGATACCTTATTACTGTGCTGGCTTGTAAGCGTTGGCACAGTGATATCTTTCAAATCACCATAATAGTTTGAGCAATTACGATTCTGTAAAAAGAAAACAAATATTTTGAAAAGCATCCGACACAAAGATAAAGATTTTAGTTTAATTGGTTTCTTCAAATGGTGACTTGAAATATATCATTGCAAACACATGAGTCACATAGTAATAAGCGTTCAGCCAGCACCAAATAATTTAGTATTTGCGCTCGAATAATCATTGTATGGAACGAAATTTGGTTTTAATATTTAAAGAAAACTTAAAATTTATTATTAAATTTGTTCTATACAAGAAATGCAAAAAAGCGTACTATCGTTATATACTTATACTAAACTTAACATTTCATTCAGACAAATTTGGTCGGCTGAGCGCATAAGACCTAATTTTATAATTTAAATTTTAATTATGTATGCAAAAACTTACCTCAGCATCTAAATCAGCACGCATAGATTCATTAATCTGATTATTGTCCAAGGGATTTTCCTGCAAACGAGTCCACATTTTGTGTGCAGCTAAACGCTTGGCTATTTTTTTGCTCTTCCCTTTACCAACTTCACGGAAATTCAATATGGTGCACGCAATAGTAAAGAGACGTTCATGCGGCAAACCAACTTCAGTTTCAGTTTCATAGGTTGGTGGTGGCCAACGACGTGACATGCACATCTCTTGAAGCCAACCGATTGGATTTCCCATAATAGTATCAGCTCCACTGCAATTAAGAACAGTTTTGTTGGTTAAAAAAACACATGTTGTTAATTGAGTTTAAGCAATAAAGCCCAAGTGTAAAAATGTACACTTACTCTCCACAGCCAGCTGCATTAGCAAGGCCATCACTAGTGCCGGGAGTGGCGTTGCCAGAGGCACTAGCCGCTCCAGTGCCATTCTGCATATCTGGTAATTGTACACCAGTAAGTTTGTCAATTAAAGCACGCGCAGCCGAATGCTTAGCCTCTTTCTTAGAACGCCCAGCACCCATTGCAGTGAAGGGTACTTCCTTGTCATTGAATGATACGCGATAACGAAAGGTTGGTTGGTGTATAGCACCCTCAATTTGAACCAATTCATAGCTTGGTGTTATGCCGCGACGACTTAATAATTCTTGCAAAACGGAAACCGGTGTTTTCATAGCTAGGCCATTGGCATCGGTCTGAAATTTGTATTTGAATTTTTAAATAATTTACTTAATTTATTCAGCTATTTTATAAAAATCTCTTTATTGAGAGATGATGGTGAACATTTTTTTAGACAAAATTACTAAATTGATCTTGATCTACAATTTGTTATCAAAAATACTCAAACTTCGAGAGTATTTTTTGTTTCTCATCTTACGGTTTTGAGATATACACTTTTGTAAATTCAACATATTTACAGATCATCATAAAATTATTTTATTTAATATTTAAAAACTTCAAAGTTAATTCTCTTCGAGAAAGTATTCTTAACATTACTTACCATCTTTAAGGTTTCCTCAATAGCCAGTTTACTAGTTGCCGCAGTCAATTCCGCAATTTTTTCCTTTTTCGGCTTTGGCTGTCGTTGCAGCACCTGAACTTTTGGCACAGCAGTAGCAGCTGTAGCAGGACCAACAGAACCGGGTGGTAGCTGCCCATTAGTAAGACCCTCCATGATGACAGTTGCTGGTACAGATCCAAGGACTGGCGACGAACCAGTATTAGCATCGTACTGACGTCGTGGAGCAAATCCAGCTTGCTGTATTTGCGGTTGATCATATGCGGTATGATCCATTTTATAAAATTCTTTCTTTTTGTTTTTTAAATGTTTGAACTAGAATTTAAAAAAATAAACGAAAAGTCTTAATACAGTAATCTATAGGTATATGAGGTAGATACCGGAAAAAATCAATAACTTTGCAGCACATTGCTGCTAACACATGAAAATTCTTTACAATTTTCTTCAGAATTTCCTATCTAATTAGTTCACTTACATTGTTAATATTGTTGAGAATTATTTGTTCTTAGCTTTGAGAATGATTTGCACCGATTTTTATTTAAAAATAAATTATAATTTTCATCAAATTTATCTTCAAATAAAGAGCAGCAAAATCGATTTCCGCACGACGCACAAAAGTAAAAATTTAATTTTCACAGGGAAAAAGTCATATTGCAGCTGTCAAAAAAGCTTAATTCTTTTGTAGAAACTCACCACGAAGAAGATGCCAGATATTTGTCTGAATGCCAACAAGAAGGTTGGGACGATTTGTCATAATAAGAGGACAGTGAAAACTCCAAATTTGTTTTGTTTTTTTAATAACATGTATTTTGGGCTTAAGTGGTTTATAATTTATAGAGGTCCAAAGTTAAAAAAATGAACTCAACACGTTTCGCTTATTTTCAATTTTGTAATAATTAATTAATCACAATAAAAAAAAAATTAAGTTCAACGTAAATAACTCTTATATATATAAATCAATTTCTTACAGCACCGACGGATGGCACTGGAGATGCCACGAAGTGTGAAACATGACAAATTGTTTTAAAAATCGCGCGATTTTTTATACGAACCAAAAAAAACTTTTCATACATACGTAGTAAGAAAGAAGAGATTTTTTGGCTGTTGACATAGAATTGTAATTTTTCCTTTCGGCAGCTAAAAGGGAAGAAGGAAACTAATCACATGCGGTCTTCTGAAATTATCTTTTCAAGCATCATTATCAAAGTAGGTGAATATGATTAGAAAAAATCATGAAGCGGCAGGGACCATTATTTATTTTGATTCTGATATTTGAGCAAAAGTTTGGAGATATTAACATAAAATAGGAAGTGAATTTGTGAAAATGTGCAAAAACACACAAAAAATATTTACTTATAATCGAACAACCGAATAATAAAGAATGGCCAACATTAAATTTGTAAGCTTATAATACGTTCATAAAGACTTCATTTAACATATTAAACAGAAAAGCTTTTTCAATCAATTCAATCATTCGCATTGCTTGAACTAGTTTTAAATTGACGGCTTGTTTGCTTACATTTTTGAATAAATAAACAGAAATGTTTTGATACGACAAAAATTTCTGCTTTGCTGCTGCTGCGCCCTTCGTCAGATGACGAACTTGTTCTTTTTTGATCAAGAATTCCGTGAACAAACGCTTCTCATTCTTGCACAATCGTGTGTTCATATGGAAGCATTCGCAAAAAAGTTAAAAAGAAGTAGAACCTGGTTTATAACATAAAATTTTGTGAACATTTTGTTTTGAAAATTTATAAAATATAAATTATTTATTTTTGACAAATTTATTGATATATTTTGTCAAATTATAAAGATTCTTTCAGATTTGAGTGTGTTTAAAAAGAGCAAAAGCTTTTTTGTCATTAGCAAGTACACACACCACCATTTGAACTCGTTTTTTAACATGTTTAATGATTAAACACGTTTCACTTCCAACAACAATTGTAAGTATTTAACTTCATCAAAACTTCATTTGAGAACTTGTTAACGTCATTAGCTCGATTTAACATAATTATCGCTCAATGTGAACGTACTATAACCGACAGTTATCAGAGGGAAGTTCATTCACTGCATTTGCATATGCGTCCGTCAATTCGCTAAAAGTAATCCAATAGAATGTGTGAAAGATTATATATGTAAATTCAAATATTTCAACTTTTCCTGCGTAAATTGCGTTTTATGACAGCTCATTACTTATAACGAAAAGCCAGAAGAATGAAAAGTAGTCCTGTGTGATGTGATTTATATTTTTATTATTATTCTTGGTACAATTGATTTTAAGAAATAATCAATTCTATCATTAATATTATTTTTATGTTTTGGAAAATATGTTAAAGAAAACTCAAAGGTTGCTATAAAAATATATTTTTTTCAAAATTTGTTTGTGTTCAAAATTAAATACATTTGAACTAATACCAACTACATGCAACTACATATTGTAGTATTAATAATTTAAGTGCAAATGCAGTACAAAGATATCGAATAACTACATTTTTATTTAAAAATAAATAGAATTTGACAAAATATGTCAATAAATTTGTCAGAAAATATATAATTTTATATTTTATGAATTAAAAAAAAAAATTTTAGAAAATTTAATGTTATAAAGCAGGTTCTCCTCCTTTCCTCCTTTTTTTGCGAACGTTTCCATATGAGCACACGATTGTGTAAGAATGGGAACTTCGTGATAAAATTGCTTTATAAGGTGTTTATTGTATATGAAACCTTTTTTGTTAGAGGTATATGAGGTATTATGAATATTTTTTTTTTTATATATTACTTGAAACGACTTTATAAGAGGCTCATCAATTTTTATGAATACAGCCGTAAGAGTATTAGAGTCTGTAAGAGTATATATCTGGTTGATGAAAAAATTATTAAATAAATATATAATAAAGATATACTCAGACTACTCAAAAAAATAATGTAGTAAAATATACTACACAATGTGTTTTTGTTTCCCAAAACATGTAGTTTTATTAATTTTCAAACATTTTTGTAGTTATTCGATAACTTTTTACTGCATTATACACTTAAATAATTAATACTACACGATGTAGTTATATGTAGTTTATATTTATTTAAATGTATTTATTTGTATACACAAAAATTTTGAAAAAAAAAATTTTTATAGCTAGCTGTTGTTTTTCATTTCAATAAATTAAAAATGATTTTAAACTAGTAAGGTATATCTTCGACTTGGCCGAAGTTAAAATACCCCCACGGCTTTATTATTATTTTTAAGTGACTAAAGAACATACATATCAAATTGTTTTCCTGAAGCATATATATAAGCCTTTTTATAAAGTTTTAAATTTTGGGGTTGTATGGGAGGTGGGCGTGTTAGATTGTGTATGACGCCCATTTTTCTAGCATATCTCAGTTTCGACACAGAATACACAAATACCGAGTTTCTGTCTTGTAGCTTTAATATTAGCCTCTTTATAGATTTTACAATTTTGGGGTTGTATGGGAGGTGGGCGTGTTAATGTGTGGATGACGCCCAATTTTATAACACACCTCAGTTTTGACATTAATTACACAAATACCGAGTTTCCATCTTGTAACTTTAATATTAGCCTCTTTATAGATTGTTAAATTTTGAGGTTGTATGGGAGGTGGGCGTGTTAGTGGGTGGATGACGCCCATTTTTCTAACACACCTCAGTTTTGACATTGAATACACAAATACCGAGTTTCCATCTTATAAATTTAATATTAGCCTCTTTATAGCTTTTTCAATTTTGGGGTTGTATGGGAGGTGGGCGTGTTAGTGGGTGGATGACGCCAATTTTTCCAACACACCTCAGTTTTGACATTAAATACACAAATACCGAGTTTCCATCTTATAACTTAAATATTAGCCTCTTTATAGATTTTTCAATTTTGGGGTTGTATGGGAGGTGGGCGCGTTAGTGGGTGGATGACCCCCATTTTTCTAAGACATCTCAATTTTGATATCGAATACACATATACCAAATTTCAGTATTGTAGCTTTAATATTAGCTTCTTTGTAGAGTTTTCAATTTTTGGGTTGTATGGGAGGTAGGCGTGGTTTTCATCCGATTTAGCCCATTCTCGAACTTGACCTTAGTTTTTTTAAAAAAAGCTTAAATATCGAATTTCATTACGATAGCTTCAAAATTGCGGCTGTAATCGTGTCGACAGACGGACAGACGGACAGACGGACAGACGGACAGACAGACGGACATGGCTAAATCAACTCAGGTGGTGATGCTGAGCAAGAATATATATACTTTTCCATACCTACCACGCCTCCTTTTGGGTGTTACACACGTCGTGACAAAATTAATATACCCCTTACGCAGTACGCGTGGGGGTATAAAAATGAAAATAATATTGTCAACCAAGACTGCACAATGCTGGTAAGTAACCAAATTTTAAATTTATTACATAAAATTTTTAGTGCTTATATAAATAAATACTATTATTCTAGTAGATGATATTTGGCTCCTACCACTATAACCAGTCATCAAGATTTCAAGAAGTAAAGCTTTGCTGAAAATTGATGAAAGTTTAATTGCCCACAATTTTGGCATTTGGATAAAGCTGGAACGGAATTTTTATGGTTTTTTCTCCCATTTTATATTCTGCCCATTCTTGAAACATTTTCTCCCTGGAGTTGTAAATAGGAATTTCCGTTTTTAAGATAGTTTAAATACTTTTTTGAAATTTTAAATACAATTTTGTTCATCAACCGCCAATATTCATGAGTGTTAAATAAAAAATGAGATATCTTTATCTATCTTAAAACCGGAAACTCCCACTTACAATTCCCGGAAGAAAATGTTTCATGATTGGGCTGATTATGTTCTTTTTTATCATTCTATGTTATTTTTTATTATATGGTTAACATTATTGTAAATATGTTCGTAAGATGTTGTTGTTAATTAAATTGTATAATTTAATATAGAAATTAAGAATTACTACACATGTAGTAAAAATTCTTTTTGAATGCTGCATACAAATTTGGATTTTAATTTTTGTTTAAATAAATATGTAGTAAAATATACTACGCTTGTAGTAAAAATAACTACAAAAAAAGTTTTTTTCTCTGTAGTTAAAATAAATAATCTAATCTAGTAAAAATAAACACATTTTTATTTGGACGGTGAGATACAACTTTACATTTGTTTTAAATACATTTTTATTTATATTTACTGCAGAATTTTTTTTTTACTACTTCATTTAACATATTAAACAGAAAAGCTTTTTCAATCAATTCAATCGTTCACATTGCTTGAACTAGTTTCAAATTGACGGCTTGTTTGCTTACATTTTTGAATAAATAAACAGAAATGTTTTGATACGACAAAAATTTCTGCTTTGCTGCTGCTGCGCCCTTCGTCAGATGACGAACTTGTTCTTTTTTGATCAAGAATTCCGTGAACAAACGCTTCTCATTCTTGCACAATCGTGTGTTCATATGGAAGCATTCGCAAAAAAGTTAAAAAGAAGTAGAACCTGGTTTATAACATAAAATTTTGTGAACATTTTTTTTTGAAAATTTATAAAATATAAATTATTTATTTTTGACAAATTTATTGATATATTTTGTCAAATTATAAAGCTTCTTTCAGATTTGAGTGTGTTTAAAAAAAGCAAAAGCTTTTCTGTCATTAGCAAATACACACACCACCATTTGAACTCGTTTTTTAACATGTTAAATGATTAAACACGTTTCACTTCCAACAACAATTGTAAGTATTTAACTTCATCAAAACTTCATTTGAGAACTTGTTAACGTCATTAGCTCGATTTAACATAATTATCGCTCAATGTGAAAGTACTATAAATAAAACTATTTTAGAGTTGCCTTATATTAAAAATTCCCCAAAAAAATAAATAAATCCCAAAAATGTGAGAAAAATTTCATTGGCTGATTTTAATTGGAAGCTATTTCACTGCACTTTTTCATTATAGCAACAGAAAAATGAAAATTTTTATATTGCCCTTTTTTCGATATAATAAAAAGCAGCACTCTTATAAACTAACCCGGCGACATAACCTTACTATTTAAAACACCATCAAATAAAATAAAAACATTTTGCAAATTAAGATAAACAATTTATTTAAAATAAGAAATCAAATTTTTTGTTAAAAATGTTTCCACTTACGTATGGAGCCCTCTACAAAACACCAGATAGCTACCTTCCACCTGAAGATACAGATTTAGCGAACAACACTGAGTATCCGAATCTTAACTCCCGAGACTATGCCAAGCGGCCGCTTAATCATACGATGCGCATGTACACAGCCTGGGAATGCATAACGCTGAATGAGGAGCAGCAAGCAATATTGGCTACAAATAAGCTTGAGGGACGTGAGTGGAGCTCATCGTTGTGGGGCTTTGAAAATGTCGATGAATTGGTGCCCGAAGAAGCTAGTTTTAAACTTCAGTGTAGTTCGCTCATAGCGAGTTTGCAATATGTTGCTAAAAATATTGTATGTATGATTTAATGAATTAAGCTTACGAACATATCTCCAATACATTCTTAATTCTAGTTTCTGATGGCGTTGCACTCCGGCAAGCTACAAGTCTGGTCAACGCGCTCTGAGATCCGAAGTGCAAAGAATCCTTATTGTCTCTTTCAAATTGGTGAGAAGTGCGAGCATTTGAAACCAATTTCATGTATGGACGTGATAAAGAGTAATGTTAACAAGGCGCTTAGTGCCAGCGTAGATGGTACTTTAAAGGTGTGACCGGATTTTTAAAAATATACTTATTTAATTTACGGATTTCTAAATGCTTTTTCGCAGCTTTGGGACATGGGTAGCGCTGATCTGTTTTCTACTCACACTTATCGTTTTGCTCATACTGATGTTATTACTGGAGTCGACTCATCTTATAAAGATGATGCTGTATTTGCCACATGTTCATTGGACAAATCAGCTTTGCTTTGGGATGAACGTCTTGCTAGACCAGCAACAGGTATGCCAACATTTAGTTTTTGTTTCTTGTCGATATGGCTTAATAATTTATTAATTTTATTGTTAACAGAATTTAATTTCAAATTTTATCTCTTTAGCTCTCTTCGACAAACATACATTACGTTTTAAAACGTTGGCCTGGGCAAGTCCAACTCAAAGTGTTGCTGAAAATCATATATATCTAGGTGATGAGACTGGCTGCTTACATACTGTAGACAAAAGAATACCTAACGAATTTGTTAACACAGTCGAAGTCATTGATCGACCAATAAGAAAAATTCTACCAAATGGGTAAGTTGCCAACTAGTTGGACAATCGATAGTAGTGCTCACTTTTTACTTCCATCTCACAGCAATAAACTTGCCGTCATTGGCGATACAAATATTGTCAAAATATTAAGCGCTCCAACAGCTGAAACGGCAGCAGTTGAAATCTATAATAATACACAGTCGAAAAATTTTGTAAGAGATGCCGTCTGGAGTTCGCCAAATGAACTTTATACTGTGGGTTTCGAGGGCAAATTGCGAGCACATAAATTAGTTTGATTATATTAAATGATTTACTTAACTACTCTTGTGTAGTGAAATTAGAATAACACATTTAATTTATATAAAGTTATAACCAATCATTAATTAGACTTAAAGAATAGCTTTAGTTAAAATATGTTTAATATATTAAAAAGTTGTTTAACGAGCTAACATTTAGAAAGTGTGTAAATTCTTTTGTGGTTTTATAGTTTTGATACCGAATGAATTAAATAAAATTAATTTTGACTCAAAATGGATATTTTTTGTTGTTGTTGCAGTCAACAAACATACATTTAGCATACTTATATCTTAGTATATCGTCCGGCCGTAGCATTTTCAATCGCAACCCATACCTAAAATGCAATACTAGATCCGAACGGCGACGGTGTAAACTTCAGCTAGTTTTATAATAAATGCAGGTTTGCCAAGCAGTCATTTAAGAAGGTTTGTAAAAACTCTTTCAATTGGGAACAAACCTGCTATATAGGACTTGAGTTGTCAAGAGAAATAAACTGGAAAAATTTAAAATGAACGTAGTTCTTTAAAATTGAGAGCAAAACTTACGAGTCGTTAGAATTTTTGTATAGAAGACTTGAAAGTTTTGTTTATATTTTATATTGTTGACTAGCCAAGGACTCTATGAAACAATATGCCAGGAAATAAGACTCCAAATAACCAACAGCATATTTAAATCAAATATTTTTAAATAAATACTTTTTTTATTAATTTTATAATAAGCATAAAATCCATTATACATATTGACAACTCAATACATTAATTTAAACATCTTTCGTGAAATGCTTTTTCACTGACTTTGTTCTAACGACGGCATATGTATTAATTAAATAAAAAAAATCAAAAATAGAAATTTTAACAAGAAAGTAAATATTGTTTTCTGTAATTGTTGTGCTATAAGAACACACTTAAATGCTTATACTTAAAAATAAATATATATATATAAAAATTCCCGGCTGTCCATGACATTTTCATGGTACAATTTCCTAAACAATCATCAATATCTTCCAATTATCATGTTCTAATCTCAAAAATCATTTCGTCATGAAATTTAGAGTCTTTATCTTTTGTAGTTTGATATTATAAAAGCAATAAGCCGCTAATAGGAGTGCTTTGGTTTTTCATAATTTTTTTAACTGTGCTCAGCACGCAAACAAGCTAACTCATCACAGACAAAATGCATTGCACAATAGGATCTGGTATATCCAAAGGTTTATCACACAATTCTCCAGTTATTTTGTCGAACATATAGATTTCATTCAGCAGCTTATCTGGATTATTTGGATCTAAAGTTGAAACGAGAACCATTGAACCCTCCGACAATTCAGTGAGTATTTGTTGTATATCACTTTCATCCATATCACTGTTGCTGTACTTTGGTGATTCCTCCAGGTCTTCCTGTTCAAACTCTTGCTCGTGATACTGATCCTGAACCTGATCCTGCTCCTGCAGAGGCATTGCATAATCGTCAATTGGCACAATGTAAGGTGTTGCGTTCATTTCTTCATCATCTATTAACGTAACCGTACCGGTATCCAAATTAACCAGACTTTTACATTCGATGCCTTCTTCATTGTGTGCAATTTTCATAGGATTATCAAGTAGGTAATGGCTATTGCTGTTGTTATTGTAGTTGTTATCAGATATAATTTCATCTGCTGGCTGATTATTGTGCAGCAAATCTTCAAGTTCTATTTCCAATTGATTGGTTTCGTATTCCATTTGTGCCACATCAGTTGGCTGTACATGATGATTTTCTTCTTTTATATTTTCATGAACTATATCATCACTGGACGAAATAATGCAAATGTTTCCGATTTTTATTTGTTTCTTTTGCAGGCGATTAACGATTGGCTTTTGTTTCTTTGGAGCGCGGTTGCGTTTCTTTTTCTCTGGTACAATTACATCAACAGTAGGAATTTGTTTCTCCTCCATCGTGGTTATGTCCATGGAAGCACTATCATCCGTTGCTGTTTTAATTTGCTTTTTAGAATTTTTGTTGGTTGTTTTGGAACATCTTTTTCTTAATTTCTCTTTTGTAATGTTTTCATTTTGATAAATTTCATCACCATGCGCAAGAGCGCGGGCTCCAGCGCTGGCATTTTTGTAGTTTTTAGCCTTGATCTGTGCGATATAGAAATAAGAAAAAATAATTTTGAATACATGCATGCAATGAAATATTTTGAATGTTCCATAGTAAAACTATGATTATTGTACTAGGAACGTTCAAAAATAATTCGACTATAGGGTTTGCCAAAGAAAAAAAAAAAAGAGTTGGAACCGAGAACAAATCTATAGTAAGAAAAAAAGCAAAAATTGTGCAAGCGAAGCATGATTATGTCCGTAAATTTTGCACAATAACAGTTATTAGTGATTTAGGTTGTTTGAGCAAAACTACATATCGGTGGTTTAGTTCAGTAAAGTTATAAGTGATTTTTTGAAGAAAATATAAAATATATCTTTTTCATTATTTTCTTCATTAACTGGAAGAATGAAGTTTGTGTGTTTAAATGAAAATTGCTTTTCTTCTGTAGTATCAACCAAAGGGTTTTATTTTTCGCTTCTCCTGAAGAGTCATGTTTTTTGAGTTGTGACTGTTTTGTATTTAGTGTGCGATATGTATCTTCTGTAAATTCTTTGAAAATGCAAAACCAATGAGTTCTGGTTAAAATTAGTGTTTTATACTGAGATGAATTGAAATTGGAGCACTTTAGTGACTTATCACTTAAGAAAGCTTAGCCATCGATATGAAAAAAAATTTTGTAGAAGGTATAAAACAATACATAATAGTACAAACTTCATACATATCATAAAAAGTTTTCTTCACCACCTGAATAGTAGATAGTTTTGACTTACGTCGTCATGCAACATATTACATAATCATAAAATAATAACCGAGAAGGAGGACCATTTATAAGAAGTAGAAAAATAATAAGATTCGAAAAATGTTAGCTAAAATGTCTGAAAACGCATGGGACATATTACATTTAGAATAAAATTTCAACTTCAAATGCACCTTTTTGAAATTCAACGATTCCCGAGCTTTCAGTTCTTTCCATTTTTGTTCATTTTCAGCACGCTCACGCTCCTCCGCCTCAAGTTGCAGCTTGAGTTCATCGATATTAAATATTTTCGGATATAGCAAAGCTTTATTTATCAATGCCAAGTTGCAACGCTCTTCTTTTTTAAACTTTAATTTTAAATCGCGCCGCGTACGTGTTGGAAATAATTGACTCATTAGCGAGAAATCTGTGCCAATAGTCTGCAGGCAGCGATAAAATTTTATCGTTTCTTCCCCTTGCCACTCTTTAGTGCGTTTTTGTTTTTTGTAGAAACCATTCATGCCAGTATTTTCATCAAGAAATATTAGCGTTGAGCTAGCTAAAGCTTTGCGTGCCTCCTTTTCGGCTGTTGTTTCAATTTCCAATGATTTATCATCTAATATTAGTTCGCCATTCGAGTTTAGCTTGAGTTGAGGTACAGGTATAGCTGCTGGGGCATCTGTTGCATTTTTGCTGGCAGAGCTTTGTGTGGGTTTTACATCTTCTGGAGTCTTAGTATCATCGGCTTGCGCTGCTTCTTGTTTCATATTCAAAATATTTGGCTTTTGTTCCATTGGATTCGTCAAAGGATTATAGTAGATAAGGTCAAACATCTTAAGCATAGACTTGTCTGGTACAACTCCTTTGTTAAAGCGTGCTTCAAAGTCGCGTCGTGAGAGCGAACGATGATGATCATCATTCTTGCGTGATTTTGAAGAAGCTGCATAGGAATCAGAGAAGGCCGAACAGCCAGATTCGGTGCGTGTACGCCCTGTATGCATTAGCGGCACATACTTGTGCGGCGTGTAGTGAGTGCCATGCGTTGAAGATGCGTTCGAAGTCTGACTGAGTGAGGCGGAATAGTGTCGTTCACGACGATGAGGCATAGGAGCGGTAAAGTCAGCTGAAAGAAGAATGTTTTTTATTAGAATTGAATAAATTGTTTGCTTTGACAAGATTTTTTCTTTAAAACTTACTTCCACCTTCATCGCCAGTGTGCGGTGATGGTGATGTTCCCACAAAGCTGTTTCGTCGTTGTCCAAATATTGGTGTTGCGCGTATACGTTGCCGCGAAAGGGTTTTTGATGGTGACATTGGCGATAGTGGATAGTTGACAGCACTATTAGTCTTTTGCATGTCCATTTGAATGACATTGACATCCTCTAGATCTGAATGAAAAATATCATCGCCGCCTATGACGTTGGCACTGGTAACACCACTGGTTGCAGTATTGCTATTACTGCGATTAAAACCGACGACATTTGGTGGACACTTAAAGGATGTGTTTTCCGCTTTCTCATCTACAGCATTAACTTTGGCTATATTTGTTTCTTTTGCCTGTGGTTTTGCTTCAATATACTCCTGTTTGGGATTAAGTAGTTGTGTTTCTGCGTATGTTGCGAGTTCTGAACTGTTGATTTCGTTGTACGTTACATCATTATCACCAGGACCTCTGATGTTTTTGTCACCATTTTCCTTCATCGGTTCTTCTGCTGTCCCTAAGCATTCTTTTAAGCTGTCTGTTACAGCTTCTACTTCAACTTCTGTTTTCCGCATAACTTGAGCACTTGAATGGATGTCATCTTCTTGCTGCGATTCATTTTCTATGCTTTTAACAGTATTTAAGTCTTCATTATCTCCAGCAGTTGGGCTACCGCTGTTCAATTGAACTTTCGGTTTCCTTTTGGAACTCATAAGATTGGCCGAAGCCTTTATTCTTGGACGTCGCATTGCCATTGTAATAGCTGTTATTCAGGATTTGCGACTACGACACAGCAGCGTCCTTGCAGTTATAAGGATTTCTTTAATTGCCTTAAGCTTTCATTTAAAATTTGTATGCTTATTATTTGGCAACTTTTCCCTTTTATGTCCATACGTAATTTTTAAAACGTTGCACGACCACGAGATGGATTGACAACAGAGATAAAGAGATGGGAAACTTAAACAAAATTCGTCAAGAAAGAGATAGCCTTCTGTCGAAATTACGCCAATACCAACGTAAATCATATGAATGTGTTAGTAAAATTTTTTTATAAACTCACCAGTAGGGAGGAGTTCACCCCTAGGGAGGCAAACCGATTCTCACCACAAGGAGATTTATTCACCGAAAGCGAGCCTTGGTCACATTCAACGAACTGCATTAGATTTTTCGCTGAATATTTGATACTTGACACGTCATAATAGTTGTCAAACTGGTGATATGTAAGACAGTAAGACAACAGTTTGGAACACTTACGAAAATATAATTTATTTTCATCACTTTAAATAAATAAATTTTTAAAAAATTCTCATCAAATATGCATTTTAACGAACGCAGTAGGTTTATTCGTTGTTATTTGGTACTTGGACTTGCATTCGAACAATTTTTCAATATTTTTGAAGTCTGACTTAACAATTCAGTTATAGAAAAAAAGCGCTAAGTTAAGAATCTCTACCAGAGCATTTGTATCGTCTGAAGACGGTAACTGTTTTAATCTGAAAGCCACCACGGCCTGAATCTTAACTGCAGTGTTGCTTGAAAACGTAGTTTTGTACTATTTGGAGTAGGTATTTTTGATACGAATTAATAAGTACGAATTTATAATAGTATTGTACTAGTACTATTTCATTGAGAATAATTTTATATAGGTCGCGTATGCGTTACAGGACGTCTCCACTCGGTATAACATCAAGGCGCAGAACAATTTAACATTATTTCTGCCCTTATTAAGAATTAGCAGTTTTTCGGTTCTTTTCTCAAAAAAACTATCTTTTTAAATTGAATCGTGATCTTTTCTCTGAAATTTTGATCTCAAAAGTAAGATTAATTGCAGTTTCCTCTAAATATTCTGTCCTCAAATGCTACAAACTGAAGGAAGAGAAAAATGAAATGTTAAGAAATAAATTAACATTATTATTGATATTTCATTTAAGCACCAGCAAAATCCTTGCTAACATGTAATCGATAAAGTAATCCCAAAAATTTGAATCGTGGATTACCATCTCGCTTGCGGAACCCATTATTTCTATAAAGACATGTCATTGGAAGTAATCGATGAAGCTTTCGCTTGACACAAAAATAATTATGTTTCATCTCATATATATCTAATATATAAAAATCTCGTGTCATGGTGTTAGTGTATGAACTCCTCCGAAACGGCTGGACCGATTTTAATGAAATTTTTTTTGTATATTAAGTAGGTATGAGAATAGGTAATAAAGTTTTTTTATCTTCCGTCCCACGGGGGGCGTGGCAGTTTTTCAAGAAAACAAATTTTCGGTTTTACTTTCGTAAAAAAATCGCACATAAATGAAAATCGGTACGAACTTACTGTTGACACGTGCCCTTCGACTGTCAAATTTGGGCGATCTTTGAAAAGGGGGGCATGGCACCGCCTACAGAATTTAACTTTTTGATATCGAATATCGAACTGATTGGTCAGGTCTTTCAATTATAAAAAAGACACGGCCATTGGAAAACGGGGCGTGGCTACACTCATACAACTCGAGTTTTCGATACAGAATAGCTATGGAAGTAAAATTCACATAACATTTTAACTCAAAATAAAGTTACTATTTGGTGGTATCCTGCTACTGGAAGACTAGAATGGGCATTGTACAGGGGGTGTGGTTCCACCGATATAAGATACATTTCTTAAATTGAATCGCTTTGGAAATAACAGTCACAGATCAAATAAACTCGGTTTGGAGTAACCATTTGGTGATATCCTACTACTCGAATACCCGAAAACCCATAAAAGATTTTTTTTTAATAACTTTGAAAATAATGGTCAAAGAATATTGAAACTCAGAGTGGAGTTTGTCTATTGACAATTTGGAACAGGCATTGGACAAGGACGGCAGCAACGCGCCGGGTACCAGCTAGTATATATATATATATATATCATATATATATCTGTGAATTCAGGACATTTAATGAATTATAAAATTATAATCGTTATCGTTATAAAACTTAACATAAAATTAGCAATAAATTTCACTTAAATATTTAAGAGACGTTTATTTTCAAATATTCAATCTAGAAAGCCATGAGCAGCTTAGAGTAAAAGTATGAGTGCGTTGTATTTTGGCACAACTTTGCTTAAAATGGTAAATAATTTAATGTTAAAATAAGTTAATTATTGAAGTTAGTTTACCGTTTGAATTTATTGTTATGTAGTGAAAATTCGGCAAAAAATTATTTAATTTTCCAAACTTTGATGAATTTTATCTCCTAAGATATAAAAGAGCTTCTTTTATTTTACCCCCATTGAGTTTAAGAAGCCTATATACGAAATATATATGATCAGACTCGAAAACAAAATAAAGAAGTGTGGGCCATAAACTAGAATTATGCAAAATATAGTTTGTTGTACTTATCTCGACTAAGAAGAGATAAAACTTGTTGAGTTCAAGATAAAATTTAAAATATTCTGCACTCTCTGCTTAGAGGGTCAACAGAAAAATGTAATTTATTCTCTATTTCTTTTAGAAAGAAAAGAAAATGCCATAAGTCCACCGCTTACGACATTTTAGTTCAAAGCAACTTTGATTTAGGAGTACATTTTTATTTGTTTGCATTGCAACCCTATTTATAAAATCTGACAATAATACTTGACAACTATGAGGTGAATCGCGTACACAATACATGAGCCTTCGAAAAGTATACAAAAAGTTAAAGAAGAAGCATGAATATGGCGGGAAACATGAAAAAAGTCATTGCTAAAAAGAAGTTTCCCATCTCATTATCTCTGATTGACAATTAAAAAGTAGCTACGATTTTTATTTGTTCAAAGGTAATTCACCACATAATAAAAATCACCACAGTTGCAATGGATGTACTTTTGTACTAGATGAAATTAGTTTCTAGAGAACGAAGTAAAAATTTTTGGTACTTAAACTACTCTGGAACTTGTGTGGCAAACAATATGGCGGCTTGTATATGATCGAGAAAGCGAGCGTTCAAATTACGGAATTTGTTTGGCACGCACAGGGCTACATTTGAGAACAGTAGAAATGTACTCTTAAAAAAGTATTTATTGCTTCGAAATAAAATTATTTTTGTGTGGGGAAAATAAAGCAAAAATACTCTCCAAGTCTTTCATACCTGCTTACTTTTTTCGAAACAAATTTTTACTGAATCCAAACAAAGTTATCACGTATACTGTATGCAATTTACATAGAGTACCACCAAACAGAAAACAAAAAGTGCCAAACATTTTTCATATCGTACTTAAATCATTAAAATGTACTCCACATAGTACTACACTTATGTTTCAATACAACACTGGTTACATAATGGCTATAGAAATGTTTTTTTTTTGCTTTGTTGGACATAGAAAATCAACAATTTTTGCCAACAAGCCAACTAGTGTGGCATACTGGCAAACTAGCTTCAGATTTGAAGCCTGCATAAAGGTGATAAGTTTTTTGCAGAGCTGTAAAATCTGCATTCATATTCAGAATTCTAAGTACAAATGAATAAGGACACAAGAATGCCATTCAATGAATAACAAAATTGATCCATGAATAAAATTCTCAATTCACATTCAATTTAAAAAAATTGATTTATTAGATATTCATTTCGATTATTAATTTTTGTTTATTCAGAATAATGCATTTATTTTTGTATACAATATATAAACAAGTTAACTGAAAACAAACAAATGAAGGAAATAATTGACAGTGAGAATTTATCACCAATAGACAAAATACAACAATCAAACATAATATATCAAATAAACTACAATGGCAACCAACACCCGTGTAACAAAATCTACATTGGAACAACAAAAAGATCTTTAGAGACCCGTACCAAGGAACACGAATCAGACATTAAAAAGGAAAAACAAACAACAGCGCTAGCAAAGCACATACATAACACGGGACACGGCTGATTTAAAAAATGTGAAAATAACCCAAACCCAAATAGCCTTGACGATGATGGCTTTGTGAACAGCAAAACACCCATTACGGTCAATATGTTACTACTACACCCATATTACTATACCCATTACTACATATTGATTCAGGCCTTATAGCTGACCGGTTTGTTTTAAAATTTTTTGGTCATATATTTTTTAAAGTCTTTTTTAAAGCTTGACAGACAGTGCTGAATAAATTTTCACATTTAAAGTTCTTGAAACTCGGTTCACAAAAAATACACGATACTTACACAATTTTCAAAACTTAAAGTTTGAAGAACCAGAATATTTGTTTCATAATGAGTATATTTAGTAAATCTTGCTTAGCCCACTTGTTAAATTTTTTTTTTAATTCAAATATTGATAAAACACAAAATTTGAATATTTTGTAAAGAGTAAAAAAAAAAAAAATGTTGACTTCTTTAATCACTATTGCCTGTCATAACATGGAAGCATTTTTGTCGTTTGCTCGGCAAACTTTTAAGCGCCTTAAAGTTTCCTGTGTTATTTAAGAGAGTAAGCGGCGATGAGCGGTTGTTTTCTAACAACTCGCTTTGTTAAAAAACACAGCTATTAATAAAAACCTGATTGCTATTATGAGAATCACGTCATATAAACAGAAAGCGGTTAACTCTCCATTACATCCGCTATTCGGAGTAACGCCATTACTAACCTGGGTGTAATCCACCCATAAATTGTTATTCATCATAGATGCCAACCAAAATTCACACTCGAAATCACTAAATCACACAACATATATGTAAAAATCACTCGTGTGACACTCACAGCAAAAAAATGACGCACATAGAAAAAAAATCACGCAAAATCACACACACAGAACAGAAAATCACTTGGAAGCAATTCCATTTTTACAGTATAAAAGAGCAATTAATGCCATACAATTTTACAAATAATGAGATATTTTCTGTTATGCTTATTGTTAAAATATCTTATTTACTAGATCAAAATTAAGAAGATATGAAAATTTTTGGTAATTCAATATAACATATATCAGTGGAAATAATTTAAATTGTCTGAATTTGTAATATAAACATAATATTGACTTTTTAAAAGCTTAAACTTTATACCTGCGCTAGCAAATTTCAATTGCAGTGTTATGTTTGTTCGTTAATATACGTGTTTTCGCATTTACTTGAACGCACTCTTCAACAATAAAGTGAGTGATTAAAAAAAATCACGCATGAGTGAAAAATCACTCGCTTCATTTCAGAAATCACACATTGTCACACAGCCCTCAAAAAATCACGAAAAGTGATTTATCACACGAAACTGGCATCTATGTTATTCATGAATTTATAAAAAATAGCATTAAAACAATAATGCGGCTCGGATTTTATTAAATTCAGGTATTCTATTATTTTATTTTGCATAAAATTATAAATTGCTATAAATAATATAATGCTCGTACCATTTCCCTATCAACTAATATTTTCTATTTTTTTTAACTTATGGGTGTAATCCACCCTAACGAATGTAACGGAGGGTTAATAACTAGTGTCCGACCGAAACCAAAATTTTGGCCGAAACCGAAACCGAAACCGAATTTCGGCAATTTTTGTAATATTCGGCCGAAACCGAAACCGAAACCGAAACTGAATGTCTACTTGAAAATTGTTTTAAAAAACAAATAATTTTTTTAATTTTTTTGTTAAAAGCTTTCAAAAATATAACAATGGAAACATATTATAATAACGCATATATACGATAAATATTCTTTTGCCTTTATTCATAAAAATTTACGAGCCTCTTATAAAGCCTTTACAAAAAACAAAACCCATAAACAGTATTCATAAACGTCCAATAACGAAACCTTCAATAGACCTTCAATAAACCTTTTTAAAATTTTTATTCTAATGTGAGCACAAATATTGTCAAAAATACTTTAAACTGTTTCAAAAAATATGGAAACATGGGAAAACATTTCAAAATATTGAAAATAAAAATTATAAGTGACAATTTTTTTCAGAGAAGAACATAGATTAAACATTTTTTTGACTGTTTACATGTCAAAATATTGATAAAATTATGACAAATAAATAAAAAATTATTGAATTTATCAAATTCACAAACCATTCTTGACACTGTTCCCATTTCAAATTGAGATTGTTCCTATTTTAACAAATAAGCTGAGAAAATATTTTTATGAATAACAAAATTTTAAAAAGCATTTTATCTCTAAAAAGCTTTTTGACTATTGAGCATTTTAAATCTATTTCAAGATATTTTTATGAATAAAACCGTTTGAATATTAATGTTCAACTTTAAAATAATAAATAAAGAGATAATTTTAATATTACTTTAAGGAACTTTTTAGTATATTAAGTTAAATAACTTAATATTATAATCTAAAAAAAAATCTACATTTAAATCTACATTTTGTGCTGGACCCAACCCACACGGTCAATCAAATGACTGAATTTCACGTTTTTGTTCTACTTAACACCATTTAAAATTTTGATGAAAGCGAACTCACATCTACCATTGAAATAAATGTAAGAACCGAATGAGTAGTGTCCGTTCAAATATTCGGTTTCGGTTTCGGCCATATTGATGCCGAATAGCCGAAACTGATTAAAAGAGCCGAAACTGGCCGAAACCGAAACCGAATATTCGGTCGGACACTATTAATAACACAACAAGATTTTGTAGGTTGTAATAAGAAGAGCAAAAATTGTATGGGCAGAAATACAAATGCTTACCCTATATTTGTTTTTCACCATCAGCAAGCACACAAACCATAGACAACAACTGTCACAAATAATTGAAGATGCATAAAACGACGCTGCGTATACAAATTTCTCCTACATGAATTGTTATTAAAATTAATAAATTCATTGAATGCATGAATAACAACAATTAAAAAACGAACATGTCATCTGCAATATATTTAGAAAACTATCTAGATGGTAAGTAGAATATAAGGAATAATAAATAAAAATCCAAGTTTTAAGCTTCAGTTTTTGGAGCTTGGAATAGCCACGAAATATGTGTGCAACATATCGATACACTTTTAACTTTCACACATAAATATCTACGTCTTACCTTTCCTTTTATAACTTTTCACCGCACACAAAGTGTTGTCCACTGCAGGATTGGAATCGCTACCAACAGAGCTTGAGCGAAACTTCAAGTTGATGCGCAAGCTGGACGATCGAGCACAGACGGCAATGAAAAGCATAGACAGCCATGCTAAAGACTTTATGCGTATGCTAGCGACAGATGGTGGAGCAGGTCTAACGGAGGAAGAGCGAAAGCAACGTCTTATGGACATACAAGTGCTGTTCGGAAAGGCCAAAGAATATAGCGATGACAAGGTGCAGTTGGCTATACAAACTTATGAACTTGTAGACAAACAAATACGACGTTTGGACAATGATTTGGCGCGTTTTGAGGGTGAAATACAAGAGAAGGCATCATCTACACGTAGCAAATCAGAGGAGGCGGCAGTAGTCAAGAGTAAGTTAACTAATGTGGCTTTTGGTATAAATGCTTTAGTCTGTGCCTTGTAGAAGGACGTAAAAAAACCAAGGACACTAAGGCCGCGACGGGCAAGAAAAAACGAACCACTTCTTCAGATGAAGAGCCTGGCACACGTGCAAATACAAGTGGCACTGCAACTGGTGCAAGTGGCAGTGGTGCACAAGGTAGCAAAAAGAAAAAGCAGAAGGTAAATCAAGAAAAAGAGAATCGCAAGGGTGGGCAAAAGGTAATCATTACATTTATCATAACATTCATAAACATTTTATGTACATATAATATTTTGGATTTGTTTTGCCTTGAATTTAATTACTTTTATTTAGTCATTCTAAGTATTTTTTCTTAGTTTGGTCCTCAATTTTTTTCCAAATCCTTAGTTGAGCTCCTTGTTGAAGGTACTTTTATGTTCTATTTGTTTTTATATGCTAGATTATTGATTATGCGTAATTGTAGCTCTAGCTTTTGTTAAATATAAATCATACCATACAATTTCATACCACAACATTAAAGTAAAAAAAAAGTTTCTCCATTGTCAGCTCTTCAACTCGTACATTAACATATTCCTTCAATACTGCATTTTTCTTTGTTTTAAGCACTTTTCATTTGAAATTATAAGGTCATAATAGTGTAACTTAAATTCAATCAAACCTGTATACTTATTATTTAGAATAAAGTTGAAGTCGATGACGACGATAAGGATTCTGCTACTGCAACACATCCAAGTGATGTGCTGGACATGCCAGTTGATCCAAATGAACCTACGTACTGTTTATGTCATCAAGTGTCTTACGGTGAAATGATTGGCTGTGACAATCCCGATGTAAGAGATTTTCATTTCCATATATATTTGCAATATTTCTTTAGCGCTTCTTTTTTTTAAGTGCCCTATCGAATGGTTTCACTTCGCGTGCGTTGGACTTAC
Organism: Tetanocera ferruginea; assembly: GCA_958299015.1. Lineage (NCBI taxonomy): Eukaryota > Metazoa > Arthropoda > Insecta > Diptera > Sciomyzidae > Tetanocera > Tetanocera ferruginea. Next base: position 7,864,320 of record OY282641.1, on the reverse strand, counting down.
AACAAAACCGAAGGGCAAATGGTTTTGTCCAAAATGCACACAAGATCGTAAGAAAAAATAAACGATTAATAAGCAATGTGTTGGAAAGATTATTTTGTAAACTGTTGTATTATATTGTTCATTATATACAAGTCAAGATTGTAAGAGTGTTTTATATTAAGTCAACAATATTTATATAATAAATTGATTTTATTCAAGTGGACTGTTTAATTGCAGTAATAGTAGCACTTTCATGGTTATAAGGACTTAAAAATCTGATTCAATTAATGTCAGGTTTTTAAATGTGATAATAATATTATCTACAGATACCAGCAGATAACATATCTCACCTTAAGATGTCTTTATATGAAAGCTATGTTCTCTGAGGCATTGTTTCAGCACGCGCTGCTTATTTTATTCCACAAACCCTTAAAGGTACACCTCATTAACTATAACCCTAAAGCGAGAAAGGAAATTCAGCACGCCTTTAGATAACAAGCTGCCTAAAAGCTGTTTTAACAAAAACTTCATGGTAGTTATCACCCTAGTTCTAGCAGAGAACAAGAGAAATTAACTCCATCCAAAAACGACCTTGTGGAATAGGGACAGTTTTAAATGGAGGGACGCACTGGAACTAGAATCTATGAAGGAAACTCTTTTGAAAGCCACTTATACAGAGTAAGAATACCACAATCTTCCAAGCGGAAATTTTTGCCATCAACAGATATCAGACTGAACAGTCTGAATAATGTCGACTGTTAATCGCCTTCTCCGATTGTCAAGCTGCCCATAAAGCTCTGAAATCACTTATTATCAAATTCAAGATAGTGTTAAAGACCGTCATCACAGAATAACAAAATGATCTTACAGTGGATTCCTGCCACTGTGGTTTTGACAGGAATGAGAAAGCAGACATTAAATTCTTGTTATCTTTACACTTTCATTCTTCCCATCAAAGAAATTCTGATAGAGAGAAATTCCAGAATTTCCAGAATTCCAGAAACCCAGACATCTGATATGTGCGTTTCTATGTGCCAAACGGCGACGATCTCCCAACAAATTAATTTCTCGAGTGTTAATTTCAATTCTGAATCAACAATCAATTTCAATTCTGGTTGAAATCGAGACCGATTTAAAATCTCTTGCAAATTAAAGGCATTATCATTAATTAAGACTGCTTGGAATAGTCACAATTGTTACCCTCAAAAGGTTCCACCAAGACACTCATCTAATCGGATGAAAACTGAATGGTTGAATGAATACAAGATTTTGTTTGTTGTTAAATTTTTATTTATACAATTTCGAAATACTTGAGTTACTTTGTTTTTTTTTTTGTTATGTTGCACGATAAAGCACCAATTAAAGTTATTTTCTCCTCTGGTTAAATCGAAGTTATAAACGAATTTATTTATTTAATGAATTGATGACGGTGTTATATATTTTCAATTATAAAAAAATTTGTTATATTTGAAAACTAAATTAACTAATGTGTACTAATATGATTTATTTTAATACAAATAAATTGGGGAATAATTTCTTTGGCGTAACGTTCGTTTAGTTTTTTTAGAAATTTTATAAAAATTGAAAACATTTTAGATATATTTTTTTTTTTAATGGTTGCAAAGGCTGTTATTCCTAGCTCGTGACTATACATATATACTATATTTTAAATTTATAAAACTTTGCGGTTCAGTGTTTGTTGGTTTATAATAAATATAGGAAAAGTTATTGTTTCCAATTAAAAAATAGCTTAAGGGACGTTTTATTCAACTCTAGAGTTATCAATAACTTTATAACTTTTTTTGTATGGAAAACTTGAAGGTTATTCAAAACTTTCGAGTTATAAAAGTTAATAAAACGGCCCTTAAAGTATTGCATAGCAATATAAATTTTATGTATTTAACTTTAGAATTTACTTCTGTTTTCATTTGAGTTTATCTATATTAATTTAACTCAGAATCTAGCGCGAGTTAAAGTCATTAATGGCGCAGCTGATTTTCATCTTTTATTCTCTCATTAATATTTATCTTCGGAGCATTAAATATACAAGATTGAAAGTTGTCTAAATTTATAGAATGAATCTCGCTGCTGCCATATTTTTAATTTTACCATTTTTCGTCATTATTTTCATGCTAGCATAAAATGAAGAAAAGCGTTTAAATCATTTGTTTTTTCTTGCTGTTTTTTTTAACCAACTTTAAAAATTTAATTTATAATCAGTTTCAAACTATGAAATAACCCAATTATATATGCTATTGTTTGTAAAATTATTTTAACAAAATTATAATATTTTAAATATACTCTAGATAAATATAGTTCAAACTAGTTTAAATGCCAATAACTTTTCCCCTCTCTCCCGATCTCACCATCAACATCTTCATCTTCTTTGTTACATGTAGCTCAATTTCCACTGTCGCGCTTTCGCCATATTCTATGCAGTGGGTTTGTATTCGAGCGTTCAGCATTTGCTGTGTAATCAGTTTTAATGCTGTCGAAATGACTGAGTTGATGCATCTTTTTTCTAATGGCCGCTGCATGTTGAACAGCAAAATGCTTCGTCGCCGCATACATCTTTTCAAGGAAGTCCGGCATTTGTTTTTGTGTAACCCAGGATTTAATTGATTGCGGTATGGCTAGGCCTGGATCATCATAGTACGTGAGTATGTAGTGAACACCAGGTTCATGAAAATTATGAAATGGCTTGATGACCATTATACTCCAGTAGTCAAGCACACGCACTTTATCCTTTGCAGGCGGATAATTTGGATGCTTAGTGCCTCGACTGCAAATCATCATCACTTTGAGCGCTTCGTCCGTCACAAAGCGGCGACTGTAGACGTAGTCGCGATTGGCAAAAAATTGTGGCCAGCGCATCTCCCAGTATATAAGATGTGAGTTAGTATTTGGTTGTGGATCTTCTTCAATGACGTCCAGTGTTATTGCTGAGTCGTCCCATATTTTGCGATAGTTAAGATCGGTTTGCACCTGCAGTAAATCCGCCGCAGTGATATCATCAAAGCGTGCGTATACTTTGTATGCGTACATCGCAGAGCGTTCTTCACGCCGCCAAATTGAAAACTGATTCTTGCTCAAGTACGGCTCCCAAGGCACTTCGTCAGCACACTCGATTTTCTTCTCGTTGTTTGACGCAGGTTTTGGATAAGGTTGTTGGCAGTTGCGTATCGTTTCTTTGCCATCTTTGCGACACTTCTTATTGCCTAGCCGACAGTAGCAGTATTTCATTTGTTTTTCTTGGCACATTGCACAAAGTTTGTTGAGCGGTAGCGTATCAATAAATTCAATATCACGCATGCACATGTCGAAGTTGCTTAGGCTTAAGCGTTCTCGTGACCAATCAAACCCGGCATTGGCCACTTCGTTTAGACCAACCACACCTGCAGCACTGAGTACCAGGCCGCGTAATGGTGTCTCCAGCTGTCGATGGTAGGAATGCAGCAGTTGTTTAAGACCGTTCACTCCATAGACACGATGATAGAATGTAAACAGCTGCTGTATGCGTCTTGAACGTTGCGCCAATATCGATTCGCACTGATAGGACCAGGCTCGCAGTGTCGCTCGCGAGCTATGCTTGATATGTCCAATAATGCGGTTGAATAACATTTTATTCCTTTCGAACTTGTTTATTCAATTAAAGCAATTATATATTTTTTATTCAATTCGAACATTTTTTTTTTATTGTCGATCAACACTTGCATAACACCATGGAAGGGAGGCAGTTTGCGTTTTATTTCTGGCGCTGTTGTTCTTTTGCAACAGTTTTGTTGTTTTTGAATTTTTTTCTTTTTTTTTTTTGGAAATATTTTGTTTTAATTTTTTTTAAACGTATTTAACTACTAAGTTTGGTTGTTTTCTATTTTTTTGTCACTATAAATAATTTCGGGCTGTTGCAATGTTCGCTGTTAACATTTTTCGTTTATTGGTGGAGCAGCATGTGGTTTTACATGAAGAAAAACTGTCAGTATTGAAGTGTAATTGGGGATCCCTGGCCTACCCCAATTATCATTGTTGTAATTTTGACAGCAGTTGTTTCAAATTGATGCGTTTGGATTTTTTGTCTTTGAAATTTTATTTCTGATATCCAGGGTTGCTATTTTCAGTTGCATTATATTTAGTGTCCGACCGAATATTCGGTTTCGGTTTCGGCCAGTTTCGGCCCTCTTAATCAGTTTCGGCTATTCGGCATCAATAGGGCCGAAACCGAAACCGAAACCGAATATTTGATCGGACACTACTAATTCGGTTCTTACATATATTTCAATGGTAGATGTCAGTTTGCTTTCATCAAAATTTTTAATGGTGTTAAGTAGTGTCCGACCGAAACCAAAATTTTGGCCGAAACCGAAACCGAAACCGAATTTCGGCCATTTTTGTAATATTCGGCCGAAACCGAAACCGAAACCGAAACTGAAAGTCAAATACAAAACATACAAATTTGTTTTTAAAAAAATTTTATTTTTTTTTTTAAATTTTATTAAAAGCTTTCAAAAACAAAACAATTCAAACAGATAATAATAACGTATACATACGATAAATATTCTTTGAATATTTAAGTTCAACTTTAAAATAATAAATAAAGAGATCATTTTTAATACCACTTTAAGGAACTTTTTAGTGTTTAGAGTTATTCGGTTTCGGTTTCGGTTTCGGCCATATTGATGCCGAATAGCCGAAACTGACTAAAAGGGCCGAAACTGGCCGAAACCGAAACCGAAACCGAATATTCGGTCGGACACTAGTGTTAAGTAGAACAAAAACGTGAAATTCAGTCATTTGATTGACCGTGTGAGTTGAGTCCAGCACAAAACGATAGTTTTTTTTTTAGATTATAATATGAAGTTATTTAACTTTAAATACTAAAAAGTTCCTTAAAGTGGTATTAAAATTTTCTCTTTATTTATTATTTTAAAGTTGAACATTTATATTCAAACCGTCTTATTCATGAAAATATCTTGAAATAGATTTAAAGTGCTCAATAGTCAAAAAGATTTTTAGAGATAAAATGCTTTTTAAAATTTTGTTATTCATAAAAATATTGTCTCAGCTTATTTACTAAAATAGGAACACTCTCAATTTGAAATGGGAACAGTGTCAAGAATGGTTTGTGAATTTGATAAATTCAATAATTTTTTATTTATTTGTCACAATTTTATCAATATTTTGACAAGCAAACAGTCAGAAAACTGTTTAATCTATGTTCTTCTCTGAAAAAATTGTCACTTATAATTTTTATGTTCAATATTTTTAAATGTTTTGCCATGTTTTCATATTTTTCGAAACAGTTTGAAGTATTTTTGACAATATTTGTGCTCACATTATTTGTGCATCAAGGGTTTATTGAAGGTTACTCATTTAAGAAGCCTTTATAAGAGATTTTTCTCGTTATTGGACGTTTATGAATACAGTTTTTGAAATTTTTTTTTTGTAAAGGCTTTATAAGAGGCTCGTAAATTTTTATGAACAAAGGCAAAAGAATATTTATCGTATATATACGTTTTTATAATCTGTTTCAATTGTTCTGTTTTTGAAAGCTTTTAACAAAAAAATTAAAAAAAAACTTGTTTTTTAAAACAATTTTCATGTAGACATTCAGTTTCGGTTTTGGTTTCGGCCGAATATTACAAAAATAGCCGAAATTCGGTTTCGGTTTCGGTTTCGGCCAAAATTTTGGTTTCGGTCGGACACTAGTTATATTTGTACTTCAGAAAATTCTATATTATGAAATAATGATCATACTTTTAGGTAATTTTATTAAATTTCTAGTAAAATAATTTACTAGGTAATAAAAACTTGTGTGCACGATTACGATTTCCGGGGCGCCGTGATTTGAAGATGTTTTCTGGTCGAGAACAACAAAAAACAATATTTCCCCAACCAAAAAAATCGATAACTCTATTAGTTATCGAGTTATCGATTTACAAAAATTTTTTTGTTAAAAGATCTGTTCAAAAACATCTATATCTTTGCCGTTACTCGATGGATCTTTAAGATTGTCATTTAAAAGGCAATGAAATGACCTTACAAGTATTTGTATTATAAATACAATTGCTGCAATATTTTTAGTTTAATAAGCGAATTTATTTCAAAGTTGCATTTTTTAATAAAAAGAACCGTTATTTTCTAAAAAATTAACGTTAAGGTAGTAAAATTATATTTTTTGACAAGCTTATAGTATATTACATAAAATTTAAATTTTCGAATTTTTTTAAAATTTAATTTTTTTTTTTTTTTTTTGTTAAAAAAATCAAAAAAATCTTCTATATCTTTGCCAATATCCAATGAATCTTAAAGATTGACACGCTATTTGAAAGTTAATTAAATGCCTTTTCAACGATATAATTTCATATAACATATCTAATTTCAAAAATGTTTTTAAATTTATAAGCGAATAAATATCAGATTTTAATTTTTTAATTAAAAGAACCGTTATATTTTAAAAAATTTACGTTTTTAAGATACTTAAAATATATATTTTTTGAAAAGCTGAAAGTTTTACCTCTTACCGATACATAAAAATGTGTATATTTTTTTATTAACTGATCGACTAAAAATTAAAAATTTTCTTCACTGGCTCGAAAATCCCGTTCATTCATATAAATATTATAGCTACAATGTTGCCTTAAAATTAATTGTTTATTGTAATGGCGATATTCGAAAATATGGAGTAAGAAAGCGTACAAGGGCAAATCATTGTATCATAAAAAACCTCACAAAAATTAAAAAAAATTATAAATATTAAATACCAAATGAAAGATAAATTTTCAAGCTTTAATAATTTACTCTTTATAGTTGATAGTAATAACGGTAACGGTAATTTTTCAGATAATAACGGGTTTGTGTATAAAAATATTTTTTATTGCATAAAAATACCTATAAAAAATGAAATTCATTCATTTAAAATTTTTCTAAAAGCCTTATATATAACCTTGTAAATAAATAAACTTAATTATTAATATCGGTTAAATATTTAGAATAATATAGCCAATTTTCTTCATAGACCTTATAGCACAAACAAAATTTTTAAAAATCGATAACTCGAAAATAAATTGATAAATAAACTTTTCCTTTGGCTCTTATTTTTATTAAGAGTACTCTTCGAATCCATCGTCAAATCGCAGCGCCCCGGAAATCGTTATCTTCCCGAAATATAAAAAACTGAATAAAGACATTGTTGAAGATAAACGGAAACTGAATTTTTGTGATTTCAAATAAGTAATTTTTTGAAACAAAAACTTGTAGTTATTCTTAATCCTTACATCCATTCCTATTTGGTTAATATAAGATTTTTCGTAACATTTCATTAAATATGTTTAACGGTATAGTTTTTGCAGGCATGTTAATTTTTTTTGCATGTTTACACTCATATTTCCATATCATAGTTCCATGACCACTTCGTAGTTATATATGTCTGCTGTAACATTGGGAGCCTAGACGCCACGCTTCACTATTTGCAGACATAATTTATTTTGTTTTGCCATGGTTCACCGTCACTTTTCACTACTTTGGCTGATTCCTTTTCGATAACGGCGAAAGCACTAGTTACATCTCTCTTGGTTTGGTCGATAATATCGATATCATCAGCATACGCAAGGAACTGGACACCTTTGTAGAATAAGGATCCCCTCCGGGTCGCCTTGTCTGAAACCTCGTTCGGTATTAAATGTTTCGGAGAGGTAATTTTCTACCTTGAAGGAGCTACATGTATTGCTCAACGTCATCCTGCAGAGTCTTATCAACTTTGCAGGTATACCGAACTCAGATATTGTTGCATACAGCAATCCCGAATCGGGCTATCGCACGCAGCTTGTTGGTCTATGGTGGAATTGCCAGGACGAAAGCCACACTGATAAGTTCCAATCAGTGTTTTGGTATGTTGCTTCAATCTTTCACCTTGTATGCGATGGAAATAAGACTGATACCTCGGTAGTTGACGCAGATTGTCGGGTCTCCTTTCTTAAGTATAGGACAAAGCACACTGAGATTTCAAACGTCGGGCGTACCGATATACTTTTTGAGTCGCTTGACAGGAACTTTAACTTCGTCATGGCTAGGTGGTGTAATTGCAACTGCATGATCGTCGATTGGTGGTGTCGAACCGCATTCTCCAAGGGCGGAATTGTTGTCAATGCACCAGATAACCAGATTACCATTTTCATTTCAGATTACTATTTTTGGAATCCACCCCGGGCGGCTTAACTTCTCTGTACGCCGCTGATTTTATACAAGGAAACAGTTTCAAGCATGGTAGAAGAACAAGGTAGGCGCATATTGGAGAGGAATTGAGCTAGATGTCAATGTCAGCTGTAAGCATTTTAGTTTTTCTAGTTGTTGTTGCTGACTTTATTGTTTGACGTTTATAGCACTCACAGCATTGTTAGTGTAAAATTAGACATTTGAGCAGCCGTAATAATATGAGCATACCTTGTTATTCTATCATGGTTCCAAGTAAGTTTAAAGCACAGCTGTTTTTTTGAAAACAATAATATTAAATTGCTTTGTTTTTGTATTTAAAATACTTTCGTAAGCGTTAATTTTGGTTATTTTAGCTATTTAAATTAATTTGCTATTCAATAGCATCCATTTTTTTTAACAAAACAATGCAAAAATTTAATTTTATCACTTTGATCAGCTGTTTGAAGATCGAGATTCGGGCACGAAGAAATTTTTTAAGTAAAGTTCGAGTAATAGAGAGAGACAAAAAGTGACATTTTGCTTGTTCTTCTTCTCTCTCGTGTTGGAAAAATGCGTTAAGAAACTTAAAGTTACTTGAAGTGAGTACGGAAACATACTAAAAAAAGTTGAAAATACAATATTTTTGAAACATAAAAAGCGTGTGAGGGCTAGATAAACAGTCTCCGAATAAGTTCATTAATACTATGTTCACACTGAGATCAAATTAGATAATTTCGTGAGATAACTTCGAAATTGTGCAAAAGTGTTCACACTAGGCTTGGATGATTTCGTTTGACGTTTGATTTATTTTTTTGTCAACTCATTACTGGCCACATTTAGCACTCTCAACAGTTGCCAACTTACATGTTGAATTAAAAATAGAAAATTCTTACTCAAAGTAAGTTTGAAAAATTATTTCGCACATAGCCGTAAATCTGGGGAGATTACGATTTCCTGGGCGCCGCGATCTGACAATGGATTCGTGAAGTACTTTAAATATAAATAAGAATTAGTTTTATATATAGTTATATATAATACTCGAATATAGTTTTCGAGTTATCGATTTTTTAAAATAATTTTCTTTTTATAAGGTCTTCTTAGAAAACTGACTATATTTTTCTTATTATTAAACCGATATTAACGGTAATAGTACCATTTTGAAGATATTTCAATAAGCTTTTAGAAAAATTATTATTTCATATTTTATAACTGTTTGAATGCAAAAGTAAAATAATTGCTTACATTTAACCGTTATTTTCTCAAAAATTGCCGTTATTACTATGAATTATAGAAAGTAAATTATAGAAGCCTGAAAATTTATCTTTTACTTGGTATATAATTTATATGATCTTATTATTTTGTTATGGTGTCTTTTGATGATGAATTGATTTGCCCTTGTACAGAATGTTATTCTTTTAAGCATATTTACAATAGTTGTTCTGCTTTCTTACTACATATTTCCTTATATCACCATTGCAATAAGCAAATGCCCTTAATGAAACATTGTTACTGTAATATTTATGTGAAATTATAGGATTTTCCAAGCAATGAAAAAAATTCGCAACTTTAGTTGATCAATTTTGGTTTTATTAAATCCAATAGTTGATCTTCGCTTATACCATTAATAAATGCAAATGTAGTCACGGTCAATTGTGATTTGTGCGACTATTTTCCAAAAAATGCATTTATTTTAATTTGTAGCATGTTGTTCCCGAAAAACGTCAGCGAGTTTTAACCACCCAGGAGGAGATAGAATCTTAGGAAGAAGAGAATGAAGAAGAACAATGCGAAGATTTCTATTGAAGGTTTTCATTAGATTTATATTATTAATATCCTATTAACATAATAATTATATTTAGATAAACGTGGTTTTCCCTTGTACGAAATGTTAAAAACATGCTTGGTAGTAATTTTTGGCAGTAAAAAGGTAATTTTTCCACAATTTCACGAATTTTATGTCCTAAAGCTTTTGTAAACGGGTTTTTTATATTTTTTTTTTTGGAGTACGCAAGTCAAAATGCATATAAAAAAAATATAAAAAGAAATCTTTGGGTTTGCCACCTTAAGTGTAGTTATTCCAAAACAATTTTTTTTTATATTCTATGTAACATATATATCGAATATAGTGTTTATTTAAAAAAAAACTTTTAACTATTGCATACCAAATGAAAGCTAAGGTTTCAGGCTTTAAAAATAAAGTAGATTTTAAGCATATTAATATTGCAAATTTTTGAGAAAATAACGGTTTTATCAGTAGTAAAAAGTAAATATAATATAAAATCTCTTTAAAGTTATACATCTTGCCGAAATTAACTTTTTTTTGTATTTTTTCTAACAGATAATTTAATTGTCTTTCCAACAACGTATCAATACATAAAATCTATTGGATATTGGAAAAGATATAGATGTTTATTTCAACAGATCTTGTAACAAGTAAACAATTTTAAAAAATCGATAACTCGATAACAAGATGAGATATCGATATTTTGTTCGACTAAACCTATTTTTTTGTTGTTTTAAACAAAAAAACACTTTCAAATCGCGGCGCCCAGGAAATCGTAATCGTGCCGTAAATCTTATCAATTGTACAACTTTAATTCATTGAAAACATCGCTCACCTAAGTTTCACTGAATGGGTTGCTAATCGAAGGGTCAAAACAGCCAAGTATCTGAATGTGGCCATTATCATATGTCATGTAAAATTTTGACGTCTCATCTGAAATGGATAGCAAGATTGTTAATACGTCACAAAAAGGCTGTGTTTATTCCACACTATATTCAGATTTCAGGGTTGCAAGTGCATTTTTGCCTAATTTTGTGAGTAATTTAAACGAAATTACTTTGTTTGAGGTTATTTTCCAAATCAACAAATTGTATGGGAAATTACCATAGTTTTTAGATCATTTCAGTCGAAATTACACAAAAGCTCGAAATTACCTAATTTGATCTCAGTGTGAACATAGTATAAGATTCAAAGTCCTTCGAAATGTATAACAAATAATTTAAAAATAAAAATTGGTCAATTAGTTCACTCGTAAAAAAATATCGTGCTTAAAGGCTCAATAAAATCTTTATTACTGTCGGCATTAGTTTAAATTAGTTTATAATCAATATTTTTTTTTATGCTCAGAAAACTTTTCGACTTAAGTATCCCTTAAGCACTAAGCCATAACTATACCAATATTCTAGTACTACATATTCGGCTCGAAGAACCGTAATTTGTCATTGCGTTAATGTTCACATAAAATAGCTCTAACTTAAGCTGCTCCCGGCAAATATGTAGTGCATAAAAAAAAAGTATAAAAATTGGGGAAAATCATTGAACTCACAGTTCTATATTGGTAGCTCCAAGCACATGGCATTGTTTTGAAAATGTTTTATTATTATTTTGGCTCTCATTTTATTCAATGTCGGTTCCAAACACTCTCTATGCCATGCGAGATAGCAGACAAGCGTGCGCTGTTCCGGCATTCGAATCGATAAACAGACTGAGGTAAAAGAGAGCAAAAATTGTATTATTTTTAAATATTTTCCTAAATCTGAGCAAACACAAGTACTTTGCACTTCAGTTTTTGGCTCCCAGACATAGAATCAGGTATCAGGAAAGGGTTTGTTTTATGCTCTTCTGCTTAGTGCAGCTCAAACTGCGTGCAGTCTGCCTCGAATCGACAGCAGTTGAAAGAATACATTTGAGTCAAACGGTCGATTTAACGTGTGCCCGTGCTTCGTAAGCATTATTATGCACAAGGGTGGTAAAATTTCGTAAATATACATATATTTAGTATACAACGCGTGTAAAAACGTTCGAAATAAGAAACAAACAAACAACTAGTTATTCAAAGAAAGCTTTTTAGCAGTTTATTATTGAAAAAAAAGAGTGTGAAAAAATTGTATCTGATTTATGTGTGAGCTATTTAGCACCAGAGCTAATGAAAAGCAGTACAACATAATAATTGCATAATTAGACTAAAGTGTTAAAAAAGAACAAGTGCGTCCTAAAATCAAAGTACTTGTCTAGTAGACAGTTCAAATCAGCGAATAATTTTTTGTAACTGAGCATGCGACGTTTAACATATCAGCGCAGTTACACTAGCTTGTGAGTTATTTAATTTATTTCGATGTGTTTATTAATTAAAACTTGAGCACACGCGTATTTAAATTTATTTGCGTGCTAAAAAGAAATTCGAACAACGTACAACGAACAACCTTGCAACATTTAACTACGACGCAGCATCCAAACGGACTCTACTGATTTGCCTGCCTAACCTTGTTCAGCTGGCTTTCCAAAGTTCAAGTTCTGATTTTTACGCCATGGCGTGGGAACATCTTAAACCGGGTAGTTCACCCGTCGATTGGTGTGAGGGCAACTATTTAATATCGTCCAACATAGCAGAGTTTGTGAATACGGTGAGTGTTAATGATGTATTTTTATTGGCGAGAGATATAAACTCAGTAGCTGCGCATTGTTTACATATTCAAACACGCGTGCTTGTTGGTAAAACTGCTGAGATTTGTTCCGTCACTTGGAGAGCAACCTTGAACTTGGGTATATTATGTGTAGTGTCCGACCGAAACCAAAATTTTGGCCGAAACCGAAACCGAAACCGAATTTCGGCCATTTTTGTAATATTCGGCCGAAACCGAAACCGAAACCGAAACTGAATGTCTACTTGAAAATTGTTTTAAAAAACAAATTATTTTTTTTATTTTTTAGTTAAAAGCTTTCAAAAACATAACAATTGAAACAGATTATAATAACGTATATATTCGATAAATATTATTTTGCCTTTATTCATAAAAATTTACGAACCTCTTATAAAGCCTTTACAAAAAAAAATTTCAAAAACAATATCCATAAACGTCCAATAACGACAAAAATCTCTTATGAAGGCTTCTTAAATGAGTAACCTTCAATAAACCCTTTTTAAAATTTTTACTCTAATGTGAGCACAAATATTGTCAAAAATACTTCAAACTGTTTCAAAAAATATGAAAACATGGCAAAACATTTCAAAATATTGAAAACAAAAATTATAAGTGACAATTTTTTCACAAAAGAACATAGATTAAACAATTTTTTAACTGTTTGCATGTCAAAGTATTGATAAAATTGTGACAAATAAACAAAAAATATTGAATTCATCAAATTTACGAACCATTCTTGACACTGTTCCCATTTCAAATTGATAGTGTTCCTATTTTAACAAATAAGCTGAGACAATATTTGTATGAATAACAAAATTTTAAAAAACATTTTATCTCTAAAAAGCTTTTTGACTATTGAGCACTTTAAATCTATTTCAAGATATTTTTATGAATATGACCGTTTGAATATTAATGTTCAACTTTAAAATAATAAATATTGAGATCATTTTAATACCACTTTAAGGAACTTTTTAGTATTTAAAGTTAAATAACTTAATATTAGAATCTAAAAAAAACTACATTTATCGTTTTGTGCTGGACTCAACCCACACGGTCAATCAAATGACTGAATTTCACGTTTTTGTTCTACTTAACACCATTAAAAATTTTGATGAAAGCGAACTCACATCTACCATTGAAATATATGTAAAAACCGAATTAGTAGTGTCCGATCAAATATTCGGTTTCGGTTTCGGTTTCGGCCATATTGATGCCGAATAGCCGAAACTGATTAAAAGGGCCGAAACTGGCCGTAACCGAAACCGAAACCGAATATTCGGTCGGACACTAATTATGTGTGATTTTCATCATTAGGCGCTGCATTGCTTTTCATGCAATGACATTTCCAATCTTGAAAGCACTCGAAAGTAATTTTAAAGCTGGTTTTAAGCAGTTGACTCAAGGTTATTTCACACAATATATTTTAAATTTTTAAATTATGCATTTATATATATTTAATAACTATGTGAAGTTTTTCAAAAGTTTGTTAAATTTTCTTGAAGCGTGTAATTTTGCGAAGACAACTAATAAATGTTAAGCCCTCAGCTTATGATAGAACAGCATGTGAGCTTATGATAAGGTGCTAATACCAAAAAAAAACCAAAACAGATTAATAATGTTAACAACAATTTGACTCTACATTAAGCAGTTATGATCTGCAGAACATTTTAGGAAATCTTAAAAAAATTATAAAAAAAAATCATCAGATTTTTTTTTAAATTGGTAATATTCAAAATTGTCTTTCTGGGTTTCACAGTGCAAGGCTTCAATAAAAGGATGATCAAATTAAACTACACTGAAGTCACCATGTTACAGCTATATATTTATTATCCTTATGGAGAAAAGAGAGCCAATTGTTCATACGTGACTTTTACAGTAACAGCTCATAATTAACCTAACACAAAAAGGGCTCGATATAAACATCACGAAACAGGTCCTTTGAGCATGTTAAAGAAAATGAAAAATATTAAGACTTAAACATTTTAAAAATCTTATATCTTTGGCATTATCTTGCCTGGTATGGTTGGAGATTGAACCTAAATCAGTCGCGTACGAAAAGTAAAGACCAGCAAACTTGGCTGAACTTGAACTTCGAAAACAGTGATTCATTAAGTGCGTGTAACGTTTTCTTTAGACTCGTTACCGGTTAAATTTAAGGTGATGCAGAAGGTGGCAATTGAACAAAAGTTTCGTCCAAATGTACCTAAGAGGCATTGACCCTTTTCCATTCGTTATCCCCTGAGAACATATCACGTGGTATGTTAGATACAAATAAGATTTTAGATTTTACGAGGGCGATTAAATAGTCCGTGACTTTTTGAATTTTCCGCCTCTTAACTGGAAGGGCTCCTGTCCTTAACTGGAAGGACTCCTGTCAACAAGCATCTATTAGTGGACTCCAGTCAAATTTTGAACAAGCTACATCATTTAGTTTGTGTTTTTCAGGCATTTATAGCAGACGATTGCATGAATTGTGAAGATATTGGAAAAAAGTTAATTTCGTGTGCTCATTATATTTTACGGAAAAAACCATCCCTCAAACCAAGGCTAAGCTGGATTAAACTATAGAGATTCTGCACCATCAATTTCAATGGTAAAAAAATGGTTTACTGAATTTCGTTGAGGCCGTACCAGTCGGAGAGATGCCGGATGTTCTAGACACCCAGTTGAGGTAGCTAGACTCAAGACAATTCAAAAAATTCACAAGATAGTGTTGGTCGATCGAAGATTGAAAGTGCGGGAGATTGTGGAAGCTTTAGGCATATTACAAGACTCAGTGGTTTCAATATTGCTCCAATATATGTGTACCGAGTTTGCTCACAATCGACTATATCGAAATTTAATTAATTGGGCTTCAAAGTTCCTTTATCCGCTCTATTCTGCGGATTTAGCTTCGAGTGACTATTTATTTTTTCCAAACTTTAAGAAATGGTGGTAAGAGATTTGACTCCAATGATGAAATCAACTCACAAACAGATACCTATCTTACGGACCTAGACAAAAATTGTTTTTTTGGAAGGGATATATAAATTAGAAAAATAAACTCCACCCTATCATGAACAATTTCTTTCGGATTCCCTCATTTGGCTGGCCTTGTTGAAAAATAAATATGTTGACAATTTTTTAAAAATTTTAATTTTTTTTTCAAATGAGTAATTTTTACAATTGCCCATAAAGAAAAGTGATAATGGTTAATGATGACTGTTGGCTTAGTATTACGCATTTCTTAAATACCGGTTAAATACCTATTAATTTTTTTGGCGCTTACAACCATAAATCGGTTTTGGCCTCTTCTAAGATATTTCTCCAGCCAATCAATTTCTGCCATTTTCAGTGCATATCTATTTCTCTAACTGTCTCGCCTTTTGACCAAATTTTGTTAAGTTCGGCAAACTTTTCTTAGTACCTCCCAAACAAAATGATGTTAAAATTAACATAGGTCCAAGGGAGGTACCCCTAGGAACTTACCGATTTCAAGCATTTTTACTATTTTTCTTAATTAGCTTAAACTAACTAAGTACACAAAATTTTATTGTCATAGTAGCACTTCTTCTATTTTTGTACCAATTTTGTATGGGATCAATGCAGCAAGGAATGCGGTTGTCACTTTGGTCCAATTCGACCAAAAATTATCAGTTTTTTACGTTTTGTCCGCTTGTTCCCTTTTTTTAATTTGGTCCCTTTTCTCAAAATGTTTACGTTCGTAATTAAAACAAATGTTCTATGTTTCAGTACGCCAGGAAAAAAAGTGTATTGTCATTTTTTTCATCAATTTTGGTTCCAAATAAAAATTCAAAGTGGCAACCGTGGTAAGAAATATTGAATTGAACATTTTTGAAGTGAGTTTCCTGGCTTTGGATGTGGGTGAAATAGAGTATGGCATGATACAACTCACGGGGACAATATCTTCGGGTATTGATGGTATGACTGGTATGAGATATGTAAAAGCATCTGGAAGGTCATTCCTGAATATTTGAAGGCCTAAGGCGAAGTATGAAAACGGGCGAGGGTGTTCGTGCTTCTAGAGTCACCAGATTGCAAACCGTGACCCTATCGAGGCACCAGTCTTCTTCAGAAGCTTCGAAAGGTACTGAAGAAGTTCATGGTGGAGTGCGACAATCCATACGGTTCGCGGTTTCATATTGTTTCGCAAGGGAAAAAGCGCCGAAGAAGCACGTTCGAGTCACCATAAATGACAACAGCTCCATATACGTTTTGGGGCTGTTTATTGATTAAATGGGTGCTTTTGACTATCTTTGTTAGGGTGTAAGACAGGCTAGGGGAAGTTGGATGTTCAAAAATTAAGCTTTGGCAGAGCTACTTTTCTGGGAAAGGGGCGTGCTTGATAGGTGTTAACCAAACAGTAGGGATATATGTTGTCCGTGGCTGTACACAGGGTTTTTTCTGTGGTGCATATATATGAAACCTCATGACGGATCCCTAGTTAAAATGGCTTGAATATCTGTCTAAGTACTGTTCGTATGTCGATGTTCTACTTCTTATAGTTCTCGTGGTGGTAATGATGTTGCTTAAGGACAAGTTATAACATGGTCGACTTAAATTTGTCAACTTGGAGGGCGTAGGCTTCAAGTATGTGACCGTAGTCAAATACCTGGGGATAACCATGATTGAAAGAATGAAATAAACATCTTGGAGATGTTGAGAGAGAGCGTCTGTTGACAGTGGTAGGTCAAGTATGTAGGATTCTGAAAAGTGACTGAGGACCCATTAGATGCGCTGTCCGTCTCATATATGGTGGGTGGTTTGTTCAACCTATGGCCCGGTGATGTGAGGTGACATAGTCTGTTCTGCTGTTTGCTATCGGAAGATACTTGCTTGTCATAGAATTATCTCGATTGGAAGTGTACCGGTGTGCTATAAGGCCTCCACGGATGCCCTTAAGGTTTAAGAAGAGAGGGAGGGGGGGGGGTGGTGTCACCTCTTGATTTGGTGTTAATAGGTCTGTTGCCGTACTCTAAAGTTTTAGTCCAATTTACCAGTTTTTACCAGTTTTAGTCCGAGAAGCTTTCCCGTACTAGAAAAAATGGTAAAAGAGAGTTCAATCGAGAGAGTAAAAACATTTTCCCTCCTTCTCAAAAGTTGCAAGTTTTAGTCCGAGAAATTTCTTCGGGTAAAAATGGTAAGAGTGTCAAACAGCTTAAAATCAGCTGCTTATAAGTTAGCAAAGAAATTGCGATACATCAAGACTTCTTTGAAACTTTTAAAATAGAACCCAGACACATGGGAAAATGTGTAAAAACTAACATAAATTCTTAACTTGAGAATTAATAATTCAATATTATTAAAAATTATAACATTTTTATGCATTTTATGCATTTCGTCTGCAATGCCAATGCTCCACATCAAGCCAATGCTGGATAAACTATCTTATTTGACATTTTTTACAATTTTAGTACGAGAAGCGTTCCCGTACTTTTTGTGTTTTTCTCTATTTTCGAGAGATTTTATCTTATGCCATGTTCACACAGAGAGTTAAGTTTGCGTTTCGTTTGAGTTTAAATGTAGCTGTTCACACAGAGATGCGTCGGCAGAATTGAGTTTACGGTGGATTGCAGTGATCGCCAATTTTTGGAAATTCGCTCAAATTTCAGCTTTTTTCGGCCCATACTGACTGACTGATGAGAAACCCTCATCTTCTAAACTTTCCCAAGTTATTTTATTTGTTTTTTGGCTTATTTTTGTTGATAATAAAATACAAAAAGAAACTTGCTCAATTGAGAATCAGCTGTTGTTGGCATTTTTTATCGTTCAATCGAATCGAACACAGCTAAAATCTAACTGAACGAATGTTTTTATCAAACACTAGCATACTTTTAGGCATGTATCAAATTGAGTTTTGGTAAACGTAGAAAACAAGTTGTGTTTAGTTGCGTTTTCTCCTGCAAAATTGTACTGGAAACTCCAGCGTTTAAATTGAGTTTTAGGGCAAAACGCAACTTTGTACTGGAAACGCAAACTAAACTCTCTGTGTGAACATGGCATTACTCTCAGACTTTTGACAGTTTTACCATTTTTAGTCCAAAAAGAAACAGTTTCGATAGTATTGTAAGTGTAGACGTAGAATTCTGTTTAAGTTGTAACCTCTTCTACTTGTCTCTTTAGTCCGATTGTTTTGTTCATTTTGCAAGTATTTTTATTGATAATCCAAAAATTAACAAATAAATGAATAACACTCAATTATGGACTGCTTATCGAGGCCAAAACAAAGAAAAAGTTAAAAAGTAAGTATGATTAAATGAGCAAGCAAAAAGAAACAAGCAAAATTTCAAATTTTTTCGATCATTTTGTTAAGTTTGACAGGTTGGGTCATTAACTTAGCTGAAAACAAGGCGAAGCAAATGCACCTTCCATTAGTGCCACTTTCGTCTCTGACCGATATATAGTTTGCGAGCTACAGTCAGTTTAACTACTAATTTCAAATTAAAACAAGTAAAGAAAGTCTAAAGTCGGTCTAGGCCGACTATAAAATACCCTAAACCCACTTTTTTTAAAAAAAAAAAAAAAAAAATTATTTGTAAATGGGCGTGTCCGTGGGCGGATGAAGTCTATTTTTCCAAACCATCTTTGTCTTGTCATAAAAAACATACGTGCCAAATTTTAGCTCTGTAGGTTAAACACATGCTTATTTATTGCGTTTTCAATTTTTGGGTTGTATGGGAGGTAGGCGTGTCCGTGATCGGATGATGTCCATTTTCCGAAGACATATTTGTGTTGGTATGAAACACATACATATCAAATTTTATTGTTGTAGGCTAATTATGAGCTGAGCTATGCAGTTTTCAATTTTCGCGTTGTATGGGAAGTAGGCGTGTCCGTGAGCGGACGATGTCCATTTTTCAAAACCATCTTTTTTTTTGTTATAAAAAACATACGTGCCAAATTTTAGCTCTTTAGGTTAAACAGAGGCTTATTTATTGCGTTTTCAATTTTTGGGTTGTATGGGAGGTGGGCGTGTCCGTGAGCGGATGACGTCCATTTTTCAAAGACATCTTTGTGTTGGTATAAAACACACACATACCAAATTTTGTTGTTGTAGACTTATTATGAGCTGAGTTATGCAGTTTTAAATTTTTGCGTTGTATGGGAGGTAGGCGTGTCCGTGGGCGGATTCCAAAAATATTCAATAGTGCAGGTCCTTGGGTACATGTGACCATGTGTACCAAGTTTCATCCAATTATCTCAACTACTTCTTCTTATCCTGTGTATACGGACAACACACAGACGGACGGACGGACGGACGGACGGACATGGATAGCTCGACTCACGTGGTGACGCTGATCAAGAATATATATACTTTTCTATACCGGACTCGCTTCGTTCTATGCGTTACAAACGTTTGCACAAAGTTAATATACCCTGACCTTTCAGGTTTAGGGTATAATTAAGACCCCGATTTTTAAAAAATTGTATGGTTACTATATTTCACGTTGAGCACATGTCCTTTCCTCTCGTCTCTGTCTGATATTTATTTTGCGAGCTACACTTTCGTCTCTGTTCGATGTATAGTTTGCGAACTACACTCGCTAGTGCTAGTGGGATGTGGAATCCAAATTAATTTGTATTAAAAACAAAAATTAAAATTTTACGCCATCTATAGGGTAAAAGCATAAAAAGAAATATGATCCAACTTGTTTTTTTCATAAGAGTTAAATCTAACCGGATCACAGATACATTTGACAGATTGAGTTCATTGACTGAGTTGAAAAGAGGTTCATGACCTCTGGTTTCAAAATAGTATACTAGAACAGTAGTGCATACATAAACCTAATGCGAACTAATGCTTACAATGCTGCCAAAGCGAACCAATCAGTTCGTGCAAAACGAAAGCATAAAAGCGTAAACAACGAAAGAAAAACAAAGAAAGTAGTAGGCACATAAGCAGCTGATGATTGATTTTCTTATATAAAAACATGCATTTTTCTTCTTATATTATACTATTTTGTGACTTTAATATAATAGTGACAAAATCCAAAATTAGATATTCATTCAGCGCAGGATATATCTGATATTTTAGTATATATATTATCTTTGAATGAAGAGTATTAAAGGCTGTAGGTATACCCTGCAAGACGAAATTCTACGTCAAAAGTACGGGATAAGCACTGCATAAGGATTTGAATTCTGTTGAGATAAAGGTTATGCTAAAAGGACGCGCCACGTAACGTGAAATTTATGAAAGGTCGTCCGGACTTTGGGTTTGTCCGAAGTCTGAGAAGCTTAAGGCAGAGGGAGAGCTTAATGCAATTCCGAAATTGGCCTACTAAAAATACTTTTAAGAGTAGAAAAAACGTTGGCATATGAGTATCGCCTCCGCTGGCGATTATTTCGAAGGTAATAAAATAAATATCGAAAAAATAATTAGCTGTTCTTGTTTTATTTGCACACTCTGATTCAATTTTGAACAGAAGGTACCGTTAGTGTCATATTTGTGGGGTGAAGTTAAGTATTGATGTTATGCCGAACGCACCCTGAATTATTTCTGGACGACTCAGGGTCTGAAACCATAGGAAATGTACTACAAAATTAATCGAAAAGTTTACTCTTTCTAATGAAGCTTCTAATAAATTATTGAAAAATATTGATCGATGTGTTTTATTTAATTTTAAATCATTCAAATCATCATAATTTATTCAAAAATACTTTATTGACAAAATCTCTAGAAAAATTCATGATACACGCTGCTTTGAATAGACCGAAAATGAACTACTTATCGATGGTTTTTTACTTAAAGCAAATTACCTTTGGCATAGCAACACACAACGTCACCTATAAGCTAATAATTAAGATAACAAAACTTACATATTAACCATAGATAAAAAAATAGTTGTTTTAGATATTTTATCAGACTCCATACAGAGTCAACCAGAATAAAAGCTCAAAGGAATTCATAAATTATTCTTTTGAAATTATTTGATAAGAATACGCAAAATTGGAGCCATAAGAGTAAAACTATTTTTACTTTACTTTACTTTATAGAAAACCGCAACCTATGTAACCATAGAAATGTGTTTGCAAGACTTAAGAATTCCATTAAAAGCTGCAGTCATAAACGGTATCAAAAACGTGTCAAAATTATTTCGAGATTTTTTACATACAGACATCAGTTTGCTATAGAAAAGCTATCAACAAATTCTATTATCATTTGTCATATAACAAAATATCACCTGTAATAGAAGAAAGATTTTTATCAGACACCCACTACAACTCTCATAATCAATTAACTCGTTTCATAGGTTAACTGATGATAATACTCATGATTGGCTCTTTTATTGTTATAAAAGCAGCGATTATAATAAATGCAACAGTTTAAGTTAGGTACCAACCACTCTAATGGCTTATCTTCAAAAAAATCAAATAATTATTCACACGTTTGTAAATCAAATGGTATCAAGCGTTCTTAATATTACCCTTTGTTCATTTTATAGTTCTAAGTAAGATTAGTCATTAGCTATAACGTTGCATTATATGGTTCAATAACACTTCTAAGACAAATACCGAACTTTTTCATACCAATCCACAGCGACAACATATGGAATTAACTAAATATTGACATTGTCTTTGTATACATGAAAGTGTCATATATCACTATAGTTCGATGTAGATAAACTTGCATAATGTTGTGGTAAATATATGCAGTTGGACATTTTGTAGAGCACTTGTTAGCATTACATTAAAAATAAGCGGAAAAACAAAAAAAATGTATATACATTAGTATTTTAGGTCGTATAAAAGCTTCCGTTGCTACGCTTGCAGTTTATAACGTTTGTGTTTTATAGCTCCAGCAATGTTTGTTTTGTCTAAATTATATCGATAATAACGACCCTATCACGTTTATGACCTTTATATTTTTGGCATTGAGGCTCGAAAAAATAGTATAGTACTTACACCATATTGGTAGAAATGTACAAACAAGTAAGAAGTGCAACTCGTTAGCGAGAGCAAATTAATTTTTTCAACTTAAGTGGTATAAAAATTGAAATCTACTCGAGCTAAAATAAACTCGTTCACTTTAAGGGGGTTAAGGTCTAGTCACGAAAACAATATTCCGAGTTTTTTTTATTTTTTCTGTTTTAGAAAATTGGTTGAAATCCTATAAAATATTTAAAAATTAAAGTACAAAATCAACAATAACGATTTGACAGCTCAAATCTGTTACAGAGTAACACAGTTATAATGTGGTTTATTTAAATTAAATATTATGATTTTAAAAAAATACCTTGGAAACACTTTTAATTCGGCATTAGGCAGAAATTCACGAAAGTATTTAGATATATAAGGCGAGATAAGCTCAAATCTCCGCGTGGTGCTTCCTGGAAACGACAAACCAGTAACCGCTAGTTTGACGGTTCATTTGAATGCCACACAGTGGGGCATCCCCATTGAAAGTGTTGGATATCAAGAAAAAAGTGAAAGTTGCGAATTATTAAAATGTTTTGATACTTTTTGAAAGTAATATATTTGGTTTATTTGAATTGGGAATAATATGTGAGAACAATTTATTAGTTTTGGAGTTTTATTACAATTTATTACTATTTTACTTTCATTACTATTTTATGAAAGGTCATACTCTGAACTTTGAAACCAGGTATTTTTGCAAGTTTTTTTTATCCTGTTATAACAATAAAGAATTAAAAAAAAATTAATTTTTTAAAATTAAATACATTTGATATATTAAAAAAATGGGCAGGGTTGGCCACACTCAGAAAAAAACACATATCTTTCTCCGATAAAAAATTCTCTATTTTCAATAATAGCAATTTTCTCTTTTTCAAATAAAATTTTCTTCAATTAGAATAAATTTTCACATTTTCGAAGAAATATTTCTTCACTTGTGGAAAATAGAAATATTTCAATGTCTCTAATAATGACAAGTAAATACTTTTCTCGCATAAAAAAAAAATTCTCATTTACAGAGAAAAATTTATTGAAAATGAAAAATTGTTCCTATATTTTGATAAAAAATTCACTTTGAGAAGTATTTTCTTCAAAAAACAAATATTTTCTTAAAAATAGTAAGTTCTTTCTCTAAAAAAGTTTTTTCTCTAAAAAAGATATACATATTTTTATGTATTTCTCTTTTTCATAGATTCTTTTTAGCATTTTTAGTGAATTTTTAGGATCACATTTAGATAAGAGCATTCTCTGGAATAAAGTCTATATATATATATTAAGGTGTAGTGAAATGTATGGGATGAGATATTTTCTACGGAGCGGGATTGAGAAATTGAAAACTTACAGCATTTTAAGCAACATGGCAGAAGGATTCAGCTCTCTGACGAATTTCGAACCGCCAACGTTTCAAAAATAGCTTTTGATATGAATGCGTTTAAAAAATATTGGCTCAAGAGTGTTTTTTGCTCATAAAAGGTGAATTATTTTTCTAGAATCTAGAACCAATTAGAATAAATTTAAGTAGCCAACGCGTAACAAATTTTGTTGAGAATTCCGGTGAAAGAGGTAACACAAACTGGAACACGGGTATACAAAGGGTGTAAAACTCTATAAAATCGACTTAAAAGTAATGCGCCAATGGAAACAGTCGTTGTTTCTCAAACTAAAGTGAGTTCAGTAAAAAATATTATAAGTGCGATGGAAAACTTAAAACTAACCCTGAAGTCTTCGATGCTTTGAAAGATATGGGCTTTAGTTTTAGCTGAGAAAGCGGTGGATGGAATCTTGTCAATATTTTCATAAAATTTTTATAAAAACCTTATTAACTAAGTAATTTTTTTTAATAAACATCATAAAAAGGCCTTCTTACCCATAATTTAGCAGAACTAATTATTCCTAGACCTCATAGGCTTAAATGCGTTAAAGTATAATAAAAACAATACTTTTACAAAGTCATACTCAAAATATATCATATGGTTGCGAAGTTTGAATCAATTTTATTAAGCAATATGAGATGTCCGACTCTTTGCCTCACTGTACGCCATCGTTCTGAGCGGGTTGATCCATTAAAATTTATGTTTTGAAAAAAATTACTCATATGTTTTTGGCATATGTATTTTAACCCATCTTCCCTATAGTATCATTTTTAACCGACTTCAAAAAGGAGGAGGTTCTCAAGTTGGTTGGTTTTTCTGTTTTTTTTTTTTTTTTTTTTTTTTTTATTTTTTTTTTTTTTTTTTTTTTTTGTGAATGTATGTACATCGATTACTCCTAAAGTACTTGCCCGATTGCCGTAATTTTTTGTCAACATATAGAGATTATCAACGCGGAGGTGCCCGTTTATGAAAGGGGCGGTATTCGGAAAAGGGGCGTGTCTCTATAAGAAAAACACTGTATCTCAGTAAATATTGACACTACGGTAATAAAATTCACAGTAAAATTACAAGGACAAGCACAAGTATTAAAAATGACGATCACTTAAGTGGGCGTAATTCTAAAAAAGGGTGTGGCAATATTGTAAAAACTCTGTATCTCGAAGAAAATTGACACTAGAGTACTGAAATTAAGTACAGAGGTAGGTACAATTGTTGGAAATTACTATAACAAAAGTGGGCGTAATTCGACAAAGGGGTGTGGCAATATAAGAGAATTACTGTGTCTCGAATAATATTGATACTAGGGTACAGAAATTTATTACAAAGGTAGGAAAAATTACTACAAATTTTTGTAAAAAAAAAATGGGCGTCAATCGAGAAGGGGAGTGGCAATATTAAAAAAATCACTGTATCTCGATTACTATTGACACTACGATACTAAAATTTAGTACGAAGGTAGGTACAAATATAACAAATTACTGTCAGTAATGTGGGCGGTATTCGATAAAGGGCGTGTCACCGTAAGAAAAACACTGTATTTCAGTAAATATTGACACTAGAGTACTAGAGTTAATAAAATTCACAGAAAAAACGCAAGGGTAGGTAAAAAATAACAGTCAATTAAGAGGGCGTTAGTCGACAAAGAGGTGTGGCAATATTATAAAAACTCTGTATCTCGAATAATATTGACACTTGAGTACTAAAGTTAACTACAGGGGTAGGCACAGTTATAAAACAATTAATTTCAATACAGTGGACCTTGTTTGATAAAGGGGTGTGGCAATATATAAAATACACTGTATCGCGAATAATATTGACACTAGAGTACTGATATTTAGTATAGAGGTAGGCACACTTATAACAAGTTATTGTGAATAAAGTGGGCGTCATTCGACAAAGGGGTGTGGCAATATTAGAAAACACTAAATCGACTACTGACACTACTAACTGAAAAGTACAGAAGTAGGCACAATTATTACAAATTTCTACCGAAGAATTGGGCGTTATTCGACTAAGGGGCAAGGCAGTGTGTAAAATACTGTATCATATTGACTTAAGGGTAGTAAAATTCATTGTTAGAATGGGTAGAACTATTGAAAACACTATGACAAAGAGTGTGATATTCTCGACAAAGAGGCGTGTCAATATTATAAACACACTATATTTCAGTCAATATTGACATTGGGGTAGTGATAAAAATACAAGAGTAGGTACTGATAAACATACTGACAAAGACCAGAATAATAAACGACAGAAAAGCATTTTCCATATTATGAGCATAAATAATTGGTGTTTAATTAATTTATACACTTTTTTAATATATATCATTTTCTCTAAAAAGAAAGAAATAAAAACTTTTTAACAAAAAAAAAAACCTACTTCAAAATCACTAGAAAGTAAAAAATAATTTTAAATTACTTTTACTATTTATTTCTTGGTCAAATTTGTATTTTTATAATAAATATATTTATTTTTTTATGATAATAAGAGCTTCGAAGTCGGCGCTAATATAATCAGATTTTTTGTGCAGCTGCAACACACATATAGCATTTTAATTAAGATTTAAGAAAAATTAAGATTACAAATTAATACAGCGTCACCCAAGCAGGATATTTACAAATAAAAAAGTCTTAAATAGAGTAGGGATGGCGAAAAAATCATGATTTTACGTCAATGATTAGCGCTGACTAGAAGCTTTTATTATCATAAAAAAATAAATATATTTATTATAAAAATACAAATTTGACCAAGAAATAAATAGTAAAAGTAATTTAAAATTATTTTTTACTTTCTAGTGATTTTGAAGTAGGTTTTTTTTTTTTGTTAAAAAGTTTTTTGATACTATTTTTCTTTGGTTTTTTCCGTTTTCTCTTTGCACGGGTCAACGAATTTCAAAAATAAAATTTCGTGTTCTAGCTTTGTGGCAAATACACTGAAAATAAAATTGAAAGTATCAAATTTGACCTTAATAGAGAATTAGAAACTCTTTTGAAAAAGGGAAGATGGGTTAAAGAATGATCATGCGAATTGATTGGATCCTACCATATTGATGACATTTTGAAATGTGGGCCGGGGGGGACCATAACAGTTTAATTTTTATATATTTGCTGTAAACTTTTTTTTTTATATATTTTCTTTTTTTAAATCACATAGCAAAAAATAGATACAAGCCATGGACGGTCGGGTGTTCAAATAGCCATTTTCATTAGACCATGTATTATAGCCAGGTGTGTTGAGATATAACTGTCGTTTTTTTAAAATTCAAATAATCATCTTAGAAAACGCCTGAAGCTGTCTAGAAAGATAGTGCTTTTCCCATTTTCCTAATTCTCTATTTTTGATAGCACTCTTCCTGAACATTTTTCGATAAAAAAACGCGAATTCACCCTTCAGAAAAATAAAAATAAACTGCCAAAAATAATTCTATTTAATTTTGTTTTGTTCATACCCATCTTTCTTCTAAACTATCGATAAATGAGTTACCGCAATATCTCTCATCTCGCCCAGGCCAGAATTTTTTACATGTCAACGCTTTCTTGAGCATTTATTACACATTAGGCAGAAATAAGTTACATAGAAATAAGAATTTGGATTGATCTTAGCTTGAACTTTTGTTTTAAAATTATTATTTTCTTTAAACTTCAAATTCAGTCTTTTACAGTTCAATTTTTAGTTTTTACCAGGGACCGTACCGGTTATGGTTTTTATCAAAAAAGTCAAATATTAACTGTTATTTTTTAACTTTTATGTTTTCCGACAAAAATAAAAGTTATTGTTTGCCTTATATTTTTTCGGGCAAACATAACAGTTACTTTTGACTTTTATTTTATCGGTCAAAAATAACAGTTATTTTCTGAATTTTATTTTTTCGGTCAAAAATATCAGGCAATTTGTGTTTTTTCAAAGGCCATTTTACTGACTAAAAAACTATCGATACCATTTTTTTGGTCTCATCGGTGATCACGTTTTAAATATCGCACACTAAATACAAAAAAGTCACAACTCAAAATTTTTTATATAGAATTTTTGTTATAAATCAATTTATAAAACACATATTTGACTATATTTTTCGTTATTTTCTTCATTAACTGGAAGAATGAAGTTTTTGTGTTAAATGAAAATTGTTTTTCTTCTGCAGTTTCAACCAAAGAGTTTTATTTTTCGCTTTTCCTGAAAAGTTATGTTTTTTGAGTTGTGACTGTTTTGTATTTAGTTTGCGATATGGTATCAAAAGTTTTTTAATCGGTCAAGCGGCCTTTAAAAAAACACAGATTGCCTGATATTTTTGACCGAAAAAATAAAAGTCACAAAATAACTGTTATTTTTGACCGATAAAATAAAAGTCAAAGGTAACCGTTATTTTTGTCTGAAAAAATAAAAGGCAAAAAATAACAGTTAATTTTTAACTTTTATAGAATCCGTCGAACATTTAAAAGGCTCTAAATATTCGTGAAGCTGAGGCCATTTGTATCATAATGGTATATTTGAAAATGTCCTTCGACAATTTTTTCATTGTGTCTTTTTCATTCGAAAATTGTAAAATAACAGTTATTTTCGGTCCCTGGTTTTTACACATGAAATTTACCTTTTAAAACGTTATCAACTTTTAACACTTTATATGAAAATTTTTACACTTTAAATGCAACTTTTTACACTTCAAATGCAATTTTTTTTAAAGTAAAAACACTTAATGAATTTGAGATTTAAAAAGTTGAATTTCATGCATGAAAGAGTTAATTTTGATTTGCAAAAAATTAAATTGGGTGAAAAAAACTGTTGAAAAAGTTGAAGTAGAATCATTTAGTAGAACCATTTTTTTCTAGATATACTCATTAAGTTTGATAAGTTTGAAAGATCAGTTTGAAAATTCCAACTGTTTAAAGCAAATTGTAAAATTATTTGAACTTTTATAAGATTTTCAAAAGAGTGCTACTTCGACCATGGCTGAACTAAGTCATGATACTGTAGGTCATTATAAGAAAGTCTTTCCTGTTTCTTATAATTCATATTGCGTTTCTCATAATTAATGAATCAAGTCAAAATGTAGAATTGAAACTATTTAATCCAAACAATTAAAATCTTCGTGCTCTTAGCAGTAAAACTATAAAAATTACTCAGGCACGTTATGTTATTTTCGTTGTACACCATATATTTGAAACTTTTCCTTTCTTCTATCGTTTTTTTTTTTTTTTAGTTTTTTGTTCCGAGAGAATGTGAAATGTTTTTGAAATAATTTCTTGGCAATGCAATGCTTTGCATTTTTGTTGTAATGCATTTTTTGCCTGCGTTTTTGTTGTTCCTTGAGCTGCTTATTTTTGAGTGTGCCCATAAAAAATAGGCCGCTCGGTCACATCATTACTAGTTCACATGCACGCGATAATCTTTTGCCTTAAAGAGTCAGTCGGTCGGTCGACTGTAGTGTCGACATTGCTTTTGTAAGAAAATTTTTTGTTTTTTGAACTTAATGCATACATGTTGAAATTAATAATTTATAAAAGCTTATTCATGTTTATGTATAGCAGAGTGTCGCCGACCTATTATTTTAATTACACGTTGTAAGATTCTGCATTTATGAAAATAAAGTCTAAAGTGTAAAAGGCATGCATTTCATTTTAACACTCTACACAACAACTGTCTCAGAAACGTTATGCTGTCTATTCTTGTGTTATATATTCAGTTATGTATTTTTAATGCTTAGTCACAAATGAATAATGACTGATTAGTGATTCGATTAAACTCGGTCACTTTTATTTTGTTTGTAATTGAATTGATAATCGCAATGATATCTTAATGACCGGTTATAACGACCTTTATAATATTGAATTAAATGCGTTTCTTTTGTTTATGAACTGCCTTTGTTTTAATACAATTTTAAACAAGAGGAGGAGAAAGAGTTTATTTTGCAAGCCTTTTGTAGTTTGTTGGCTTTTCGTTGTTTACAAAAAGCTTTAAGAATTTATCATTGTTTGTGAGTTTTTTTTTTTGAGGACATATTAATGTTAAAAGTTCTTTAGACTTGGATTTTTTTTTTTAAAACGAAACATTTTCAAGTGCAACAAGTACTCTCATAAACTTGATCTTCAACTTTTTCCCGCAAGAATTATTAATAATAAAATTCGTCTTCGAAGAAAGTCACGGTACGGTACCTAAGCTTCGCTCAGAACAAACATTTTGCACACAACTTAGCAAGGAACTTTAGAGTTGTTTAATTCTAAAAACAAACAAAATCAAAAGTTTAAAAGTTTGTTGGCTGCCCGCTTCATGTGAAAGGCACCATTACAAAGTTCAAGAAAATATTCTGAACATACATTTTTTTGAACTTTATGCAGATGAGAACGGTTTTATTAAGGGTTGAGTCAAATTATGAGCTATTGTACTTCGCTCTTTAATAACCAGGATATTCCAAGTTTCTGAATTTATTGAAAATCTCTCCTGAGTTTTGTTTTCCAAGAACTTTTTATTCAAATTTGTTCATTTTGGACTTGATTTCCAAGCCGATTTTTTTCTCTCCTATACATTTGGTTTTTCATTTACCTTTTCCTCGTTAATCTTATTTCCCTTGTACACCTATAGATATTAAATTCGTGATTACACCAGCAGTTGTGATCTTTATCTCCAGAAAGACTAAATTTTGCTGACAAAACTTAATTTCATTTCGCAATTAATTTTAAAATTATAGAAGCTATTTGTTGTTATTTCTAAAGTGTTGCAATTAGTGTGAAGGCACTTAAATTCTTTCCTTGTTATTACAATTGTTATTACATTCATTAACATAAACAAAATTATTAACTTGCTTTGATCATTGAAATATTGATTTTGTTATTCTCCGAACAACTAACCAAAATTCTGCAAATGAAATGTGATATTATAGTACGAAACTCCTTTACTTTTTGAAATATAAATATTTGAATTCATATTTATGCAAGAAGTTTTATCAAATATTCTTTAGATACTGTATTTTGAGACAGTGTAGAAACAATGAAAGGGTCTTTTATATATGAAAAATGCTATCTGTGGATTTACAAATATTTGTAGCACCACGGGTATGTATTATAAATGAATTTTTAAAGACTCATAAGAGTCATATTTTTAAAGTCTTTAATTATTTTTATCAAACAAAAGTATAATACTTAAATTGTTAAACCATTGCTTAAAAATGTTCTCACCTCGTAAGTTACGAACTCCTAGGCGTTGCTTCTGCCACGTAAAGAGATATAATAACTGCTTCACAAAACTTGTATGAAAAGCTTTGTTTATCGAAGAAGTTAATCTTAAATATATTGATGTGCACTCCTAAATTCCTCAAAGTTATGACTTTTCTAAGTCATATTCATGAGCGCTCAAAAAACCATCATATATAAGAGTCTTTTCAGAGTCATAATTATGTGCTTCATTAAAAAAAAGACTCTTCGGACTCATAATTATGTTCGTCCAAAAATAAGAGTATTTTCGGAGTCATAATAATATGCGCTAATAAAAAATTAATAAATAAGACTCTTTTCGGACTTATAACTGAGCGCTCTAAATAACGTCAGAAAATACTCTCTTTTGAGAGTAATAAACATGAGCGCTCATAATAATGTTTATTGGGACGCATCCAAATTCTTTGTTTTAGGCGGTCTCTTAGTCTAGGGGTACAAATTTCAGGTGGTTTTTTCAAATTCCATAAACAAATATTTATTTGTGACGATTTTTTTAACAATATCAACAAAACAAAAAAAAAACAAATTGACAATTTTAATCTTTAAACGCGTTTTTTTTCGAAACTACTTCTTCTTATACGTGTGACGTGATTTCTCAAGTTCTAATGAAGCGATTAACTTGAAATTTGGAGTAGACCTTCGTTTTATATCCCCCTATGGTTGGAACTATGATTATGTAAATATTTTTAAGCCCCTACGCGTACTGCGTAAGGGGTATATTAATTTTGTCACGGTGTGTGTAACGCCCATAAGGAGGCGTCGTAGGTATAGAAAAGTATATATATTCTTGCTCAGCATAACCACCTGAACTGATTTAGCCATGTTCGTCTGTCAATTCGTATGTGGACACTTTTTCTAAAAAAACTAAGATCAAGTTTGAGAACGGGCTAAATCGGATGAACAGAACGCCTACCTCCCATACAACCCCAATAATGAAAACTCCATAAAGAAGGAAATATTCAAGCTACAAAACTTAAATTCGATATTTGTGTAGTCTATATCAAAACTAAGGTATGTTAGAAAAATGGGCGTCATCCATCCACTAACACGCCCACCTCCCATACAACGCTAATATTGAAAACTATATGAAGAGGCTTGTGTCGAAGCTACATAAATAAAATTGGGTATATATTCATTTTATATCAAAACTAAAGTGTATTCGAAAAATGGGTGTCATCCAAAAACGAACACGCCCACCTCCTATACAACGCCAAAATTGAAAACTATTTAAATAGGCTTCTGTCGAAGCTACATAAATAAAATTGGGTATATATTCATTTTATATCAAAACTAAAGCGAATTCGAAAAATGCGTGTCATCCACCTGCGAACACGCCCACCCCCATATAACCCCAAATTTGAAAACTCTATAAAAAGAATTCTCTTTAAGCTACAGGAAAAAAATTTGATGCATTTGTGTTTTATATCGAAACTAAATTGTGGAAGGAAAGTGGGCGTCATCCGCCTTCGAACACACCCACCACCCATAGAACCCATAATAGTGAAAACTCTGTAAATAGGTTATTATTTAAGCTAAAGAAGTGAAATTGGGTATTTATGTATTTTATATCAAAACTGAGGTGTGATAGCAAAATTGGCGTCAACTATCCAAGAACACGTCCACCTCCCATACAACCCCAAATTGAAAACTTTATGAAGAGGCTTCCCTGCAAACATTTGTAATCGTCTGAGAATCTCCAGCGAATCGCTTGGAAGATGAAACGATCGCCGGCGAGCTCTTCTGAGAGTCTTCCGGGAATCGCCGAATGTAAGCAGCTGAGGCCATAAAAGCGATTCGCCGGGAAGATTCGCCGGCGAATCACCAAGAGGAATCTTAAGCGATTCGCCTGGAAGATTCGCCAACGAATCGCCGAGAAGAGTCTTAGGCGATTCGCCAGGAAGAGTCGCGAACGATTCGCTGAGAGGAGTCTTAAGCGATTCGCGGGGAAGATTCGCCAACGAATCGCCGAGAAGAGTCTTAGGCGATTCGCCAGGAAGAGTCGCGAACGATTCGCTGAAAGGAGGAGGAGAAGCGATTCGCCAACGAATGGCAGAAGCGGTTTTTGTTTGTTGCAGAGCATCGTTGTTGAATGTTACAAGTTGTTGCATGTTTGAACTAGCGGGCTCTTCAGACTTTGTTTTATCCCAGTTTCATGAAATTTTTTAAAAGTTAAATTTTTTTGATTAATTTAAACGATTTTTCAGAGCCTACTTCATATAACAATGATAGATTTTGAAAAGCTTTTTAATAAGCAATCTTCCAACGATCGCCGGAATGAGCGAAGGAAGATTTTAAAATTTTTTGTCAATCGCGCATTCATCGCTTGGGCGATCGAAAAGCGATCCATCTTCCAACGATCGCCGGAATGAGCGAAGGAAGATTTTTAAATTTTTTGAGAATCGCGTATTCATCGCTTCGGCGATCGAAAAGCGATCAATCTTCCAAAGAACCCTTAGGCGAATCGCTAGCGCGTCGCCAAATCTTCTAATCTTCCAATCGTCTTCCAAATGTTTGCAGGGTTGTCTTTACTTTGCAGGAAAACAATTCGATATGAATGTATTTTAAACGTCATCAAAATAGTTAAATTTTTTTAAATCTCATACAAAAAGAGCTTCAATTTAAGATTTTTTTAACATTACGAATCGGCCGTGGATGTATTTTAACTTCGGCCAAGTCGAAGATATACCTTACTATTTTTTTACTATTTTTAAAAAATTCAAAATTCAATACTTTAAAAAAAAACCAAAAACATCACTTTTTTTCAAACAGCCATAATTTTATAAAAATATGTTTTTTTTTTTGTGACTTCAACTACTCTAAGATAAATGGATCGATTTTAACGATTCAATGTTATTAAATAAGGTTGAGCTATTGGTATGTAAAGCAGTTATAAAAAAAATATGTGTGTGGCCGCCACGCACGGTGTAAGTGAAACTTTAATCCAAAAAAGTAGAGTTTTTAATTTAATCTTACTAAAAAAGTCTCATTTCAAATAAAGCCATAAGATGATTAAGTTTATTTCAAAAGAGCGAAAGTGCTTATCCTCAATTTCATGCCTCATCAAAGAAAGCAAATAATAGGAGTAAGACTTCCCATTTAGACGTTTCAAGTGTGTTTTGACCGGCTGCGTAACATGTGAAACCTCCGCACTCTGGACGTTTTTGCTTCTATGATCGGTTCAAACGGATCAATTCAGTTCGGTAGTTGCCCTGTGATAGTTTCACCTAGCTGTAGCAGCCTTTAGTATACCACGGCCCCACCAAATACCGAGACCAAACACAGAGAAGGACCTTGTCACTGTGAATTGGCTTTGGCATCGACTTTTGTGTATGGCTGGGTAGTCCAGCCCGTATGGTTTTTACCGCTAAGGGTTATCGTAATGCATCCATTTCTCATCATCATCAATATAAATTGAGTTCGTCTTGTAAAAAAATGTACTTAAAAAAGGAATCGATTAAAGTTTCAATGACCACCTGCGAATGACGACCTGCCTGTGACTTGAGATAATCCCATTGCACCCCATTGGCCATAGAATCATCCATATTTGTCCAAATGATCCATGGAATCCATGAAATCGCCAATGACCCGTCTGTGACCTCAGATAATCTTATTGCATCCGATTGGCCATTGAATCATACAGGTTGAAAATTCCAGCGAAAGTTGTCACGGTTGGAAATTGAAGCATAACGTATCTATTTGAAAATTCCACCTTCAAAAAGTACGGTCTAAAACCTTGTTGATTAATTCTTCTGTTAGCTGGGACTCAAACCATTGTTTGATAATTTTTTTCCTTCGAATTGATAGGGTGTTTCGAACACTTCATTTCAATAATATTCACCTAAATTCACCTTAATTCTCCGCAGTTTCATTCATTTCATCGGTTTTACTATCCAATTCGTTCGCCGTATGTTGTATACGCGGCTAAAGAAGTTTCACTTCAAAAATTGTGTTTTAGTTGGAGCGGGTTCCGAACCTTTTAAAATATAAATAAAATGTTTGTAAAAAAATCCAATATAAAATCTATATGAAATTATATATGATATTTCGATATGATTGATCGATATGATATTTCTAAAAAAATGGTTTCAGGAGCACTTATGAACTGGTCGAATTTGAGTTTTATACAAAACTTTAAATTTCATACTAAAATTATATTTTTTTAATATTCTACTTTTCGAGTAAACATCTGAGTCGAATTATAACGTTTTATCGAAACGGATCGTATCAAAGTTGTAGGTGTTCTTTAAGTAATTTTAATTAATTTTTTAAAAATTTCTTAATATTTTTAGTTTTCTTAATTTTTTTTTTATGCATAAGTATTTCGTTTTTTATTATGTTAAGTTAAGTTTTGGAAAGTTAAGATATGATATTTTCGAATAGAAATAATTATTTTCTTAGTATTTATATCAGTTTAAGTTCATCTTCGTTATTTTACACTAACCTTTAAAAAGTAAGTGTCAAAACTTATCTTTTTAATTTATAGTATTCAATTAATTATCTTGTCTTTCGTTATTGAGACTTAATATATCGTTTTAGAGAAAAAAAAATCTTCTTGAATAGTAAAGCATGTATAAAACTTATCAAATGCTTCTACACTCAGAAAAAAATTTCTCGGAATATGATAAAAAAAGGCATTATATTTAGAGAAAAATGGTTTAGACTTTGCTCCAGAGAATGATTTTCTCTAAATGTGATCCTAAAAATTCTCTAAAAATGATAAAAAGCTTATATGAAAAAGAAAAATATGTAAAAATATATCGTTTGTAGAGAAAAAGACTTTATTTTTGAAAAAAGATTTGATTTATTGAAGAAAATACTTCCCATAGTGAATTTTTCATCAAAATATAGGAAAAATTTCTCATTTTGAATAAATTTTTCTCTATAAATGAGATTTTTTTGTGTGAGAAAATTTCCATTTCCAACAAATGAAGGAATATTTCGTCGAAAATTTATTCTAATTTAAGAAAATTTTATTTGAAAAAGGGAAAATTGCTATTATCGAAAATAAAGAAATTTTTTATCGGAGAAATATATGTTTTTTTTTCGAATTCGGGCAAAATATCTTTAAGCAGTGTTAAAAATTGTTACTATTGGTACAGTAACAATTATTTAAATCATCTTATATCGACTTATAATGTTTATATCAACACTTAGTGTTGAGCTCTCTTTCATGGAAAAGTTTGCACAGTGTGAAGGATACATTAACTAGAACGACCGAACCTATCGATCAAACGCATAATACTTTTGTGCTTTTTTTTTTTTGCTAGTAGCTGCCCGCCTATTTTTTTCATTCTTTTAGCACAACCCCATTAGCACAGCAATTAATGCCATTGAATGTAAAAATTATAAAAGCAAAAACCACATTCCATTAAACGCTTTGCCACTTGCTTAGTAACAATGTAATGAATCGAAATCGATGGAATTTTAATAACAACAAAAACTTTTTAATGACCTACATTAAAAAGGTTATTTATTTGTGACAACTGTAATGTTTCTCAGATTTATAACTGACGCAAATACGAGCTAAGGAGGTTTTTATTTTTGGTAAAAAAGTAATTGCTATTGATTAAGAATGTATGTATTTATAGGAACAAGGTATGTATTTTAAAGAAATTGGATACAATATGTCTGAAACAGTTTTTTTCACATAATTATAACCAATGCATTTTCTCAGTCATGAATTTGTGAGTGATTACTGTGTCTACTAGCGCATTATTAGGTACTAGTATCGCCTGGGGTCGAAATTCGACCAATTTATTGATTGCCTATTTATATTTATATTCGAGACGATTAAAATAAGTTCGAGGCTATAACTCTGAATTGATTGGAGATATAAAGCTATTTTCTTCAAAAAAATTATTTTTTTAATTTGATTATTTTTTCAAAAACAGAAAAACAACTTTTTAAAAAAATTTAAATTTTAATGGCACGGACAGTTAATTAATGTAGTGTCAAGACAAAAAATCCGGTATAAACTTTGAAAGAAAATCAACAATGCAATTTTGAGTTTTTGTTTTTTTACAACAAAAATCATTTTTACCCCATATTTTAAGAATGAATCAAATATTATGGTCTTTTTTTAAAAGGAATAATTTTAATATAAAAAAAAAAAAACTGTATTATTTTCAAAAGTTTTTTTAAGTTAATTGATAAGACTTCAATACAAAAAAAAAATAAATAAAATCTATTCGCAGATAGCGGAGATATTGGCTTCCCAATTTAGAACATTCAATTTGAGACAGTTTTTTTCTCGCTCTTGGCATTTGGTTGCAACACACGCTAAGTAAGTAACGACAATATTAAGAAAATTCATTAAAAATACTTTTGGTTAGAACTTTGCTGTAATTTTTATCACATTTGAAAGAAAATTTAACAAACTTTCCGAAAAAATTTTAAATATTGAAAAACCGTTAAAATTCGATTAAGATATTGACATGGAAAGTCAAATTTTTGAATCAAAAACACATTTTTTTACAAATTTTACAATTGACGAATGGATAAAACTAAATTTTTTTAAAAAATTGTTACTTAAAAAAAAAATTCAAACTCGACCAACCTCAAAACTCTACCCCAACCAAATTTCATATTAATTAAAGAGCGGATTTTTTCTCAAAAATTTAATTTCTCTCTTAGAAAGTTGGGAACCCCCTCTATCAGATATATCATTTATATATACATTCTGCACATCTGGGTAACATAACCTTTCAAATGATATAAGTTTAATTTATTTTGAGTTTTAATTAATACCAAAAAAGCGTACGACAAACTTTAATGTTCACGTATTAATATATAAGATATTAATCATTACCTTTTTTATTAAGTAATGAGACAGGCTAGTTCATCAGGCTCACAGTGCCTGATGAACTACTTACCTTTTTCCATTAGGCAAAATACAATTCGAGAAAAACTATGCAGTTACTTATATTTTGTGGTTTAAAGAGTTCCTGTAACTCCTTCACATTTGAATATAATGCCTTTTTTTTCGTATATGTAATGCTCTCTTCACTGCTGAATTATTAAATTTCCTGTTTAATTTAATATTTTTTTAAATTTTTCCTTACAGATTAGTAATTTTCTATTTTTACTACTGCCGCCGCTGTTAATGTATCTGTTCAAGGATTATGGCCGCTCTGTTACTGCTGGCATTCACGTGCTTTGGGTTTCCTTAATTCTAGTCGGCTTGAGCTCGATGTACTTTCATGCAACGCTCAGTCTTATTGGTCAATTACTGGATGAATTAGCCATATTGTGGGTATTTATGACCGCCTATTCGCTGTTCTTTCCAAAAAAATACTATCCGCGATTTTGTCGTAATGATCGGTAAGTTGTTAAGAAATAAAGAACTTAATTTGATTTTTTAATAATTACTTTTAAATATTTTAGCAAGCTATTTAGCATATTGATGCTTATATCTGCAATAACAGCAACTACTTTATCCGTGTGGAAACCTTTTCTTAATGCCTTCGTACTCATGGGCATGGGTGTACCGACAATTATGATGATGTACCATGATATACAGCAGTAAGTTTTGTCATTTCTGTTGATTTACCTTAAAAGTGGAATTTTATTTAGAACTAAATAATTAGCACACCTGACATGATTATCGCAGGTGTCGTAATTTTTTATCTTGTCATATTATTTTGACATAACATAACACATGATTTCATTATAAATAGAACATAATTAGCTTTGCTGCGCTAGACATACATAGCATAGATTTAAAAAATTTACTCAGCCCTAAATTTATTTAAACGTTTTAATTATCTCTTTATTAAACAAATTCATATTTGGCAACACTTGGCCGCAAAAGAGTTTTGTTCAAATTTTTAATATGATGCGAAAGTTGGCAGCAATTAAAACAGCTTGTTCAAATGAGCTACGAAAAATAGTTTTTGTCAAGACATCAGCTATTTTTAAATTTTAAACAAAATGCGAATACTTTTTTTATATTAAGCAGAAAAGTAAGAAAATATTTATTACAAGATAATAATGTTAAATGATAAAACAACAAAATTAGTTTTTATTGCTTTTATTCGCCTTGAAAATTTAAAGTTCTTTAAATCCTAGCCATCATCAAATAGTAGGGGAGAGTGGGTGTTGTGAGACATGGGATGTTGTGAGACACGTCAATATCTAACATAGGGGTAATGTTATGAATGCTCACAACAACTGTAAGATATTTTCTCAATGGGATCTCACTTATTATGTGCACTCATCGCATTGACACGTGTTCCTAGTGTCTGTAACAATTTTGAGTTTTGATCGCGCTCTTAAAAGTTTTTTGTACAGTTTGCCTTTGTGGAATTTCCAGAAACATTGCCAATTAAACGTGAAGGTAAATATTTATAAAAATAATATCTATTCTATTGCCTTCAAGCCCACCAAAGTGATTTTGCAAAAAAAAATTGCGGGTGATGATGGCGCAGTGGCCATTTGAATATGTCGAATATGGGGTGTCGTGTGACAGTAAATATGGGGTGTTGTGAGACAGTTCATTTTTGTTTTTATTTCATTATTTTTTTAGCCATCATGCCACAAAATGTATATAAAGTATCGCCAAATCCAAAAGGAAATG
The DNA here is from genome assembly GCA_958299015.1 of Tetanocera ferruginea. Taxonomy (NCBI): domain Eukaryota; kingdom Metazoa; phylum Arthropoda; class Insecta; order Diptera; family Sciomyzidae; genus Tetanocera; species Tetanocera ferruginea. Next base: position 7,824,661 of record OY282641.1, on the reverse strand, counting down.
TCGCATCCATCCACCTAGTGGCAGCCATCAAAGAAATTGCCATAAAAAATAATTGTTTTCGAGTTGTCTGCAAATCATATAATTTTGATAAATCTAGAGTGTATGAAACCTGTTATATGGAAAAGTTGAAGACAAAATTTTTTCCGCATCGGCTTCAAATAATAAATTAGTCAGTTTTGTTGCATAGCAAAGTGTCAAAACTGGCAGGAAACCAGTTTTTCCAATATTTACAAATTAAATTGGTTTTTCAAGGCATCTGAGCTGAGCAGTGCACTAGAGAAGGTTAGTCCTCTGAAGTTTGATCCCCTATTTCAAAAATCAAACGCGGCCAGAAGCCTATTTTTGCAACCGTATTTACAACTTCCAAGAATGTGGCATTATTGAGGAAAAAATCCGACCAAAAGAATGAAAAAACAACTAAAACAAAAAAAATCGCTGAAGGATCTAGGAAAGCGTAGTCATCATACAAAATACGTACCCGAAAGAGTTTTGTCATTAGATGATGAAGATTTATACTTTTGCATCTTTTGTAGGGCAAACGTGCCAAAGAGTTTTTTTTTTTTTTTTTTTGGATTCGCCAAGGGAGTTGAAATCTCATGAATACGTATAGCCCGTACTATACGCATGCACGACTTATATTCTAAAATCAGTCCGGACGAAAACAATTTCATTAGTTGCAATAAATGTGATCGAACTTTTCATCTGCAGTGTGCCAAAATGAAAACCGGATATTTTAAATTTTAAATGTTAGCCGAATCAGATTAACGCGCACAATTTTTCTTATCTGTATTTTAATTTTTTCCTAATTTTTTTCCTAATTTAATAAGGACTTTAAGCAAAAAATTCCATTTTGTTATATTTATAGTAGTGTCTCACAACACCCCATAATTTTTTAAAATCAAAAATTCCAATATTTTTTTCAGGCTTCAAGAAAATTCTAAAATGTTTTGAATTTAAAAAAAATGTCATCGCAGGTTGTTAGGTAATTCAATTAGCTATCCAAATAATGTTTCCAGAAAAAAAAATATGAACTTTTAAAGAAGTTATCGTCCAAAAACTAAACCTGTCTCACAACACCCCACTCTCCCCTATCAAATATTGTATCAAATAGTGGGCGAAAGAGAGAAAAAAACCCCGCTCTTTGGTTAATATGAAATTTGGTTGGAAGAGGGAATTCAAAATTTGATGGAATTTGAGTTTTTCTCAAAAGTAAAAATTTCGTAAAAATTTCTTTGTCGAATTTTAATGGTTTTTGAATTGTTATAATTATTTCCAAAAGTTTGTTAAATTTTCTTTCTTGAATTGATTTCATATCTTATATATTAATATGTGAACATTAAAGTTTGTCGTACGCTTTTTTGGTATTAATTAAAACTGAATAAATGAAACTTATATCATTCGAAAGGTTATGTTGCCCAGATGTGCAGAATGTATATATAAATATATCTGATAGAGGGGGTTCCCAACCTTCTAAGAGAGAAATTACATGTTTGAGAAAAAACCCGCTCTTTGATTAATATGAAAAAATGGTTGAAAGAGAGTTTTTGAGTTGGTCGAATTTGAAAAAAATGTAGTTTTATCCATTCGTCAATTGTAAAATTTGTAAAAAAATGTGTTTTGAATTCAAAAATTTGACTTTCCATGTGAATATTTTGGTCGGATTTTAACGGTTTTTCAATATTTAAAATTTTTTCGGAAAGTTTGTTAAATTTTCTTTCAAATGTGATAGAATTACAGCAAAGTTCTAAACCAAAAGTATTTTTAATGAATTTTCTTAATATTGTCGTTAGTAATTTAGCGTGTGTTTCAACCAAATGCCAAGGCGAGAAAAATACTGTCTCAAATTGAATGTTCTAAATTGGGAAACCAATATCTCCGCCATCTGTGAATAAATTTTATTTATTTCTTTTTTGTATTTAAGTCTTATCAGTTAACTTAAAAAACTTTTGAAAATAATACCGTTTTTTGTTTGTTTATATTTAAATTATTCTTTTAAAAAAAGACCATAAAATTTGATTTATTCTTAAAATATGGAGTAAAAATGATTTTTGTTGTAAAAAAACAAAAACTCAAAATTGCATTTTTGATTTTCTTCAAAGTCTATACCGAATTTGAAGTGAATTTAGTTTGTCTTGACACTAAATTAATAAACTGTCCGTGCCATCAAAAAATCAAGGCTATCTCCTATGATTTTTTTGACAAAATCAAATTTTTTAAAATGTTGTTTTTCTGTTTTTGAAAGAAATAATTAAATAAAAAAATAATTTTTCTGAAGAAAATAGCTTTATATCTCCAATCAATTAAGAGTTATAGCCTCGAACTTATTTGAACCATCTCGCATATATAATTATAAATAGGCAATCAATAAATTGGTCGAATTTCAACCCCAGGCGATACTAGTAATTATAAATAAACAAAACAAAACTAAAAAAATTGGTCGAATTTCGACCACAGGCAATACAAGTTCATGTAAATATACATGATCTCAGTACGCTTACGTGTAAGGTCATGAATAAATACACTATTTATCTGTAATTATTCACAAATATTGCAATCGTTAGTTTTTAAAGCATCACGTTGCTAGTAACATATATAAAAACTGAATTTGTTTTCGCGTTGACTCTAGTTCGTTATGCTGAACGTCAAAAAATGATAATTATATTTTGGTCATTTAATGCATAAAGCAGTTCTCTCTGCCATTGTATAAGTACATGAGTTTCATGCATTTTTGACTGCTATCTTACCATATTAACTATTCTTGCTGCCCTTGTATTTGTACATGATTTCGTACACTAAACTCACAAAAGTGTTCACGTTTCTCTTGTATATTGTTTTTTTTTTGTTAAGCTTAAACGAACGCTCAGAGGATGCTCTCTATAAATGCGTAAGCATGGTGTTGGTTGGGAAGAAGGGTAAAAGTTAAGTTGGAGGTTGTAAAATTGAAGAAGTGACGATGAAGATTTGTTTTAAATTAACACAGATCTAAACTGCCGAAGTTCGTAGGGAGATTATTTCACAATTTTATTATGCTACCGAAGAACGAATAATTTCTGTAATGCGAGGTTATAAGATTGATTGAGGATTGATGAGTCGCCCGAGTTGACCTGGGAAGTACTTGAAATAGTGACGGCAGATCCTGTGCCTCTCTTAAACACTTCTCATGGTAGTGCCTGCTAAAGCATCCAACATTGCTTCGATGCCCAAGAGAATCAACGAGTGGATGAAGCAATTACAGTGACGAGTATTAATGTAACACATAAAATTAAATCTCACAAAGAACAGATATTGTGAGTCTTCCTTAAAAGAGACTATTATAAGAGTTTTAATACCAATTTTATGATGAAAATAAAAAAAAAAATTAGAGTTAAACAATTTATAAAAAATAAAAAATTCAAACAAATTCATTTAAGGGTAAAATGTTCCAATTTTGCACTTGAATAACAGAATCATATTAAACCGTAAATATTAAAATTTTGTCCAATAACCTTTAGCTGCTTTAAGTTGTTTGATGCGTGAAGGCATGTCACTGTAATAATTTGATACCATTTCATCCGGCATTGCCTGCCAGACTTCGTCCAATACAAGTTCCAAAAGTTCGGGAACACCTTTTGGGGCTTCACGGTATTTTGCCAATTTGGATTTGATATGACTCCAAAAATTTTCTATAGGGTTCATATCGGGCGATTGTGGAGGCCACTTTAAAACCGATAACTTTTGATCCTGCAACCATTTTGTCACTATTTTAGTGATATGCTTAGGGTCATTATCGTGCTCAAAAGTCACTTTTACAGACGAAAGACCCGTTTTTTCTATAGTGGCTGGCAAATTATTTTGTAGAATGAATAGGCACTTCTTTTTATTCATTTTCCCTTCTATTTTCACTAAGGATTCAACGCCAATCACCGATATACAACCCCAAACCATGATAGATCCACCGCCATGTTTAATGATTTGTTTGACTTGAAATACTGTCACGACGGCACACTTTTGACAGTTGGTTGAAATACTTTTCCGAATAATAATTCTGCAATATGATGACGACAACCTCAGAACAACACCGGATTTGGGAATCGAAAGAGCTGTTGGGCTTATGAAAAGCTTCAACGAAAAAATTACAAACGTAGAGATCGAGAAGCAAATGGTATTGTAAGGAGTAGAACTGCACCAAAAAAGCTACCCTAAACACAAAAAAAAGCTAAAAACACAAAAGGTATTATTAAAATTGATTTTTCAAAATTAAATTGAAACGTAATACATATTTTTCTTGTGATCGCAAATCAAGTAAAATTTTTAATTCAGTTGAATGCAGTTCAATTATGATTTTATTATAAAATATCTAAATGAAATTGGCTAAAATGCTATGATATTTTTGTTCTTCTTATCCAATGGCGTTTTGTTCGTTGGCGACATTTATAAACAAATTGGAAAATCATAAATCAATTCAGCGAATTGGCATGTGCTGAAGGTTCAAATTTTTAATGTTTGCTACTTTTGATAATGAAATTCGATACAGTGGCGAATTCTAAATGGCAGATTGGGTACGTTAATTTTGTGTTTGATTTGAATATCCTTAAAAACCGATTGTCAGACTATAATCTGGTCACGGTTTTAAGGATATTACAATTTTCTTTTTTGAATTTCCGAATTTCTTGATATCCTCCTTCTAATGTACTATTGACTCCACGGATCAGAAAAACTTGCAATTCAAACCAAAATTTAACTCATCTAATCTACATGAGATTCGTGCATTTTTTTCACTTATTCCATGAACTGTTCTTAACTATCAAAATAAAAAAGTTATCTTTTTAAAAGTTTACGTCATGCTGAAATCCATTTTATTTATAAAAATAATTTAATAATCTACTTAAATTAAAAATGTTATTTCTCTACAAAAAATTCCATTAACTCCAAATAGGAAAAATATTTAGAGAAAAATGTATGATGGTACTACATATTTATATGTTCAGTTGAGGTTTATGCGCTTATTAATACCTCTGTTTCTTCACTTTTAGATCCGTGCCTAGTTAATGCAATAAAACAATCTGTGCGTCTTACTTCGCAATGAAAATGAGTTAATTTAATTTAAATCAATAAACGACAGAAATTCTTTCATTCACAACGGTAACATATAAATCAATTAAGCTCCATTGAACGCACATTTTGGCAATTGACTGCGGGTCTTGTAACAATAAGTTGAAAAGACTTGGATAAAAACTATAAAAAAGCAAAAAAAAAAAAAATTCATAAATTAAACGAATTTTTAGCAATTTCTAAACAAAACCTATAAAATTAAATAATGCTTTTATTAAATAAAAAGAAATACTTTATGCTTATTTCCCGTTTAAAAAAAGCAGATAATTTTTAATAAAACATTTTATTGTTTTGAATTTCAATTTGAATTTATTTTAAGAAATTTTTATGCATATATTTTCGTACAACATTCAAGTTTAAATATTTAACGTTTTTTCTTCTCTCTTGCAGTGTGAACGATCAGCGTGTGTATCGACTGGGTCTGCGCAGCACTGCAGTCTGGTGTGTAGCGGTCTTTTGCTGGATTAACGATCGCATGTTCTGTGAAGCTTGGTCGTCGATTAATTTTCCATATCTACATGGTTTCTGGCATGTGTTCATCTTTATAGCTGTCTACACGTTGCTAGTGCTCTATGCCTATTTTTATGTTGAAACTGAATTGCCACAGCGGCGACCATTATTAAAGTATTGGCCAATCAATGAATTTGAATTTGGAATACCTTTTATAAGCATTCGCAATCCAGGTTCAAGTCTCAAGAGTGATATATAAATTTAAAAAAAAGACAAGCGATACTAGGTATGCTGTTACAAAAAAAAGACACTTTTTAGATATATTTTTAAAAAGCCATGCTTGTATTGCTAAATATTAATATTTATTTATTTAATAGTTTCGTTTCTTTTTTTGTACACCAAATTATAAGATTTGTTAAGTTGTTGTAGGTTTTTTATGACTGTTTATTTTTATTAATATGTTATACATATGTTTGTATATGTAATACTTCATATTATATAGTAACAAAATTACTCATTGAATTTTTACTCTACAAACAGAGAGAACGATAGTCTGAATCAAAATGTTTGGTTTATATTTCCAAATTCAAACTATAGAGAGGCAAATATCAAATATCAAAGTCCACAAACAAGTCGAACATTTCGATAAACATCACATGTACAGTGAGCGCTAAAAGAAGTACACAGGAGTTTGTTTTCGGTTTGATATTTAACTGTAGTTTATTCATAAATTTTACTTTGAAAAAAAATAACTTGTTTTATTACAACGTTTTCCTAATCTTACAGACACAAGAAAATTTATGAAAAAAAAACCGACAGCTTTGTGGATTTACTGCATCCATTCGGCTAGCCTAACATTGGCGGACATTCGTTTTGGAAGTATGTAGTTAATACCTTTCGCAAAACTCTACGTATGTAATGTTCTGCGTACTGAACCAGGGCTGACAACAAGCTACTCTTAAAGTCAATAGCAAAATCTTCTGATATTTTCACTGCACTGGCTACATAATATGGCTGGGTTTTGCGTAATTGCCTAACAATTGTATTTTCTTTGGTTCCGGATCTTTAGTATTTTTGGTTTTTCAGTGGCTTTCTAGATTTTACAATTTTTGGTCAAATATTTTCTTTAGAGTATTGTGAATCCTGTCAATTATCAAGGTTATTTTTCATAAAAAATGTAAAATTTTATTCTTTCTTAAATTTTTCTCTTTTTTTAAAATTCTACGGTACCACTGAAATTGTATTTTTTATACCCACAAAAAATTCGAAGGGGGTTGGTTGGGGGAGGGGTTTTTTAAAGGTACCTAACTAATCCAATCCAAACAAATTCTGTTCTAAGTTTTTTTTAAAACTCAGAGGTGCCCTGAAAACTCAGCGCTCAGAGGATGATCTCTACACTCTCAAAAAAATTATTATTAAAATTCAACAATTACGATTGTTTTTTAATATTAATTTTTAGTTTTTTTAATTATAATTTTAAATAATAAAAATTTTGACAATTGATTTTTTCACATTTTAATTTTTACGTTTTAATTTTTGACATTTAAATTTTGACATTTAATTCTTGACGTTTAAAATTTTTTGACATTTAAACATTCATAAATGACAAGACAACCATATAAAATTTATTTCGAAAAATCTACAATTTTGATTGTTATTTCAAACAAGAAATCAACAATTGATTTTAAACCAAGATTATAGTTACTTTATTGTTAGAATTAATAATAGTTTTTTAAGAGTGTAGCACTCTTCAAAAATAATTTCTTATTCGGGCAGTTACAGTGTATGAAAGAAGCCCTAATCGGGCATTCCTTGGTTTATTGTCTCCGAATATAGTCGCTCATTTTTTTAAATTTAATTGAAATAATATAGGCTAACAATGTTACTATATTAGTTGACTTTCGAGGGACTTGTTGGGTAAGTTTTGGGCATATTATAGTTAGGACTCAGTCCAGTTTTGATACTATTTTCGGTAATATATATGAATTTTTGTGGGTCTTGTTCGATAAAGCTCGTTTGTATTCAGTTTTATATCAATGTGCAATTCGTAGTTTTTTTTATTAACTTCGCAGTTGTTCGTTTCTACTCGTAGCTTTGAAATTGAGTCCGATACTCGGGATTTTTATGCCTGAGTACTTTGGAACAGACACAAATTGTTTCTCGAATCCATAGGCATAGTGTTACTTCAAAAGATGGGTTGGTGAGTAGAAATATAGAGTAGTGTCGGTGAAGATTTGTTTTAAATTCACACCGTTTCCAATGCAAGCTTCTTCGGCACCGAGACAATGATAAAAGGATGGGTTTGGAGAGCTGCCCTAGTAGACCAAGGAAATATATGAGCTGTTGGCGTTAGCTCAAGATCTTCCTTGAGTACTTCCCATGACAAAACCTGAAAAGAAGGCTCAGTCAACCCACATTATGTCAATGCCCAAAACAGTTATGAGAAGATGAAATGCTTTTATTCTCTATCAAATATATCATAACTCTTTGAATTTGGCCCTTGAACTTCCAAATAGGTCCTTGAAGCTCCTACCAAAATTTGCGAATTATACTCAATTTTTAGCTTAATTTATCAAGTGTAGATAAAGCGAAGATCAGTAATGTTTCTTAAGCAAGAATTTAATTTTTATAAATTTTATTATCAATTTTTATAAAATGTCTATGTCTTAATATTGAATATAAGTCCTTGAAAACATTTTCAATCGTCTAAGAATCACCAGCGAATCGCTTGGAAGACGAGACAATCGCCCACAAGCTATTTTTAGAGTCATCCGTACATTGCCGAAAGCAAGCAGCTGAGGCCATAAAAGCGATTCGCCGGAAAGATTCGTCAAGGAATGACCGAGAGAAGTCTCAAGTGATGCGCCGGACGACTCATTAAAGAATCACCGAGAGAGGTCTCAAGTGATGCGCCGGAAGACTCAGGAAAGAATCGCCGAGAGGGGTCTTAAGCGGTTCGCTACAGAGAGTCACAAACGAATCGCCGAGAGGGGTTTTAAGCGATTCGCCAATTGGGGTGTTAACCGATTTGCCAGACAGACTCGCACACGAATCGGGAGAAGGGTTCTTAAGCGATTTTCCGACAAGAGTGGCATCACTTTTAGTGGTCCTCAGCGGTTTGATGCAAAGCATCGTTGTTAAACGTAATAGTTTGTTGTACAGTTTAGACTAACGGGCCCCACAGACGTTAGTTATACTGTCCCAATTTAATGCATTTTTTTTACTAGTTCAACTTTTTGATTCATTTTAACGATTTTTCAGAGCGATTTTTCAATGATAAAATTTGAAAATTTTTCACGAATCACACATTCATCGCTTGGGTAATCGAAAAGTGATTCATCTTCTTATGATCGCCGGAATGAGCGAAGGAAGATTTTGAAAATTTTTTTTGAATCACGCATTCATCGTTTGGGCAATCGAAAAGCGATATATCTTTTAACGATCGCCGGAATAAGCAAAGAAAATTTTGAAAAATTTTTTTTAATCGGGATTTCATACCTCGGGCAATCAAAAAGCGATATATCTTCTAACGGTCACCGGAATGAGCGAAGGAAGATTTTGAAAATTTTTCTTGAATCACGCATTAATCGCTTGGGCAAACGAAAAGCGATCTATCTTCCAACGATCGCCGGAATGAGCGAAGGAAGATTTCGAAAATTTGTTTGAGTCGCGCATTCATCGTTTGGGCAATCGAAAAGCGATATATCTTTTAACGATCGCCGGAATAAGCGAAGAAAATTTTGAAAAATTTTTTGAATCGGGAATTTATTCCTCGGGCAATCGAAGAGCGATCCATCTTCTAACGATCACCGAAATGAGCGAAGGAAGATTTTGTAAATTGTTCTGGAATCACGCATTCATCCCTCAAGTTATCGAAAAGCGATCCATTTTCTAACGATCACCGGAAGATTTTAAAAGTTTTTCTTGAATCACGCATTAAACGCTTGGGTAACCGAAAAGCGATCCATCTTCAAACGATCGCCGGAATGAGTGAAGAACTATTTTAAAAATATTTCTTGAATCACGCATTAATCGCTTGGGCAAACGAAAAGCAATCCATTTTCCAACGACCGCCGGAATTAGCGAAAGATTTTGAATTCGAAAGATTCGGCTTCGTCACTTGGGTATTCGAAAAACTATCTATCTTCTAAGTGTCGCCGGAATAAGCGAAGGAAGTTTTTGAAAATTTGTTTGAATCGCGCATTCATCGCTTGGGCGATCGAAAAGCGATCCATCTTCCAATGATCGCTTAAGGAAAATTTTGAAAATGTTTCTTGAATTGTGCATTCATCGCTTGCGCAATCAAAATCTTCCAACGATCGCCGAAATGAGCGAAGGAAGATTTTAGAAATTTTTCTTCAATATTTTTTCTTTAACATCCTAAACTTGTTTCACCTGAATGCCGTTTCTTTACTACATATCTTGCAATCCATTTTCGAACCAAGGACGTTTTGACTGAATAAGTTTAACACCCGAAATCTCTGAATCAAAGCAAAAAAAAAAAAAATGTATCTGGACTTAAACGCGAAATGTACATTGAGTATACATACTATCGATGAGAAGTATTACATATAAAAAAATATCAAAAAGTTAACAATTTATATAAGAAAATAACAATTTCATTTTTAATTTTTATTCAAGCATAGAAATTGTTATTTAGATTTATAGTATAGTTGAATTGAATATAGTAAAAGACAAAACACATTTAAAAAATGACTTATCTTACAACTTTACAAGTTAAAGCATGCAAAATAAAAGCAAACGCACGACACTCGCTCTCTTTAATTTTCCGACACTTTCTATCTCTTAAATTTTTTAATTTGAAAAAATCTACATGTGAGGGTCTCTCTACTAACATAAGAACTAGTGAAGAGTAATGCACTATTAATGACAATTTTAATGGAGTGACATAAATATACCAAATAATACCAAAAAAATAAGGGTGTTCACATTAATACATATACCATAAACTATCTTATTTGAATTTTGTTTGAACTGTTAGTATTCAATAATTATTTTTAAGAAATCTCTAAAAAAATGTGCAGTAAAATTTTAAAAAACTCATTATGCCCAGACATGGCGGTACATATCCAAATAAGACACTGAAAAATCTAAAGTTTAACTATCTATAAATTATATGCTCTTCTTTAAAAATGCATATCTGCTCAAATGGTTAAAATTGATCTATATCTAAAGCTTCTGCTAATATTAAAATTTAAATATATTCACAAAAACAGCACAAGAGTTTAGAGCATATAATTTTGTCTGTATAATTCGAGTATTTAAAACAAGGAAACACATGTGCATTAACAATTTTTGTTTTTAATTACAACCAAAAATGTATTTAATCAACAAGTACGAAATGTAAACCAAACCAAAAATGTTTTTAGATATAACTGTAGTAACGTCCATAAAAATTAAATGCTTCCATTTAAAGTAGCTTAAGGAAATATATAAAAAACAAGTTGTCTTGACTTAATCTATAAGTGTTAAGCGATTAAACATTGAAGCCAAATAAGAACCTCATAAAAATAAAATGCTCTCTAGTCGAAATTAAGCTGCTATACAGAAAACATGCTTCAATGTTTTTTAAACATAAAAGGAAAAAAAAAAATTAAAAATTAATAGAAATTGGTATGGTGCTCGTGATATATAGATACTAATTAGATATTACAACAATTTGGACCACATTTAAATTAAGAATTGGCATGAATTAAAGCGTTAAGCCAGAGATTGCAAATCAAGCCATTCAATTCTTGTGACGAGCTGGGTATGGCGTAAAAATTGATCAAATTGATTTTTGATCTTTGGCTTTGTTTTTATAATCATAAAAACGTGTATTTTTCTCTTATATAAACTGCCTCATAATCAGTTAAATTAAGCATAGAGCTTTAAATACAAAAACTCAATTAACGTTAATTTAGTTTATAATGCAAGGCTTTAAATTGTTATCTAATAAATTAAGTCAACGATCTTAAATGGTATTAAATAAAATATTTAAAACAAAAAAAAAAAAAAAAAGGATTTTTCTTAACATAAGGCATGTGAGTCATTTCAATTTAATAATAAAAAAATTTGAAGCCCTCTGAACTACACAATTTTTTCAGTCTCAAGTAATATTTCAGAATGCGAAAGATCGATTGTGTCGAGATATTTATCGCCTGCGACAAGATTTTCTGCTTTCGCTTTATTAGAGACTTCACCGCCTTGTACGGTTGAATTTTGAACGATCAATTAATTATTCCATCAATATCCTCGAACAACTTCACAGACCAATACACAAAATTACAAGTGACTCCGAGTGCTCGCAAGGTTTGAAAGTTATCGCCTCTTTCCATGCCACATTTTTTTAGAACAACAAAACAACACGTTTTTTAATCAAGCTGCACATATGCTAACGACGAAAGCCTTTTGAACGGAACAGAAACGTTAAAACGAAACGAGTGCATTCAGTAGTTCTCTCACAGTGAGCTCGTTCAGTCATGTACCAAAACATATGAGCGTGCTAAATAGAACCACAAATAGAATTGGGTCTGGTTGGCACTTAAATGATAAAATGATGAATACTACAACGATGAGGGATATGGCGACGGACCTCTAAATGGAGATTTTTGACATCTTCTTCTTGCTATTATAGTCTAGAGGAATCTAACATAGTTACAGCCGGAAGCTGATGTGTTTGTCGTAGGTATGAGTAGGCTGAGTATGCTCAATTCTTCTTACCCCATTGCAAAGAGTCAATGAGTTAACTCCCAGCAGGTTAGTTTTCTGGGCTTGAATATCTTGCTTGTTAATTCCTCTAAATGCCTATCGTTAGCCAATCAATCAAAACCGGGTGGTAAATAGATGGATCTATTTGTTCATCATAATCATAATTCCACCATTTAATGAGTTAACTCCCAGCAGGTTAGTTTTCTGGGCTTGAATATCTTGCATGTTAATTCCTCTGAATGCCCTTCGTTAGCCAATCAATCAAAAATGGGTGGTAAATAGATGGATATATTTGTTAGATTCATCATAATCATAATTTCACCATTTCACGACTCAATTCGAGTTTCATGACAACCTTATCATTTTCCACAGGTAGCTATAAATATATTACGCATATTACGTGACACAATTGAGCAAATAAACAAGCATATGCTAAGTCCAAGTCTTCACATTCTTTTGAGGCAAAAGCGTTCCAAACATCTTGGCATTGTATTGGCCTCCTCTTTGTTTGCCGACGGATAAGGAATTATTCTTGAGTAAAAACTAAAGGTTCTCAATCGGATTAAGATCGAGGTTTTGCGGTGACAACTCCATGGTATTGATATTATTGATTTTCAAGAACGCATAAGGGTCTTTAGCCGTATGTCTGGGATCGTTGTCGTGCATCAATGTAAAATTTTTGGCATTTTATCTCAATTCCTCGGGAGATGGAAAATATCCTTGCTGTTATCTATTGATGTAGATATAAGCCATCATTTTGCTTTCAATCAAATAATTTTCAGACACCATTTCTGGTGTAACAATCGCAGTTTAACGGTAGGAATAACATCTCGATGAGTAATAGTTTTTTTCCACACATACCGAATTTCGTCCAATGTTTATTTTGCTTTCGTCAGTCAAAATGACGGAATACCATTGCTCCAAAGACCAATTTACATGAGCTTCTACAAATGCTAGCTGCAACTTTCTGTAACGTGCTGTAAGTAGAAATTCCTTGCATCCCATTTTTTTTTTTACTCGATTAACAGTCATTCTTGAAATATATTTCCTGAAGTTTTTTGAGCTGCTTTCGAAAGTAAGTGCCCGATTTTGCTGTTCCAGTAATAATTGAACGGCTTGTAGCATTCAGATCGAGGTTATTAAAAATGCTTCGTCTGTCCGCACACTGCTTGTGTCGCTCTATATCATTGTTATTAGCAAGGATCTTCACAGAGCCATATGAAATATTAACAGATGACGCTACAAGACGATATGACGGGCCCTCATTTAATTTTTGATGACCAAATTTGTTATAACTTGACTAAACTTCCGCATTTTGCCTAAAAGACATTAATTTCAATATTGACATATATTACGCTTACAAAAGAATTTTAACTTACCAGGATTGAGCAGTAAATATTTCCAAGATGTCAACGATATGATCTGTTTATTTGACGTTTGTTGCAATGCACATCTAGGCACATCAAGCTCGGTAAAATATTACCGTTTAAAAATAGCTACTTGGAGAAGAAAATCTAAATGGTGTTTCGAAACTACTCGTGGTTTTTTTCCTGTTTGGATTTCTTCTTTGAAGTATCGCAACTAAAGTTAAAGATTGAAGTCATTTATTAAATTCACATGTCGTTTTCTCATAATTATATTTTGTTTTAACGTATGTGCCAAACCAACTTAAAAACTAATTTGTTTCTTATTTTACTGCAATATTTAAATGTATAAAAAAAGTAGCTATCAAGCAATTGCGTATAAAAGTAATTTGAATGTCAAGTAATTAATAGGAATAAATTGAAAATAATAGCTGAATGTGCGTGAAATATAAACATAGCAGCCTATATAAAGTAATTTCAATTAATATTATTTATCTAAATGGTAGTTTCCTGTTTAGTGCTGCACCATGTCACCATGTATTGCACTTTTAGTCCGAATCAGAGGATATGTTAGTGCATGAAGTTGTAACACAACGTTTGCCATTGTGATAGTAACCATTCTGTATGTAAGGACCACGATAGATAACTGAATTCTTTTCGGTCTCATAGATTTTAACCTCATATAGTAGTTCGGGTTTTTTAAGTGCCTGACGTATGTGCTCCCAAATGTAGACAGTGAGATTTTCAGTTGTGCTGGGCTGTAAACATATATTTTGGAATGTGAACAATATAATTTTTTAATGACTTTCAGATTTTCTAAATACCTTCTTTTCAAAATAGTCTAAGTCCTTGTCTAAGTTTTTATGATCCAAATTCTTGAATATGACTACATCCATTGCTTGCTTCAATTCTGTTATATTCATGACCATGCCAGTGCTTATATCGATGGGTCCACGAACGGTAACTTCAACTGGAAAAAGAAAAAACGAAATAAAAATGTAATAATCCGAAACCAGCAAATATTTCTAAGCTTATTATTTAAATTTTGTAAAATTCTATAATACTTCCTAAATCTTTCTCGATAAAAATGTTTCCATAAAAACAATATATCTATAAATAATAATAGTATTTACCTTTGATTATTTTGGTAAATATTTTATATTAAACATATTTCAAACTCGTAATGTCTTGTGTTGAAACTTTTGATATTACAAAGTAAAAACAAATACAAGTTAATTGTAGGTTCTATACAGTTACCCAAATATGTAAAAAAATTAACATCAATTTAATCATTGTATTAGTCGAATTAATTTTAAGGTCGTAAAAGTTGGAAAGTAAAAAATTATGGAACCAGCAACATTTTCTAAATAAACAAGTTTTTATCACCCAACGTTGAACTTTTTAGTTATTACCTATGAGGCTTACATCCACTGATAACTTGCGTCAGCTTAGATGTTGATATGAACAAAACTTGATTGTACTAGTTTTTGAAAAATAGCAGTTTTCTAAAAATATTTTTCAAATTTGGTGTAAATAAATGTGTTGTTTTGATAATAACAAACTAATATTTTAAGTTTTTTATTTTTCAATTAAAAACAAAACGAAAAGCAAGAGGAATACAAAAGTCGAAAAATAAAAATAAAAACCTTTCCTTACTTTAGAGAAACAATTCGTGGTAGTTTTGATTCTAAATGCAGTTTTCTAATGGGAAAAAGCTATATTAGACTAATTTCTTCAGTTATTATTTTCTGTTTCCTGAGGGGATTACATCAGGGTTTCCATGGGATGTATGTACCCGTACGAACTATTTCAAGTAATATTTTATTGCAAAAAAACATAATTTATGACAGGACTAGGTACGTAAGCCAATAAAAATTTCGTCATTATTTTTTAAATTATTTATTTGGAATGGGTTGTGAAAAAAGGAATTATAGTTGACCACAAAATTTTGCTAAATAATTTGTATAAATTTGTTTTTGGAAGCACAAGTTTTGGTATTCAAAGCATTATTTTCATAGTAAAAACCATGCTGACCTTCCGATATCGAATTATTAATGCATTGAAAGATCTGCTTTTTCACAAAGGGTTCAAACATGCTGTTAATTGATACTCCATTTCTACTTAGGTAACTCAGGTCTATATCTATGGTTTTCTATGTCTTGTCTTGATTCAGATTTATGAATAGGGACTATAATCGAAGCCTTTCATAATATTAATTCCCTTTCTCGAGGGAAAAATTAAATATTAGTGTGTGAAACTGAGCAAGGGCAACGGCACATTTTGTAAGGAAGATTGGCGTGATATTATCTGGGCCAACACCCTTCTTAATATTCAGCCACAACGACTCATTGAAAACATTTTCCATCCATATTATTCGATGTTTTATGTTTAAAATACATAGTTTTCTAAAACTATAAGTTTTAGTTTTACTCTTTTTATTAAAAAATTTCCTTAAAAGCTCTAGTATTGAATCATGCTTATCATTTCAGTAGAGAAAGACCAAAAAAATCACAATCAAGAAATCAAAGTTGAAATCATCTAGAAACAAAGAATATTATTTGTCTTTAATTCGTTCAGATACATAAGGTTAGGTTAGGTTGACCCGGCTATCGTTTTTTCCTCAGCAAATCTTCAGATTTGCGCGGATTTGGCAAATATAATAAGGGATTCTAGAGAAATCTTGTGCGTTTTTGTTTGCCAGGACATATCAGAACTTGCCAGTATCGGAGCACATGAATTTGATTGCCGCTTAGCAGCAAACATAGATGTTAAATAAAGAGTGATGAGTGTTTGTACTAAGAGCTATTTCTGCGGCCTTTCTGATGGCATAAACCTTCGCCTGGAAGACGCTGCAGTGGTCCGATAGTTTGTATGCCTGCCTTACATCGGGCTCTGCGCAATACATTGCCGCTCCTACTTCCATACTCATTTTTGAGTTATCTGTGAATATGTTAAACGCAATGGACAATTCTAAAGTGTCTAAAACTTTGTTTGCGGAAGTTTCTAGTTGCTTTTGTAAGACGCTGTCTTGTTTTACCAGCTTTGAGTTCTGTGTGTATGTCAAGAGTGTCCAAACATAGAATGGTATCAAGAGCTTTCGTTGGAGTTGACTTCAGAGCATTCGTAATGCATAGCGCAGCTTGCCGCAGACTCTTTTTTTCCAAGTGTTTCAGATATGTTGACTTATACACTGTTGTCCACCACACGATGATTCCGTAGAGTAGAATTGGACGAACTACCGTCTAGTAGATACATTGCATCAGAGAGGGTGAACGATTCAGCATCTTCTTGGATGCTTAAAGCGCATTGCTAGCTTTCCTGACCCTCTCGTCAACATTGAGTCTCCAGGTCAGTTTGCCTACGAGTACAACTTCCAGATATTTCGTAAGAGTTTTCGGGATGAGTCGAGTGTCGTTTATTTTCGATCGATTCAACGGTGATATCTTGTATTTATTCGTTCAACTACATTAATTTATATTAATAAAATTCTTAGAATAAAGGCTGCTGCAGCCTTTAAAAGAATCAATCGCTGCTGCATCCAGCAACAAAGTCACCGGTAACATGAAAATCAACACGTCCGCATATTTGCTCCACATTCCCAGACACATGTTGGAATGATCTTGACAGCGAAAATGCGCACGGATGACAATTAAAACACCACCACCACCACGAATGAAGCCAGTTGTTGGGCTGCGATTCCGGCTTAATACTTCGAATTGGGCATCAAAAAGCTCAGATGCTTTTTTACTTTTTGTTTTTTAAAAGATTATATTTTTTACTTGTTTGTTTTGTGATTTAATGTTTTTTAATGTCGCCACTAACTGCTTGTAAATTAAAAATGTAGGCTTAGCATTTTCTTTTTTTTGTGTGTTTACAAATCATTATTTTATCTGTAGATTTGTTATAATTGTAATATTATCTTTAAAGAAATATTTGAAGATTTCATGCTGCCTAAACTAATATTTACATTAAGTGGTTGCTGAGGAGCTTATTTAAATATTTACAAGCAAAAATGTTGATATTATCTTGCTAGCAACCAACATTTCTATAAAGATTACAGAGAATTTTCGGGGTTCCATAGCACACTATAAGATTTGTTATATAATTGGAGTTAACTTCAAACTAAGGTCTACCATAAAATACTTAAAAATCATATCCCCCCGACTATTAGCTTTATTAAACGTTTCTAGAGACATTTTCTTATCAGAAATTATTAATTAAAACAGACGAACTTAAGATTATAAATTGAGCATCATAGATGCGTCGATTTAGCTTATAAGGAACTATTTATTACTTTTCTAAATATAGAGCAACAATAACTGGATTTTTTCAGAGCATTGCAGTCTGTTTCTTTTTTTCATGCATTTAATATTTATTTTTTCTCGGTCTGCAAACGATTACATGTCTGAAGATAAGGAATTATAGTGAGGAAAAAGGGGCCAGCAATGGATTAATGGTTAAAGTACATCAGCTTGCAATAAACTTAGATAAGAATTTGCGCAGATAATAAGATGAATATGAGCTGCCTGCCAAGTAATAAAAATCTTGTGTGCAGACAAATAATTAATGACCAGCGCAACTTTGTACTGTATCTGTCTACGCATCACGCATTTGCTGTGTGATAGACTTGCATCATTACTCACCCGTATAATTGTGTCCATGACCATTTGGATTGTTGCATTTGCCATAGATTTCTAAATTTTCCGCATCGCTTAATTGAGTGCTGCAATAGAATTAAAAATAATAAGTAAACGTAGTATTTATAGCAGTTATAAATTGATAAAATTCTAAAGTTGTTTGTTTAGCTGCCGAGTTGATAACAAACAAAACAAGCCAAAAAAAGTGAAAGGGAAGCACAGGAAGTGGCGTTGACCACATATATTTATGCGAGTGTTAATTAATGCAAAGTAAGCGTTTTTGCTGTTTACTTATTTGTTGTTGTTTTTGTGCTTGTTGTTGGAATTTAAACAATTTCTTTAGCATTTGTTTGTTTGTTTATAAATATAAGAAAATTATATGAAAAAAACACCTGTGCAAACGATGACAAGCGCTGAAGGTTTCCCTGCGTGTAAGAAATGCAGCCGGCTGAGACATGATGCGTTGACTGCAACGGCTTAAGCTGTTGGTGGAGGCAAAACGCTGCTTGTAGTTGACGGAAAACGCAGTTTAGCGAGCGCGTGTTGGCGGTTTATTAATTGATTTAGCTGCGATTATGGGCAGGGTGCTGAAGTAAGCAAGTTCAAGGTCAAATGATGAGCAATCTATTGTTGATAAACAGCAAAGCGTATAAAAATATATCAATTAATTTAAGCAAAACACGTTTTTTTCTGCCTGTTCAAACTCAACTTACATGTTTTGTACTGTGGTTTAATTATTTTAATATCACTGGTTTTGTTATTTGTTTTTTGGTTTCAACTTCTAGAGCGCGTTAATTGTTCAACTTTTTTAATACACAAATTCGTTTTTAGTTAATTAAATTGAATTTATTTCACTTTGTTCGGGAGGCGTTTCAGTCCAAATCAGCTGAAGTTATCGCAGCAAATGAAGCAGCAGAACAGCAAAAAAATACACACAACAGCTGAAAAAATGGACAACGCAGCAAAATGATTTGTTTTTGTTTTCATTGTATGGACAGCGCTGCCAGCTGCAAAAATGAAACATCATAATCTTGGGGTAAGTGAATTTTCGGTTTTTAAGTATAGCATGCATTATTAAAAGGCAGAGATATAAATAATTTACGTTTTTCTTGAAGTGAAGTGTCGTTATTATTTCTAAAATTAACAAAGTTATTGCAAGAAAATTCTATAAAAACAGTTCCACAATAATTAAACACAGCTGGCAGTTCTGCGCCTAAGCTTTGCTGTTTCAAGCGCCATCTGGTTTTAGTTATTAGCGCCGTTTTTTCTTTTACCCTAGCAAACTACCTTTTCGACACAGTTTAGACACAGTCAGTCTAGACACAAACACGCAGTGCTAGCAGTACGTTACAAAAGCATGTGATTGTTAACTTCAGTACGGCTTTCGAATTTAAAACTAGTTTTAAGAGCAAGCAGTAGAGTCAGAGTTGCAATTCATGAGTTGACAGTTAGTCAAGCGCAAATAACTGGCAGAGAAGTGCAACGCAGAGCAAATCTTCTGCGTTAATTTAAGTTTTTGTAAATAAGTTAAGTGTTTAAGACTTTGAATTAATATAATACAGTTCGTTTGTGTGCTTTTGTGTTCATAAAAATATCCTCAACGATAGGAGAAGATTAAAAAATGTCTTGCAGTGGCGGTTAAAGTGTCTGCTGCCAATTATTTTGGCTATTTTTGTGTGTGATATTAAAAGTGAATAAGTTTAAATTCTTATCAATTGCTTCGCGGAAACTTACCAGTATCGCTGTTCAGCCAACAAATTGCATGATTAACAAGCTTTTCAATAGTAAAGTAAGTTTTTTTCGAAATATTTTTTTTTCATTTGAAATAACTTTACATCTGCCTGCATAAAGCTGAGTTCACACTGTCATCAGCTGCTTTTCAAACCACCAGCTTCATTCAGCCGGCTCTATGAGCAGTTATTTATCACTGTGATCATTCGCAGAAAATTTTATTGACATTCAATATACAGGGTGGCGCATGAATTTCGCTACATTAAGAAACTCAAATAACATAATAATAATAGTGTATGGAATTCATTTTTTTTTTTTATTTTGAAGCTTATTCAATTTTATTAAATATAGCTTAACTAGTCTTAAAAATAATTGAATTTAAATGGCCGCCACGCTCGTTGACACACGTGCGGCATCTTATCAAAAAGTTGTTCATGACTGCTTGGAGAGTTGAAACAGGAATGCCCGCAATTACTGCTTGAATGGATTCCTTTAATTGTTCCAAATTTGTCGGTTTTAGTTTGTAGACTTCCTGTTTACAATAGCCCCACAAGAAAAAGTCTGGTGCAGTAAGGTCAGGTGACCTGGGTGGCCAACGAAAATCGGAGTTTCTTGAAATCAGCTTATTTTGAAATTTTTGTCGCAATTCTGTCATAACAGGCCGGGTTATGTGAGGAGGCGCACCATCTTGTTGGAACCATACTGATCTGAAAGGAATTCTCCTTCGGCGTAATTCTGGGTAGAAAAAATTTCGCAACATGTTCAAATAACGGTCTCCTGTAACTGTAACCGTCTGACCGCTTTCTTCGAAGAAGTAAGGCCCGACAAGACAGCGCGATGAAACTGCGCACCACACCGTGACGCGAAGTGGATGTAATTCCTTCTGATGGAGAACCTGTGGGTTCTGAGTATCCCATATTCGACAATTTTGTTTGTTCACGTTGCCGTTTAAGTCGAAATGGGCCTCGTCAGACATAAAAAGGCAGTCCAACATGATTTCGTCCTCATCCACCATTTGAAGCATCTTCTGGCAAAACTCCAAGCGAATCGGCAAGTCTGCTGGATTCAGTTTGTTGACTAATTGAATTTTATATGGGAATAAGTGCAAATCTTCATGGATAATTCTCTGCAATGACCGTCTGCTTACTCCCATTTCGGCAGATAAACTTCTTGTCGAAACTCTTGGATTGTTGTGTATGGCTGCAGCTACAGCAGCGATAGTCTCCTCCGCCCGAACTGAATTATTTCTACTGTAAGGTCTTCGTGCGACAGTCCCATTCTCGGCAAAATTGTTTACAAGCCTCATTATGGTCCATCGGCTCGGAGGATCGCCGCCAAATGTGCGCCTGTACTCTCTTTGGACCAAAACTATGGACTCCAGCGCGTGATAGCGACGAACAATCCAAATTCTTGTTTCAGTGTCCCAGTTGTTCATTTTCGTTAAATGTAAAGATCAATCTACAAAATAAAAAAAGAATTGTGCAGATTACTTAAATAGAAAAAAAGTTATTAAGTTTTTTTTTGGTAGCGGCTTTCATGCGCCACCCTGTATGTGTCGCCTTATAGCTTGAACACATTGCACACAACAAGCGACTCCACACTTTAGAGAAATGTTAAGCAACTTGATTGACGACAGCAGCAAACTTCAGCATCAAGTGTTTGTGGAATTTAATAATAATTAATTGATAAAATATATTTATTGCAGTTGTAAATATATTTGAAATAAACAAACGAACACAAAAACAATCACTTGAGCAGCCCGCACAAAAAAAAAAACAATAACATATGTAAGCAATGGATGAGATTTTGTTTTGTCGCATGTCAAATTAGAATTAAATTGAAGCCAACAACAACGACATTCGATGTCGCATAACAGTGTCATCGCAGTCGTCAAAATTTCGTTCCAAATGAAATACATGTAAGTTTAAATTGACGTTTGACGCTTGTTGCTCGTCGTATGCAATAAGTTCAAGCTATGAATTTTTGATTTTAGCTTGTTCTATATTCAACGTGGTGTTATATATAAAGGGGGGTTTTTTTAGAGTTATAGAATTTTAAGTTAGCAACACTGCTTTAACTGGCGGCCATTTTGTCAGTTATCAAATGATTTGTGTTTACTTTGGTTTGCCATTTCAAGATGAAAGACTGACGCCTGAACACTGAGCCTGAACCTGAGCCAAGATTACTCACTTTTTCGTTCCTCAATTGAACAAACATGATGTGCAGGAGCTGTCAACAAGACGGCGCAACATATCACACAGCTCGTGCCACAATTGATTTGCTGAAGGAAACGTTTGGTAGTCGCGTTCCGGACCCGTGAATTAACCTCCAAGATCGTGCGATTTAACGCCGCTAGACTATTTTATTTGGGGATATGTAAAGCCGCTAGTCTACGTCGATATGCCCGAAACGATCGACCACTTGGAGGGCAACATTTGCCTTATTATTGCCGATATATGGCCACCAATGTTGGAAAAAGTGATAGAAAATTAAACCAGCGCATTTGTGGCGGTCATATGCCACAAATCATATGTAAATTATAATGCCAAAAATTATCTTTTGAATAAAGATAATTTAACTTAAAGTTAATGTATGACATGAAATTGAATAAAGTTAATTTTAAATCAGTTTTAAAAATTCACCCTTGCTTTATTTTATTTCAAAGTTCTATGCCATAAAAATACACCCTTAATTTAAGTATTTACTGAGTGCAAGACTTACATATGTCAAAATTATATTTGTTTGATGGATTTGCATTTTGCATTTAACAGCACTGTCTAGTGTAGACGATACATATGTTAGTGGTTACGTTGATCTCCACTCTCAGCTGTATGTTAAAAAAGAAAGATAATGTCTCTATGTCTATTGTACAAGTATATATACACAGTAGACCGGATCATTCTTATATGGATACAAAAAATTTCAACCGGTCGGGGTCTCAAAAGTTAGAGGAACTCATTAAAATGATTTCTGCATACTTTTTTTTCAAATCGGAGAAACACCGCCGAAGCAATTTTGATTCTCCTGAAAATCCTTTTTGGTAAAAAAACATGTTTTTTGCTTGTAACTTTTTATTTTTCACAGAACGCATACCCAAATCTTCTTAAATGTTAAATTTCTTACTCATACTAACATTTTGACATAAAAAAATTGTTAAAATTTTGTTTCATTATAACTCTTATTGACCATCAAAAATTGAACTTTTTGCTATTTTTAAAACCGTTATAAAAGACACATTTTTTTCGATGAGAGAGTGCGATAATATTCGATCGATAGCGGCGCAATGACGCACAATGTCACTGACGTTCCAAAGGGGTCAGTTCTAGGGTCCCTTTTGTGGAATGTCATGTATGATGATGTTCTAAGGCTCGAGGTTTCTACATGTGACAAGATTGAATTTGCGGAAGATTTAGCGGTTTCGGTCAAGTCAATTATCATGCCCGTCCTACTATACGCATCACAAACCTGGACTTTGATCAGCTCTGATGAAAGGACTTTGGAAGCGTTCGTTAGAAAAATCCTTCGTAAGATCTATGATCCAATCTGCGGCAATGGCGAGTGCCGAATACGATGGAATCACGAGTTGTATAAGCTATATCAAGACGTTAGACGGCGATGCTCCATCGAAAAAATTATTTGATTTGGTAGCAGCGGCGGTCAATGCAGACAAGGAAGACCGCATCTCTGTTGTAAAGATCAGGCATTGGACAACCTGACGATGCTTGGCGTTTCTAGCTGACGACAGCAAGCACACGACAAGGCTTAGACGAGGCGAAAACCGACCAACGGTTGTAAGCGTCATCTAAGTAAGTAAGTAAGGTAACAGCTAAACATCTTCTTGAAGTGCAGGCCCTACGTAGTGTTGCTAGTAGCACTATCTACGACTAGCTAAAGTCAGGGCTTAGTTTAGCTGACTGCAAGACGTAGGCGGTGCTTATCAGTAGCCGTAAAAAGTCTGAAATCGTAGTTATAAACGTGCGCGGGACGGAGGTAACTCAAAGTCATTTATTAAGTACCTCGGTGTGCTGATTGACTCTCGACTCTGTTTTAAAGAGCACCCCAAATGTCATACTCAAATGCCCACAGAAAAGCAGCCACAACATGCCAGGTGCTAGCAAGAATATTATCCAACACACGAGAACCAAAGCAAGCTGACAGGATACTCCCTCTAACGTCGTGCGTTCGATCCTCGCATCAACTGTTTGTGGCCTCGCATTTGGGCGCGCTGGTAAGGGCTTAACCTCAGCGATTAAGGTTAAGTCCTACCGACGAAGAGTAGAGTCGGTGTATAGTCTAGGCGCTCTCAGAGTGTGCTGCGCTTTCAGAACAAAGTTTGAGGTTGTTACTCTGCTAGCTCAATGCTCGCTAGCTCAATCCCCATCGGCCTCTTGGAGAACGAGGCTCCAACCAGGAGCTAACAGCGAAAGCGCATCCTCTTGTAAAAAACTGGCTCCAGAGAGAAGTATGACGCGATGGCAGGAACGTTATGATAGATCGGAGAAGCCACGTTGGACCCATTACCTCATTCCTAACCTGTCCGTGTGGTCTAGTGTGGTGGAAGTCACGGATCGGTGAACTTCTACCTTATCCAAATTTCGAGCGGGCAAGATTACTTAAGAGCATATCTGCATAAATTCAACCATGTACTCAACCATGACCCCTATTGCACTCATTGCTCTGGTAGCACACTAGAAGACTCTGTACACGTTCTCTTCGAGTGCCCTGAACGACACTAGAACTGGTGCTTCGGTCGGCCTCGGAGGACACCCTAAAACTTGGTGAGCCTTATGTTGAGAAGCGAAATGAACTGGTCAGTGGTAAGCTCTTTGTCAAAACGCATAGTCGACGAACTTCGAAGAGTCGAGCGTATGCAAAATAGGACAGCGTGAGATGGCACATAAATATATACGAAGTTTAGGTTCTCCCCAATATAGAGTCGCTATCAAATTGACGAGGAAATTTTGTCTCTCAACTTGATAGTCCCCCCACAGACAAAATTAGTCTCTCAGTTTTCAACTAAGTGATGTTTTTTTTCACATTATCTAGTGAAGTAATGCCTAACGGCGGTTCATACTGGGCTGGAGATTCAATGCGGAGGTTAAGTTTATTGTATAAAAATAGCATACCACCAAACGGTGAGGCCTTTTGAAGGTTCTCCCTTCGCGAATAAAAAAAAAAAAGATTTTTTTAGTTTTTCATGTTTGTATGAAAAAAAGAATCTCTGAAAAACCTGAAAAATTACTTTAAATTTAAAATTAAAAATTAAAATTTTTAAAATATTTTAAATTTAAAAAAACAGGCCCAAACTCCTTTATATACCTTAGTGCTTGATCTTCTAAAGCTTACGAAGCAATTTTTTTCTTTTCCGATACTTATTGTTTCTACTTAAAGAAAGGCCTGACATTCATGGAGTGTACAAAAAACCTCTTGGTTGAGTCTACAAAGTGAATCTACTAGCAGTTTTGTTCTTAGGATGTCTACGTTCTAAGGAGCTTAACCGACCACGGGTTGTCATAGCCACCTCATTAAGTAAGTTGATGAACATTTTTGAGTTTATTATTAGATACATTTGAAATAGTACAAAACGTTTTTATTACGGAGAATATTCCGAAAAATCTGATTTACAACGGTTTCTCGGAAATAGTGTTTGATTCATTAGTTTTAGGGTTTTGCTTAACGAAAGAGGAGCTTGCGTCTGAAGAGTCTTCTAAGTATTGAGTAAAACCTGGTGTTATCCAACGTTTTTCTTACTTTTATTTCCATATATTTTATTCGTTATATATTCCATTTCCGGTGGGTTAAGAGTTCGATACCAACATTTCATATTTTAATAACGAATTTTTCTCGATTTTGTGGTTCTATTTTTCGAATTTCGGTAAATTATTCCATATTATAACTCAAAAAAAAAAAACTTAATAACAACAATATCATCATTAATTTTGTAGCTCTACTATTTATTTTTAATTCATTAGGATTTATTACTTCGCATCTACTGTGTTTTTTCTTGATTTCTTAACTCTTTTTTTAAATATTTTATTTTATTTATGTTTTTTTTTTTTAAACTAGGCACTTCATAAGTTGTAATAAAATTATATCTATGTACGTTTGTTTAATCTAAGACCTCAACAAAATCAACTGATATTTATTTCTTCCAAATATTCAGCATTTATGTTGGTAAAGCCCTCGATATGATCTTCTTCGTCGGCATCGAACAAACCATCGCCAGTTTCATTGAGTACCTTATTCTTGAGCTGCTCAATCTGATGAAGTAGCTCTAGCGTTTCCAGACCCAAGTTATCGTCTTCAACATGCATTTGACGTTGTTGTTCCTCATCGATGTCCCACTCGAGCGACTCTGGGGTAGAGATGTGTGAACAGCTATTGCGTGAGGAAGTGCGTGTGTACGAAGCAACGGAATTTATAGGACGAAGCACACCCTGTTGTTGTGGTTGTTGTTGCTGCTGAGGCATTTGTTTAGTGCACGGCTTGTGCGGTCTAGAGCTGGAATTGATAGGTTTTGTTTGGTTCTGTTCCGCAGTGCATGACGTTGTTTCAGGTTCAGTAAGCGGTGCTAGGGAACTAGAGTGCGAATGTATTAGATCCTCATCGAAGTAGTGCCTATGTGACAGGAACTGCCAAGAATCGCTGAGATCGGGTGGATTTTTTTGCATTGCAGCTGCGGTGGTTGTTGATGACGGTGGAGGTGGTAAAAGTGTGGGTGGATAAGGACGCATGTTGCTGCCATATTCGTGTTCCCATTCCAGATCTAGTGATGAGCTAGTGCGTGAGCTGAATTGAGCAGCTGCCGCAGCTGCATTCATGACAGACTCTTTGGCCAGCGTATTGGAGTTGAGTAGCGTTTGCACGTCAAGGTTTTGTAGCTGAATATCCGATATACTAGAAGAAAGTACGAAATTGATACACTTTCAATCACAAATAAAAATTTTACTAACATTTCATTGCCATTTCTTGTACTTAGTTGCGAGTAGTTCGACTCCTGATGTTCCCAAAATTTTTCCATGAACTGTTTATGTTTTTGCTTAAATTAAAAAAAGAGAAATATAATAAAAGAATAGTCCGGTCACATGGCAAAAAACATCAAAATCTAACCCACTCACCTTTCGTTTGAATTTAATGATACGATAGATAAACTTTTGTTTTCTTGGATTCGTCTCCTCATCCGACATAAGTTCAGCTTCTTGTTCATCTGTTGCTTGTCTCCTCCTGAAAGTAGGCAACAGCTTTTATTAAATAACATCAATTCAAAGTGAAAATAAAAACAACTCAAGCATAAGGCATAATAAAAAGAAGAAAAAGAACACAAAAAAGAAAAACCCACCATCAACCAACAGCCAACAAACAACAAAGAAACAGAAATAAACACTTGTAACAATGACAACAATTTCATCTTGTTGCTCTTGTACCTAATACTGATATACATCTTACACCTACCAGCACCAAATAGTGCTCTAGCAGCTCTACACTTGATTATGAGCCAACATAGCAAGTATCGCTTCGCATCGCATCGCCTATAAGGAGGACAACTATGAAGTCTGTTAAGGCGGCAGTAGCAGGCTATTGAACCTAAAAGTATGCTTCATATGCGATACTAGGTTGTGTGTAAACAGTTCAAGGATGTGATTTATGTGTGAAGTATGTGGATGAGCATGCGGATGTGGTGGATGAGCATGGAATTGGGAACAGCGCCAAGCCTCAAAGTACTGTTCTTGTTTACAGCAGTCGTAGTGGTAGTCGTAGTAGTAGTTATTGTGGTTATGTTGCTTACATAGATAACAGGCATTCCTTCTTCTTGTTATGAGTTAATTGTAAAGGATATAATATAAAATTATGTTATGCATGCTTGTTTATGACTGAAAATATATGCGATCTTTTTAAAGTGACATTTTTACAACAGTTTTTAACTTAAGGCTTTTCTGATGGCTGATCTATGATAAAGAAGATATTTGTTAAATTTGAGCTGTTAGCATACAAGTACAAGTACAAGTGCAAGTACAAGTACAAGTACAAGTGCAAGTACAAGTACAAGTACAAGTACAAGTACAAGTACAAGTACAAGTACAAGTACAAGTACAAGTACAAGTACAAGTACAAGTACAAGTACAAGTACAAGTACAAGTACAAGTACAAGTACAAGTACAAGTACAAGTACAAGTACAAGTACAAGTACAAGTACAAGTACAAGTACAAGTACAAGTACAAGTACAAGTACAAGTACAAGTACAAGTACAAGTACAAGTACAAGTACAAGTACAAGTACAAGTACAAGTACAAGTACAAGTACAAGTACAAGTACAAGTACAAGTACAAGTAAAGTACAAGTACAAGTACAAGTACAAGTACAAGTACAAGTACAAGTACAAGTTCAAGTACAAGTACAAGTACAAGTACAAGTACAAGTACAAGTACAAGTACAAGTACAAGTTCAAGTACAAGTACAAGTACAAGTACAAGTACAAGTACAAGTACAAGTACAAGTAAAAGTACAAGTACAAGTACAAGTACAAGTACAAGTACAAGAACAAGTACAAGTACAAGTACAAGTACAAGTACAAGTACAAGTACAAGTACAAGTACAAGTACAAGTACAAGTACAAGTACAAGTACAAGTACAAGTACAAGTACAAGTACAAGTTCAAGTACAAGTACAAGTACAAGTACAAGTACAAGTACAAGTACAAGTACAAGTACAAGTACAAGTAAAAGTACATGTACAAGTACAAGTACAAGTACAAGTTCAAGTACAAGTACCAGTACAAGTACAAGTGCAAGTACAAGTACAAGTACAAGTACAAGTGCAAGTACAAGTACAAGTACAAGTGCAAGTACAAGTACAAGTACAAGTTCAAGTACAAGTACAAGTACAAGTACAAGTACAAGTACAAGTACAAGTACAAGTACAAGTACAAGTACAAGTACAAGTACAAGTACAAGTACAAGTACAAGTACAAGTACAAGTACAAGTACAAGTACAAGTACAAGTACAAGTACAAGTACAAGTACAAGTACAAGTACAAGTACAAGTACAAGTACAAGTACAAGTACAAGTGCAAGTACAAGTACAAGTACAAGCGCAAGTACAAGTACAAGTTCAAGTTCAAGTACAAGTACAAGTACAAGTACAAGTACAAGTACAAGTACAAGTACAAGTAATAGTACAAGTACAAGTACAAGTACAAGTACAAGTACAAGTACAAGTACAAGAACAAGTACAAGTACAAGTACAAGTACAAGTACAAGTACAAGTACAAGTACAAGTACAAGTACAAGTACAAGTACAAGGACAAGTACAAGTACAAGTACAAGTACAAGTACAAGTACAAGTACAAGTACAAGTACAAGTAAAGTACAAGTACAAGTACAAGTACAAGTACAAGTACAAGTACAAGTACAAGTTCAAGTACAAGTACAAGTACAAGTACAAGTACAAGTACAAGTACAAGTACAAGTACAAGTACAAGTACAAGTACAAGGACAAGTACAAGTACAAGTACAAGTACAAGTACAAGTACAAGTACAAGTACAAGGACAAGTACAAGTACAAGTACAAGTACAAGTACAAGTACAAGTACAAGTACAAGTACAAGTACAAGTACAAGTACAAGTACAAGTACAAGTACAAGTACAAGTACAAGTACAAGTACAAGTACAAGTACAAGTACAAGAACAAGTACAAGTACAAGTACAAGTACAAGTACAAGTACAAGTACAAGTACAAGTACAAGTACAAGTACAAGAACAAGTACAAGTACAAGTACAAGTACAAGTACAAGTACAAGTACAAGTACAAGTACAAGTACAAGTACAAGGACAAGTACAAGTACAAGTACAAGTACAAGTACAAGTACAAGTACAAGTACAAGTACAAGTACAAGTACAAGTACAAGTACAAGTACAAGTACAAGTACAAGTACAAGTACAAGAACAAGTACAAGTACAAGTACAAGTACAAGTACAAGTACAAGTGCAAGTACAAGTACAAGTACAAGTACAAGTACAAGTACAAGTACAAGTACAAGTACAAGTACAAGAACAAGTACAAGTACAAGTACAAGTACAAGTACAAGTACAAGTACAAGTACAAGTACAAGTACAAGTACAAGGACAAGTACAAGTACAAGTACAAGTACAAGTACAAGTACAAGTACAAGTACAAGTACAAGTACAAGTACAAGTACAAGTACAAGTACAAGTACAAGTACAAGTAATAGTACTAGTACAAGTACAAGTACAAGTACAAGTACAAGTACAAGTACAAGTACAAGTACAAGAACAAGTACAAGTACAAGTACAAGTACAAGTACAAGTACAAGTACAAGTACAAGTACAAGTACAAGTACAAGTACAAGTACAAGTACAAGTACAAGTACAAGTACAAGTACAAGTACAAGAACAAGTACAAGTACAAGTACAAGTACAAGTACAAGTACAAGTACAAGTACAAGTACAAGTACAAGTACAAGTACAAGTACAAGTACAAGTAATAGTACAAGTACAAGTACAAGTACAAGTACAAGTACAAGAACAAGTACAAGTACAAGTACAAGTACAAGTACAAGTACAAGTACAAGTACAAGTACAAGTACAAGTACAAGGACAAGTACAAGTACAAGTACAAGTACAAGTACAAGTACAAGTACAAGTACAAGTACAAGTACAAGTACAAGTACAAGTACAAGTACAAGTACAAGTACAAGTACAAGTACAAGTACAAGTACAAGTACAAGAACAAGTACAAGTACAAGTACAAGTACAAGTACAAGTACAAGTACAAGTACAAGTACAAGTACAAGTACAAGTACAAGGACAAGTACAAGTACAAGTACAAGTACAAGTACAAGTACAAGTACAAGTACAAGTACAAGTACAAGTACAAGTACAAGTACAAGTACAAGTACAAGTACAAGTACAAGTACAAGTACAAGTACAAGTACAAGTACAAGTACAAGTACAAGTACAAGTACAAGTACAAGTACAAGTACAAGTACAAGTACAAGTACAAGTACAAGTGCAAGTACAAGTACAAGTACAAGTACAAGTACAAGTACAAGTACAAGTACAAGTACAAGTACAAGTACAAGTACAAGTACAAGTACAAGTACAAGTACAAGTACAAGTACAAGTACAAGTACAAGTACAAGTACAAGTACAAGTACAAGTACAAGTACAAGTACAAGTACAAGTACAAGTCAGTACAAGAACAAGTACAAGTACAAGTACAAGTACAAGTACAAGTACAAGTACAAGTACAAGTACAAGTACAAGTACAAGTACAAGTACAAGTACAAGTACAAGTACAAGAACAAGTACAAGTGCAAGTACAAGTACAAGAACAAGTACAAGTACAAGTACAAGTACAAGTACAAGTACAAGTACAAGTACAAGTACAAGTACAAGTACAAGTACAAGTACAAGTACAAGTACAAGTACAAGTACAAGTACAAGTACAAGAACAAGTACAAGTACAAGTACAAGTACAAGTACAAGTACAAGTGCAAGTACAAGTACAAGTACAAGGACAAGGACAAGTACAAGTACAAGTACAAGTACAAGTACAAGTACAAGTACAAGTACAAGTACTAGTACAAGTACAAGTACAAGTACAAGTACAAGTACAAGTACAAGTACAAGTACAAGTACAAGAACAAGTGCAAGTACAAGTACAAGTACAAGTACAAGAACAAGTGCAAGTACAAGTACAAGTACAAGTACAAGAACAAGTGCAAGTACAAGTACAAGTACAAGTACAAGTACAAGTACAAGTACAAGTACAAGTACAAGTACAAGTACAAGTACAAGTACAAGTACAAGTACAAGTACAAGTACAAGTACAAGTACAAGTACAAGTACAAGTACAAGTACAAGTACAAGTGCAAGTACAAGTACAAGTACAAGTACAAGTACAAGTACAAGAACAAGTACAAGTACAAGTACAAGTACAAGTACAAGTACAAGTACAAGTACAAGTACAAGTACAAGTACAAGTACAAGTACAAGTACAAGTACAAGTACAAGTACAAGTACAAGTACAAGTACAAGTACAAGTACAAGTACAAGTACAAGTACTAGTACAAGTACAAGTACAAGTACAAGTACAAGTACAAGTACAAGTACAAGTACAAGTACAAGTACAAGTACAAGTACAAGTACAAGTACAAGTACAAGTACAAGTACAAGTACAAGTACAAGTACAAGTGCAAGTACAAGTACAAGTACAAGTACAAGTACAAGTACAAGTACAAGTACAAGTACAAGTACAAGTACAAGTACAAGTACAAGTACAAGTACAAGTACAAGTACAAGTACAAGTACAAGTACAAGTACAAGTACAAGTACAAGTACAAGTACAAGTACAAGTACAAGTACAAGTACAAGTACAAGTACAAGTACAAGTACAAGTACAAGTACAAGTACAAGTACAAGTACAAGTACAAGTACAAGAACAAGTACAAGTACAAGTACAAGTACAAGTACAAGTACAAGTACAAGTACAAGTACAAGTACAAGTACAAGTACAAGTACAAGTACAAGTACAAGTACAAGTAAAAGTACATGTACAAGTACAAGTACAAGTACAAGTTCAAGTACAAGTACCAGTACAAGTACAAGTGCAAGTACAAGTACAAGTACAAGTACAAGTGCAAGTACGAGTACAAGTACAAGTTCAAGTACAAGTACAAGTACAAGTACAAGTACAAGTACAAGTACAAGTACAAGTACAAGTACAAGTACAAGTACAAGTACAAGTACAAGTACAAGTACAAGTACAAGTACAAGTACAAGTACAAGTACAAGTACAAGTACAAGTACAAGTACAAGTACAAGTACAAGTACAAGTACAAGTACAAGTACAAGTACAAGAACAAGTACAAGTACAAGTACAAGTACAAGTACAAGTACAAGTACAAGTACAAGTACAAGTACAAGTACAAGTACAAGTACAAGTACAAGTACAAGTACAAGTACAAGTACAAGTACAAGTACAAGTACAAGTACAAGTACAAGTACAAGTACAAGTACAAGTACAAGTACAAGTACAAGTACAAGTACAAGTACAAGTACAAGTACAAGTACAAGTACAAGTACAAGTACAAGTGCAAGTACAAGTACAAGTACAAGTACAAGTACAAGTACAAGTACAAGTACAAGTACAAGTACAAGTACAAGTACAAGTACAAGTACAAGTACAAGTACAAGTACAAGTACAAGTACAAGTACAAGTACAAGTACAAGTACAAGTACAAGTACAAGTACAAGTACAAGTACAAGAACAAGTACAAGTACAAGTACAAGTACAAGTACAAGTACAAGTACAAGTACAAGTACAAGTACAAGTACAAGTACAAGAACAAGTACAAGTACAAGTACAAGTACAAGTACAAGTACAAGTGCAAGTACAAGTACAAGTACAAGGACAAGTACAAGTACAAGTACAAGTACAAGTACAAGTACAAGTACAAGTACAAGTACTAGTACAAGTACAAGTACAAGTACAAGGACAAGTACAAGTACAAGTACAAGGACAAGTACAAGGACAAGTACAAGTACAAGTACAAGTACAAGTACAAGTACAAGTACAAGTGCAAGTACAAGTACAAGTACAAGCGCAAGTACAAGTACAAGTTCAAGTTCAAGTACAAGTACAAGTACAAGTACAAGTACAAGTACAAGTACAAGTACAAGTACAAGTACAAGTACAAGTACAAGTACAAGTACAAGTACAAGTACAAGTACAAGTACAAGTACAAGTACAAGAACAAGTACAAGTACAAGTACAAGTACAAGTACAAGTACAAGTGCAAGTACAAGTACAAGTACAAGTACAAGTGCAAGTACAAGTACAAGTACAAGTGCAAGTACAAGTACAAGTACAAGTACAAGTACAAGTACAAGTACAATTACAAGTACAAGCGCAAGTACAAGTACAAGTACAAGTTCAAGTACAAGTACAAGTACAAGTACAAGTACAAGTACAAGTACAAGCACAAGTACAAGTACAAGTACAAGTACAAGTACAAGTACAAGTACAAGTACAAGTACAAGTACTAGTACAAGTACAAGTACAAGTACAAGTACAAGGACAAGTACAAGTACAAGTACAAGGACAAGTACAAGGACAAGTACAAGTACAAGTACAAGTACAAGTACAAGTACAAGTACAAGTACAAGTACAAGTACAAGTACAAGTACAAGTACAAGTACAAGTACAAGGACAAGTACAAGTACAAGTACAAGGACAAGTACAAGTACAAGTACAAGTTCAAGTACAAGTACAAGTACAAGTATACGTACAAGTACGAGTACAAGTCAAGTACAAGTGCAAGTACAAGTACAAGTTAAAGTACAAGTACAAGTATAAGTACAAGGACAAGTACAGGTACAAGTACAAGTACAAGTACAAGTACAAGTACAAGTTCAAGTTCAAGTTCAAGTACAAGTACAAGAACAAGTACAGCCATATTCATCTTATAAGCTTTCTCGTAAGCATTGAAAGTAATATAAGTGTTTTCATCTATTAGCGCGCACGTTTTGATGGTTGCGCGGATAATGTTGTTCTTCAAAAAATCACCAAAATGTAAGTGTGTGGTCTTCACTATTGGTTCACTACAAAATGTTGCCGGTCTCCAAGTGACGGTACCACCATTCTTCAAAATTATGCCGTTTTTGACGGGTGGTAACCTATAAACCTATAAAGTAACCTATAAACCTGGTCATGCTAGAATTTTCTAAATTAAATAACTTTTCGTATTGCTTTAAAAGTGGATAAAGAAGAATTTTGTGCTTTCACTATGCATTACCTTTTGCGTAACAAAAGTGCAAAAGAAACAAAAGAAAAGCTCGATAAATATTATGTTGAATCGGACCCGTCACATTTTACTGCAAAATATTGGATTGCAGTGTTCAAAAGAGTACGAACCAGTACAAAAGATGAACACACCGGGGGAGCACTAAAAACAATGACCTCAAGAAAATATTGGAAAAAAGCACGGATTCATATTGGAAAATCCGAAAGTGAAAGTGAGGTCGATACAACCGTAGGCATATCAAGTGGTTCGGTGGTTTCAAATTTGCATGAACATTTGAGTTTGAGAAAAATGACTGCAAGATGGGTGCCACAAAAAACAAAACAAAAAACAAATTGGCCATTTCAGCCCTTGAAAGGACTTTGACCGAGCTTCTTATGATCAATTGTGTTGTGTGTGTTATTAAATGTTTGCACACAATTGACCGAGAACTGGACCTACATGTTTTATGCCGACTCCGAACGGCTAAAGTTCATGTTCTCAAGAAGCTTTACATGGCATTTTTTACTCTCTGAGGTTTGCCATTGTCTGCAGAGAGGTGGTGACCGATCAGAAAAATTTTTTATTGAAAAAACTTTTCGCCACGGCTGGGGATCGAACCCGGGCTCCGAGCATGCTAGGCCACACACTTAACCTGCATGCCACGGTCACCACAGGATGGGTGCCACGTTCAATCAAAAACATGAAGTTGTTCGCACTTCTTAATATTGTTAATGCATGAATAAAAAAAATTCGACTTATTTTTTGCATAAAATTGGGACCATGGCTGACACATGGATCCACCACTATACACCAGAATCGAAGTAATCAGCAAAAGAATGGGTAAGTTCCAGTGAAAGTGCACCAAGGCGAACGAAGGCTCAACTAACGACCGACTATTTGAGAAAAAGAAACACAAACAACAGCGACTATTACTGCAAATTATTGGACCGGTTGAAGAACGAATTTGCAAAAAAAAAAAACGATTTTTTTCGATTTTTTTCGAAACCGTGGCTAAATTGCACGAGTAACGCTTCGAACTGCTTCCTAAATTCCCATATTCTACAGCTCCTAGTGACACTTATCTGTTCCCAAACTTATAAACGTGGCTCCAGTGAAGGAGATTTGCTACGAATGACCAGGTCGAATTGGTAACTAAAGCGTATTTTGGAGATCTTGAGAAATCTTACTATTCAAAGGGCTATGTTAGAAAACCGTTGTAATAAGTGTATCGAGCTGAAAGGGGAGAAGAATATAACATAATTCCGTAAAATGTGAGTGCGGAACGCTTGATTTTAATTTCAAATTTTATAGCATATTTTTAGACATTTTTGTTTTGTGATTTATTGAAACTTCAAAAACTTTTTTTCAAAACAGTTTTATAAAAAAATTTTTAAACTTGCGATTTTGCGATTTTTCGCAACGAAAAACACTAGTACGCACATTTTTATGGTTGTACCTTGAAAATTAAATTTTTGAGGCCATCAAATCTAAACAGCAAAAATCAGGGTACTCTGATATTAGGAAGCAATTTTAATTTTAAAAATGCTCTCCCGAAATTTTGAAAACGAGTTTAACTGTTATTCCTTGTCGACACAGATATATAAAAATGTATGAAAAGTGTAATTCTTGTAAATGAACAAGACTTTCTGGCAAAGGGTTATATCCGCTTCCGCTTTTAAAGAAAGCTTTCAATTCGTCAGATTTAGATAGCACCTAAAAATATGCAAAGATTTTTTGTTGACACACAAACACAAAAAACAAATTCATATTAAAGTGTTAAACAAGGTTTGAGCATAAAGTTAGAGGGTGAGTTTTTTAAAAGGCTGTAAAAGTTTTATATAAAGGCAATTTAATTTTTTACTGCTCATATCAGTCTGCCTGTCGAATGTAAGTTACTGTTATCTCTGCTAACGGCTATTACGCCAACGGCAGCCAAACTAACAAAAGTTTTTTACATAGTTCTGAGCAGAGTAGAAAAAGTAGAAGTTGCATTAGTTAGTTGTAGCTGTATCTTTTGTTTTATTTTCTTTTCCTTGCTGTTCCTTTTTTTACATCCAGGTACAAGCTGCAGCAAGACTTTATCAAGCCACAGGGGAGCTTTCACTGACACAGCATGCTTTTATTGCCATAATTAAGCCTACATGGTTTCATTTAAGTTTTATTAACTTTACACTTGGCAGGTTTTTTTTTAAAAAAAAAAACATATTAAATTTAAATTAAAAGCTTTTGAAAAAAAAAACAAAAAATTTAATTAGACAATCTTGCGGCTGAGTATGCGGCTTACCAAAGACTGGCTGCTGACGTTGTAGGTTCCTTTGTTAGAAGGCTTCCAAGGCATGAACCCATGATAAGCAAATACAATGTAGCCAAAGATGTGGATGGTGGAAAATTTGTGGTCGTAGAGTTAAATGTGCTGTCGATAAATTTTGCGTTAACTGGCGTAGGTGTTGCTGCTGCTGCAGTTCTTCCTGTTGTTGTTGTTGTTGTAATTTGGCTGCTATTATTTTCAAATGGCAATAGCAGCAAAAAATAAAGCAACGTTAATTGCTGATCCATTTAAGGTGTATTTGAAGTAGTAAGAAAAATTTATGTTGTAGCTTTAAGCTTTCTTTTTTGTTTGCTTGCAAATTTTTTTGTATTTATCATATATATATATTGCAACACTTAAGCAGCAATTGTTGTTGCTAAAATAGCTGATATATTCCAACAGTCATGAACTTTGCCAAAAATTGCGAAAAAAGTATTGAAATTTCGATTGTTTAGGTCAAGGATTTCGTACAATAAAACGCGTCTGGCTGACAAGCAAACCTTGAGCAAATTCTGACTGTCCATCTTTTGCTTGTATGCATTTTATGTTTCTTTGGTTTGATTCCTTTGTTACACTTTAACACTTTTTATACACTTTTCAGCTTTAGTGAAATCAGTCTTTTAGAGTTTTCACACACACACACACACACACCTACAAACATTAATTGTTTTTCCTTAGGCTATGAATTAAGGTTAATTAACATTATTTTGCACAAGAGCGCTCGACAAATTTTATGCTGGCTTTCATAACTTCAAAAAACTACGAACTTCGTAACTGCGAAGCTGGAGACGAGCAAAAAATATACAGTTGCAATACTGTAACAATGAAAAAAGTACAAAATTTCTTTTATTATCTTGCTGCTTTCTTCGCACTCTCTCTCTCTTTAACTTTTTGTATTTTTTTTCTTTCACTCTTACGCTCTCATTCTGACTACCTGTCAACTTGAACTGCGGAATGTCTCTGGCATGACGCACAATGAAGCGCAAAGGTTCATGCAAAGGTTATATAGTAAGTTTCAAGTTGCTTTGTTTTTTTCGTACGCCTTACTATACTCTTGACAGAAATCAGCTGATTTGGTTATGTTTGTGCTCTGTGCGCGAGTATCCTGCAGCTGCTGTCAGAATGTTGCGCCTGACTTGCGCGTTGGCCTTGTTGTGACAGCTGGTTGTGACAGTTTTTAAACTTCGGAGTGCAAACTTTTTTAACATTGGAAGCTTTGAATGCTTTTAACGCAACAATTTCAAATTGAACTTGCTTTACTAAAGCTTCCACTTTGAAGCTTGGAGTGTTGATATTTAAAGCAGAACTTTTGTGTGCACTTCAAGTGCTTCAAATTGCCGTTGCACAGGGTGTTTTTGTGTTTTATAACCGAACATTAAATCAATAACTCACATTAAAAGTACTCTTCAACTTATGCTGTTATGATAATGCATGAGTTGTGAATCTTTATAAAACAGAAAGAATTATAAAATTGATTAAATTGTAAAATTTGTTTTCTTCGTGCTTACTCGGGATCGTTCTATTGAATTTTAATAAAAGTTGCAGTACCATCTTGGAAAAAAATTGACAAAAAAAATATATTTTAAAGATTACAACAATTTGAATTTTTTTAAAGATTTTTATAGATTTTTATAGATTTTTTAAAAAGTAATGGTCATTAGAAGCACTTGAGGGTCGGTCGGGAAAACATGTTTGCAGTGAATAATGAAACTTTCCTAACTTACAACTAACTCCTAACTAACATCTATATAATTAATAGGCTAAGGTTTTTTTTGTGACTTCAACTCCTCCCAGACCAATGGACCGATTTTATCGATTCAGATGTCATTTAATCAGGTTTTGGTTGAAATTGTGCAAACCACTTTTAATAATTGTGATTTCGCTTCAGGGGGTTCCCAACCTTTTAAAACAGAAATAAAATTTTTGTACAAAAATCCGCTATTTAATCAATTTGAAATTTAGTTTAAGAAAAGCTTATGATTTGGTCGAATTTGAATTTTTTTCAAAACTACAAATTTTTAACCAAAATTATCTTTTATGCATTCCTCAAATGTCAATTGTCCGAAAAATGCAGTTCCAAAATCAAAAATTCCACTTTCCGAGCAAATAACTCAGTCAAATTTCAACGGTTTTCAAAAAAAATTTTCATCTAAAAGTGTTATAAATCGATGTTGTAAGTGTTCTGTAAGTACCTTTTATTAATTTCTGAAATATCTCTTAGTATTATGTCTTAAATCTATTTTTCACTGCGTTTTTTTTAAAATTAGTTATGTTTTATCGCTGGAAGAGTTAAGCTGCGATGTTTTCGAATAGTAGTAATGTTTGTCTCAGTAGTAATATAAGTGTAAGTCCGTCTTCGTATTTTGACAGTTACATTAAAAAATTTGTCCCAAATTTCAGTTCCTCACAAACATTAGGACGGGTCGGTCTTCACACTAAAAAACTTTGATAAGACAAATGTCAATATTTATACCCTAAACCTAAAAGGTCAGGGAATATTAACTTTGTGCTAACATTTGTAACGCATAGAACGAATCGAGTCCGGTATAGATAAGTATGTATATATATTCTTGATCAGGGTCACCTCGTGAGTCGAGCTATCCATGTCCGTCTGTCCGTCCGTAAACACAGGATAAGAAAGAGGAGTTGAGACAATTAAATGAAACTCGGCACACATGGTCACATGGATCCAAGGATCTGCACTATTGAATATTTTTGGTATCCGCCCACGGACACGCCTGCCTCCCATACAAAACAAAAATTAAAAACTGCACTCAGAAAAAAGTTTCTCGGAATATGATAAAAAAGGAATTATATTAAGAGAAAACTGGTTTAGAATTTGCTCCAGAGAAATTCTCTAAAAATGATAAAAACCCAGCAAAATCTTCGCTTACATATAATCGAAAAAGTAATCCAGAAAATTTCATTCATCGCTTACCCTCTCGCTTACGGAACCCATTATTTTAATACAGGCATGTCATTGGAGGTAATTGATGAAGCTTTCGCTTGACATGGGAGTACTTATGTAAGCTCTTATCAAACTTGATGAATAACTTCTTCCAATAATCACTTATTTAATAACAACTAAGACGTTATTGAATAAGCTGTTTCTCTGCACAAATTAGAAAAGCGATTCAAATATTGAAAAAAAAAAAATTTTAACAGATCAACAACACCAATCAAGAGTTAGAGAATTTCTTCTTTAAAATGAGAAAAATGCTTTTATTTAATAGATATATGTATCAGTTAATTAATTAATGTAATATATTTACCTTTAGCACATTTTTCTGTATTTCATTCATAAATATGGCATTTTTTCATATTCAAAATTACAAAAATTTGACACTTTTGAAGCAAAAATAGAAGTAAAACAAAAAATTTCAATTGTCTAAAAAAAAGTACAATCATTTTATAAAGCAAAAAGGGCTGATATTACTTACTGCATTACGAGTAATATACAATATAATGCATTATTGGTTACCAACATTTATGTAATGGGTTTTATAATCGAATGCAAATCAAGGCAATACGAAAAATTTTGCTGGGAAGCTTAAAAAAATTGAACATATAATTTTTTTAATTTAAAAAAACAATAATATTTTAAATAAAAAATA
Organism: Tetanocera ferruginea; assembly: GCA_958299015.1. Lineage (NCBI taxonomy): Eukaryota > Metazoa > Arthropoda > Insecta > Diptera > Sciomyzidae > Tetanocera > Tetanocera ferruginea. Next base: position 7,783,951 of record OY282641.1, on the reverse strand, counting down.
TCTTTGTAGGTCTTGCCGGTATTCGAACAGGCAAGTACTTGACTCACACGTCATCACACTCGGCTAAACATGAACTTCCAAAACAGTGATAAAATTTCAATAAGTACGTTTTTATGTGTTTTATGAAAAAGAGAAATACATAAAAAATATATCGTTTTTAGAGAAAAGACCCTTATATTTTTGAGAAAAGATTTGTTTTTTAAGTGAAGAAAGTACTTCTCATAGTGAATTTTTTATCCAAATATAAGAAACTTTTTTAATTTTCAATAAATTTTTCTCTATAAATGAAAATTTTTTGTGCGAGAAAAATACTTATGATTATTAGAGACATTGACATATTTCCATTTTCCCATAAGTGAAGAAATATTAAATATTTCTTCGAAAATGTGAAAATTTATTCTAATTGAAGAAAATTTTATTTAAAGAAGAGAAAATTGCCATTATCGAAGATAGAGAAATTTTTTATTAGAGAAAGATATGTGTTTTTTTTTTGGTGAGTGTGCTTAAATAAGCTCATAATGTCTTTTATATCAAAACAAAAATGTCTTCAGAAAATGGGTGTCATACGCCCATGGCCACGCCAACCTCTCATACAACCCAAAAATGTGAAACTCAATAAATAAGCTCATGTTTCACGTACAGAGATAGAATTTAGTACATATGTATTCTATATCAAAAAAAAATATGTCTTCAAAAAATGGATGTCATCCGCCCAAGACCACGCCTACCTTCCATACAACTAACAATAGCGAAAACATTAATAAAAGCATTAACATGTGAGCTACAGGAATTAGACTTGGCATGTGTACATTTTTAATCAAATTTGAAATGCATATAAAATATGTGCTTCATTCAACTACGGACACGCCCATTTTCACATGCATTATTGTATTTTGAAAAAGTAGGTTTAGGGCATTTCATAGTCGGGCTAGACCGACTTTAGACTCTCTTTACTTGTTATACCCCCACGCGTACTGCGTAAGAGGTATATTAATTTTGTCACGACGTGTGTAACGCCCATAAAGAGGCGTGGTAGGTAAAGAAAAGTATATATATTCTTGATCAACATCACTACTTTAGTTGATTTAGCCATGTCCGTCTGTCTGTCTGTCCGTCTGTCTGTCTGTGGACACGATTACAGTCGTTATTTGAAAGCTATTGTGCTGAAATTCGATATTTAAGCTTTTATCTAAAAAACTAAGATCAAGATCGAGAATGGGCTAAATCGGCTGAAAACCACGCCTACCTCCCATACAACCCAAATAATGAAAACTCTATAAAGAGAATAATATTAAAGTAAAAAAACTGAAACTCTGTATTTGTGTGTTTTATGTCAAAACTGAGATGTGTTATAAAAATGGCCGTCATCCATCTACAAACACGCCCACCACCCATACAACCCCAAAATTGAAAACTCTATAAAGAGACTAATATTAAAGTTACAAAACTGAAAATCGGTATCTGTGTATTCTATGTCAAAACTAAAGTGTGTTAGAAAAATGGTCGTCATCCACCCACTAACACGCCCACCTCCCATATAACCCCAAAATTGAAAATTTTATAAAAAGGCTTATATTTAAGCTTCAGGAAAACAATTGATATGTTTGTATTTTAGACACATAAAAATAACAAAATCTTCTAAAATCTCAAACGAAAAGCTCTCCAATTTAAGATTCTTTAACCCTTAAGAATCGGTCGTGGGGGTATTTTAACTTCGGCCAAGTCGAAGATATACCTTACTAGTTTTTTTATAAATTAAATTTTTTTGGTTTTTTTTTTTTCTTTTTGTTAAAATAATTTAATATTTTCTTTCGAAAAAAAAAAAAAAATTGGCATATTAATTTTTAAAAAAATACTTTGGCGCTAAAAATTATTAAAAATTATTTGTAAAATTTTCTTAAGGCCACCTTTTTTAACCTTTGAAAATTTGGTTTTGCGAAAGTTTTAGTTTTTGTTTATATAAACAAACATAGTTTTTGGAATATGCTACTTGTAATTTCAAACAAATCTTATGAGTCCTTTTTGGTAATTTTTTTTGTGCTGGCAAGTTTAAAGGCATTACTTTGAATTACAATTACTTTAAATGCGATTATCTTGGAAATAATTTTTTGCGATTGGTTGAATTAAAAAGTTATCGAAAAATTGGTACAATTTAACTTATTTTTATACTGCATACTTTGAACGGCAGTCGTTCGCCTAGGTACTAGAATCATTAGAGTAACTCCAAAAACAACGGAACTGGACCGTTTTAAGCCCTGAAAAATATATGTTTTTGTAAATTTTGAATTTTGGATGCTATAGTTCAAAGCCAACAAATAACGTTGAATAAACCTATTAATTCTAATACCGAAAATAACGGCACTTATTTTCAACATATTTCCGTTTTTCTTTTTAGTCTCAAATGATGCATCAAACAATTTAATTAATCAAGCATTTTTTTGTTATAACCAGCGATGTACCTTTTTTTATGGTCTTATTTGGTGACCATAAAATATGATCATTCGGTCAAATTAAGTTTGATATTTTTCCTATTTAATAAAAAAAACCATCTATTATAATTTTTGTGAAATTTAATTTTTAGCGAGGTATTAATTTTGTTGTCGTCAAGATAAAGAAAGGCGTTAAATTCTAGTTAATCATCATTTCTTTTATCGTGTTTTTTCCTGAGAGTAATTAATTTTTAAAAGTGTTAATTTTTTAACCAAAATTAAAATTCAAAAATTTAATTTTATCATGCTGTAAAAATAAAACCATTTTTAAAGTAAGTACAAAAAGTGATGTGCCAGGCAGGGTTTTATGTTTATATAAATGTTGTTATAAATATAAAAAAATAAAGTATCTTTAATAAAATAAATTTATTTATCAAAAATTAACTTAATTTTTGCTATCCCGCACCACTCATTATATAACTAATTTTATTTAATTTATTCATTTAAAATTTTATGAATTATACATGTCTATTTTTGCAAACTATTTTCATCTATCGATAATCGTAAAGAATTTTTATGAGCGTTGAGTCTTATAAATGATAGTTATAATACTCTTATAACTATGTTAGTTTCAATATAACAAACTTTCAACAGTTGTTCATCATCTTATTCTTGCCTTATATATTTTTAGCGGTGAGACGATATGACAACCTTTAACCTAATTAACTTGCTTAATATTTCAATTATTCACACTTAATTATGTCATTCGTACAAATATATTCACGCCTACATAAACACTTTAGATGTTACTCTAATACAATAGAATCATAATAACACCCCAAATAAAACCGCTAAAATTCCACCACATGCGCCCTACCACCATCGGAAGCACAGTGGTTAGAGTAACATAATTGAGCTTAAATTTTGTAACAATACGATTGGCTGGGCAAAAAAAACACACACACACACACGCCTGAGTTAAATAAAACAACAAACATAGAAATGATAAAAAAAGGAATGCCAAAAAATAAAAGAGCATACCACCCAATATAGTAACACATACACACACACACACTGCCAAGCATATGCCAACAAATGCAAATAATAAATTTTTGCTCTAAGTTATGCTTTCATTTTTTTTACATAAGCTTTTGGTGTTCATTAAAAGCTTGTGGTGAAATATTATAAAGAGAGCCAAACAAGTTTAGGGAGTAGTTAATAAGTAGTAGCTTGAAATGAGAGTAAGATTTTCTAAAGCAGGCAACGTAAAGCCAAAGGAAAATGGATATTTTTAAAAGTGGCTGCTTTAAAGCTTTTCAAGCTACTGACTGTGGAGAATATAACGGTTTTAAGTGGAGAAGTTGAATAAAATTGTTTGCTTAACAGAGTTCAAGAAGCGTTAAGCGAAAGCTTTTATTTGAATGTTGAAATTGTTTGTTTATTAAGCAACACTAAATAAGTGAAATATAGTTGTTTTATTCAATGATGTTTATTTTATAATAATTTATAGACTTAAAGCATATTTTAATTAAATAAGGCAATATCTAAGGCAAAATATAATATGTAAAGCTATCAAAAGATTATTTATAATGTATCCTGGAGAAAAAATGTATGCAAATATTTCATAGCGAAAAGCATGCTTTTAGTATGTTGTGTTGATTAACAAACTATAAGCTTTTAGTTGGGCGTATACGTGTTTTTTAATTAATTAATGTCACTCATACGCAATCTTATTTGATTTAACCCTTTCAGTATCAGTTTATTTATTTATTTCTTATTCAAATATAAAAAAATGAATAAATCTTATAGAAAACTTTTGGAAACTAAAAGGGGTCAAACCACTTCGTCCTGGAATAACCAACTATTTTTGATTTTTTTAACCATTTTCTTTTTTAGAATAGATGTATTTAACCGTGCTAAAGCTACATAAAGCTAAAGCGATTTTCAAAGTGTACCTTTTTGAATGAGAAAAACGTACTTTTTTAGTCAAAACCGTACTTTTTTTTAAAAATTATTACCAAAAGCTCTAAAGAAACGCCATATCAGCTTAAAGTTTAAAAAATAACGTTTTTAAGTTAGTATAACGGTTAGCTTTTTTCGAAGATTTTTTTAAAGAGCCTAAATTTAGAGCAAACGCGCCATTCTGCTGCACTTTCATGTGGAAAGTATGCTGTTGCCTTAAAAAAATAATGGGCTTTTGGAAATATGAAATGGAAAATCACAAAATTCAAAAACGTACTTTTTGAAAAAGTGGCTTACTTTCGTGCTGACGGTACTGAAAGTGTACCCCAAAAGGTACCGCTTTTACCATCACTGTTTTTCCTCCGAATCTGGGAGCAAATTAATGAGATTGTTAAAAAATTGTTGCTGAAAGCAGAAAAAATAGTGAATTTTTAAAATTTTTATTCAAATAAACGTAAATAAAAAGAAGAAGCCATTGATAGAGGGTTCAAATTCAGTACATCTGCACGGTTAAAAATTTTGGACTAGTTTTTAATCCAAACTTTGGTTTAAAGCAATTTTTAATCCTAAAAGTACTAATTTTTATTCCATATTTTAGTTTAATTTTTTTTTAATCCGAAAAAGTTTATGTTTAAGAATATTTTTGGACTACAAATTTGTATTAAGGTAGTAATTTCAGGAAAAAGTATTTATGTTTTTTAATAGCTGAATTAAAATGCAGCAGTGTCAGTGGCAGCAGCTGTGTCAGTGGCAGCGGCAGTGATCAGCTGTTTCGTATTTTACTGCCTGCAAATTGCAATCTAGCAGTGGCAGCGTCAGCATCAAAATCAGTGAATGTTGAATTTTTCTAATTAGTTTAATTATTTGCATGTTGGCAGTGAATTTAGAAATAGGGCTGACCTCGGCAGTACTGCTTACTGCCACTGCTGCTATGTAAGTTTTACCATTGAACAACAGTATTCCTAAAATAACAGCTGATCAATGCCACTGCCACTGACGCTGCCACTGCCGCATTGTAATTCAGGTATAAGATTGAAAACTACTACTACTACGAAATTTAAGCTAAATATAATTCTAAATGTTGTTAAAGCATCCGAAAGTTATTTTTAATAAAATGAAACAAATTGTTTATTAAAATCTGAACCAAAATATTATTTTATACATTATTACAGTAAACAGTGTTTAAACCTTTGTGGATTAAATAGTAATCCCTTTTCGGACTACAATGTTTTAAACTTTTTCGGACTAAAATCTAATCCTTTTTGTATTATAATATTTTAAACTTTCTGTGGATTAACAATTATTCCTTTTTGGATTAAGAAATTTTAAACTTTTTGCGGATTAAAAATAAATCCTTTTTGGATTGAAAAATATAAAACTTTTCATTGGATTAAAAAATAATCTTTTTTTGGTCGTGTCCTATATGTAATCCAAAAAAGTTTAAAATTAAGTCCAAGATTTTTAACCGTGTGGTAGCATAAATAGTTGCTCTTAAAGTTAAGTACAGTGGGAGGGAATTAAATATGGCGAAATTAAGACGGCATTTTTTAAATAGAATTTGTTCATTTCATTTAAATATTTATATACCTACCAGGGCCGGTCCAAGAATTTGCGGCACCATAGGCCAAAGGTTAAAATTGCGCTCCTAAATGTTGAATAAACCTACTTTTATGAAGAAAATTTTGACCGAGAATTTCTTTCGGTAAAAGTTAAACTAAAAAAAAATAATATGAAATTCTCAACTATTTAAGTGGAATAATCAATTTTTTTTTTTTAAAAGTGGTGACCGTGGCATGCAGGTTAAGTGTGTGGCCTAGGATGTTCGGAGCCCGGGTTCGATCCCCAGCCGCGGCGAAAAGTTTTTTTCAATAAAAAATTTTTCTGACCGGTCACCACCTCTCTGCAGACAATGGCAAACCTCAGAGAGTAAACAACGCCATGTAAAGCTTCTTGAGAACATGAACTTTAGTCGTTCGGAGTCGGCATAAAACATGTAGGTCCAGTTCTTGGTCATTGTGTGTAAACATTTAATAACACACACAACACAATTGATCATAAGAAGCTCGGTCAAAGTCCTTTCAAGGTCCTTTTTTTTAATTAAAATTTTTGGTCAAAATATTCAATGAAAAGGTTGAAAATTTCAACTAAAGAGTTGAAGTTGAAAAACGAAAATTTTTACCGAAAAAAATTGAAGAATTCAACAGAAAGGTTGACTTACTCAACCCAAGTAGTTGGTGAAAACTACCCAAAAAAGGGTGAAAAATTTCATTTAAAGTTGACGAAAAGTTGAAAAATTTAGCAAAAAAGGCCTTTCTCAACGCAAGAAGATAACAATTCAACTAAAAGACAAATTCTTTAACCGAAAAAGTTGAAAAATTTAAATAAAAGTTGACTTTTTCAACCCTAAAAGTTTAGAAATTCAACTGAAAGGTTGTTTTTTATCCCTATAAGTTGAAAAATTCAATTAAAAAGTTGGTCCTATATGGGTATTTCCACCAAAAAGTCAACCCAGACGAAAAAATGAAAAGTTCTTGATAACACTGTTTGATGTCTTATTCACATAAGGAAACATTCAAATTTTAGTAATTTAAATACATTTTACATTTATTCATATCTCATTGCGAAATATTCGGATGCAAAGAGCGCAAATGTGAAATATTGCTTATTTTGATATTTCTTTGGTATGTCTTGTCTTTATAACAGTTATTAAACAGAAACATAATGCATTGACTTTTGCTTGCTCAAATCTTTCTAGGAGTATAAAGAACGAAAAAAACGAAATCATAAGTAACCACGCAATGAAAGACAACGGTAAATTTTTGATTTGCTTTTTCGTTTGGTTCGTTGTCACGTTCGACATGCAAAAAGAATATTTTTACTCAGTGCGTCGGAAGAACATGCAGTAAGCTGACAAAATAATTATCTTAAATTGAGTTTATTCATGCGACTTTAAAACAAAAGTGAACCGGTAAAAACAAAATTTGTATTGTTTTAACTTGTATAAAGTTGGTCACGAGCGACATGGTAAATGAGAAATTCAAAATTAATTTTTTTTTGCTTACATAGATCAATTATTTATGTAAATACGCACTTAACAAATTTTTAGTTTAAATGTAGATGAGCACAAACAACGATGAAAAAAACAAAAATAGACACGGTACAACACTCAAAAAATCCCAAGAGGTTTCTCAACGGTTTCTTAAGGTTTTGGGTTCGCTGAATTCAAATCTGAACTCAGAATGTTCGGGTCACCCTAGGTTTTCGAGCCACAGGGGAGGCAGAAACCTTAACCCCCTACTGTTAATAAAATCAATATTACCGACGACCCCCATACTTTTTCAAGAGGAACATTTTTTGCCTTGGAACCCATCCCCTCCGAAAATTTGCTTGAAATTAATTTTCTTTTTATTTTAATGTTTTTATTATTATTTATTTTTGGTATTTCTTTAATTAAATGTTTAGAAATCTACATATTTATAAATAGGCAAATTTCTTCAATTCAAAAAAAACTTAACCAATTTTATTGCTGGACTTAAAAACATAAATAACTTTGCATCAGCCTGAGTGGTTGGAGAATTTTGTATAAAGTCTAATAAACTTGTTCGATACAATAAAAAATTTATTGAAACTTATGTAATTTTGTCTAACCCTTTCAATGGCTTTGCTAGAATAATCGTGTAAAAATTTGTTTCAGTTAATATTCCCAGCATTAAGGCCATACAAATATTAAAAAACATCCCTCTGATTTTTACATGTGCTGCATAACTTTTGCCAGGCTGTCCAATATAATGAACAAAATTATTCAAAAGTTGTATTAGAATATTTAGGTGCTCTTACCTTGAACTAAGACAACTGGAGACCAATGCAAATGCACCAATTTTGTTGTTTTGCAACATTTATCAAAACGCAAAATAAAAAAATTTTAGGCTTTTGTTGGTCACAAAATCGATATCTAAAAAATAGGTTAAACGTTATATACCTTTTTAAATTTATTTTTGTCATGTCGGTACAAGTTCATTTCATAGTACCAACCTATTTAATTTTAAAAAACACGTTAGAAAATAAGAGCAAAAATTATTTTCTAATATGTCCAATATAATGGACAAATCTATTGAAAGGGCTAAGCTTAGTTTGGAAATTTAGTACAATTAAAAAAATTTTTTAATATAACAAACAACTTAGTTCTTTTTGTTGCTGGGATGCTTTTCGTAAAATGTGCTGACCACACATATCTTCAATAATTTTCAATCCCAAATTGAAATTTTCAATTTCAGAACATATATAAAAATTAATCAAAAAAACTAAAAATTTAATTTCATATTTTTTTTTTTATTTTATTTTATTCGACAGAAAAATTTATGGAAAATAACGACATTTTTTTTTTATAGTAAATACTCGATACTTTGGTAACATAAATAAATTTTTTTTCTGGGTGTTGTAACATAATCGAGTAAAATATTCTAAAAAGTATTCATTAAGGAATATTTTTAAATATTTCTCTGATTGTAATCTCTGATTGCTATCTCAATTTACTATAATTTAAAATATAAAATATTTAAAATAAAATATAATATCAAAAAATTAAATAAATCTAATATATAAAAATATTAAAGAATCTAGAAATTTCGTGATTTTATGGTATATTTTGGGCATATAATTTAATTGTTTTATATATTGTTTTGTTGTAATAGCAGTTTAAATTAAAAAGTTTTATGTAATTTTTGCAAATTGCATAAAGTGTGAGCTATTTTTTTTTACTAAAGCTTTATGTAAAACTATCAGTTCTTCCGTTATAATTAACGACTTGTATGATTTTTGTTGTCGCAGAAGATAAAATTAAAATTAAATTGTTTTAAGTAAAATTTGTTCATTCAATTAAAAAGAACTGCTTGTTTTCTTACTAAAAAAAAATTTAATAAATACAAAATTTTTACATACCAAATTTACTTATAAAAATACCAGTAAGTTAAAAAAAGCCTCAACTCTGTTGGGTACATCAGCATCTGGCTATTACCAGCATCTGGCTGTTATCAACATCTTCGCTTAAATGGGTCTATGTTATCAGCTAATGTTATTATATAAATCTATGTTAAGTAAATGTTATTAAAGGAGAGATTTCTGCTCTCCTACCTATGAACTGCACTAAGATTGCATTAAAATGTTATAATTACCAGATGTTTATGTTATTAACATTACTTCGAAAATAGCCACAGCTAATAACAGCACAAAATAATAACAGTGTTCTATAACATATTTAAGACCAACGCTGTTATTAGCTAAGCTCTTAAATGTTAATGCTTGAACTAACTAACAGCGGCTGCTCTTTTGCTGTTAAAATAATAACAGCCGTGTGGTTGGTTCTAGCTATAATCCTCAATAATAAAACCGCAACATTTGTTTATCTTCAACGTCGCCGACAACGAAGACGACGACGCATTAAAACGAGCCGTGACGAGGCAGACAAGTCGTGTGCGCTGCTAAATTATTTGTTTTCGTTATTGTTGTTGTTGCTGCAGCCAGCCATCTATCAAAGCACTAAACAAAAAAAAAAAAACATAGCCACCCTTACGCCATGCCACACGATTTTTATATGGAAAAAATCACGAAGTGTTAACTTCGTCTGCACTGTTAGTCAGGCGACTGCGGCTGTGGTTGATGCTGGCGACGACGGCAACAGCGACCGACGATGTGAGTGCGTCGTTGTTGCAGCTGTTTGGGGCGGCTGCTGCAAATGTTAACGGTAAATCTACCGACGCGAGGTCGTTCGATGTAAACAACAATCGTTCGTGTGGTCGCACGATGGTTGTTGGTTTGTCTCCAGCATCCGTTCTGCAGCAGCAGCAAACGTCTGTCGTCTATTCGTCTCGTTGCAGGCTCGTGTTCGGCTGTGTCTTATTCAGTGCCAATTCGGTCGTTCAGTTTATCGGATGTTAAAGTGTATGACAAAATTTTCGTGTGTCTGATTTGCACGTGTGTTGAAGTTAAAAAAATAAATATACAAATAATTCACAAAACAAAATTAGTGTATTTTAACAGCTTGCGCTTCTTTTAAATCAAAAAAAAAAAAAATAATAATTCCACTAGCTGCTGCATTTGTTAAAAATTACTCAACACTGCATGTCAAAATAATACAACAAAAAAAAAAAACAAACAAACAACACAAAGTTAAAAAGCCATTCGCGCGGTTAATTAAGTTTCTGTATGATTTTAACTCAAGTGGCGCGTTCGTATTTGCGCGTAAGTGCTTCTCTTTTGCTGCTTGCGTCTTTGCGACTCTTCTTTGTTTTTCCGCTGTACGTTACGGTTATGTTTTTTTAATTTTTTTTTTTTTTTGCATTTCTCGGTAGTGCATTTCTTGTGTCTCTAAAGTGCTGTTCTTGTAGTTTGTATTTGAAATAATTTTTTTTCTGTTTTGCGCAATTAAGACACTTGAGCGTTTCAAGTGGAGCGGTGCGCGTGTGTTATTGTCGTGAAGTAAAGTTAAATAAGAAAGTCCCTTGAATTTTTGGTATCAGAAGAACAGAGCAAGTCATAGACAAGCAGGAAGCGTTGCGCTTGAGCTAAGCGATTGCATTAAGGTTTGCAAAATTTATTTTTATTACTTATTTAGGAAGAAATTTAAAGCGTTCCAAATTGTTTGTAATCATTAAAAAATTACTTATATTTATTCTTGACAGAGTTGCCAGCTACAAAAAGTTGAAAATATTTTTCAAATAAATAGCTGTGGGTTAATATTTTTGAAGATTTATTATTATTAGTGTTAAAATTATTTCAAAAATAGTATTTTTAATTTAATACTCCTACTGGAAAAAGTTTTACAATTTTACATCCTCTTTTTCATATCTTATCTTGCAAATTAATCGGCATTTTATTAAAAGAAATTTGCTCAATTTGAAAAGTAGTGTTAGTCAAGTTTAAAAATAAAATGCTTGAGAGAAATGCAATTTCAAAGAATCGAATTTTTTTTCGAGTTGTACCGAGGATAGAGTTTAATTTTTTAATTTATATTTCTTATAAACTTTCTAGTCAAGTCTTAGAGCCAGTTTTTCAGTGCGGCTTTAAACTCTAGTAAAATTAAACCGAGGTTAATTCACCAAAATTGAACGTTTAAGCTCGGTTTAAGCAAAAAAAAAAAACACATCATATGATAATTTAAGTCAATTCAACTTTAACGAATGCTACAACATCTAGTTAAACTGAGTCTAAACATCCTTTTTTGGTGAGTTAATCTCGGTTTAATTTGACTGGAGTTTAAACCCGCACTGAAAAGAGATTATGTCATCTCCAGAGCAAACTCGCTGTACTGACCCGTACACAGTAAAATCTATATTTTTGTGCCTGGTCAGATCCATTCTGGAATATTCCTGCGTTAGTTGGTACCCGTCTTATGCTGTAGATGCTCAAAGAGTCAAAAGAGTTCAAAAAAGGTTTTCTAGATTTTCTTTGCGTAATATTTATACTTATCAAGACATGATAAGTATAAATATTCTTATCATGTCGTATCAAGTCTTATCAAGACTTCTTATGATATTCGGTATAAATTACTTGGACTCCAATCGTTTGAGCAAAGAAGACAAAGCTTTTCTATACTGTTTATTAAGGACATTGTGATTAGTCAGACCCAAAGTCCTGAACTGTTGGAACTGATTCCCTTGTATACATCAACAAGAGGCCTCAGGGAACGACCACTATTTTATATTTTTCCCCATAAAACAATTTTAGCAAGAATGAGGTTATTTCCAGAAATTATATTTTCATTGTCGAAATAAGATATATTTGATCCAATTCGGGCAGGAAAATATAATTTTTTAATTTATTTTCTGCACTTTTATACAGTTTTGTACTAACAGAAAGAAAAACCATCTGAGAATTACGTCGTTCGGTTGCTTATTTTTTGATGTGCAAAAAAACACAAATAAAATTAATATTTTTACAAATTAACCCAGTATAAACTTATTTAGCACAAATTGACTTATTTATCAAAAAAATTTTCAATCCCAATTTCTGGCATAAACTGCGAACGTGAATAGCATGTTTTGAGATGGTTTTGAGCTCTGTTGAGCTGCTTTCAGTTACGAACGCTTTGAGCTTGCCTTTAGCCCATTTTTTTCTCTTCGTGTGAAAACTACTAAACTTAAAAGCTAACTTAGACAATTTTGTTTTTACAATAATTTTCGAAAAAAATTAAAAATTTACCTAAGAAGATTAGCCAAGTTTTATAAAAATTTTTTTGAGTTGATTTGACAAAGAAACTTGTATGGAAAAAAGAATGTAAATTTTTTCCTAATATTTTATCAAGTGAAAATATTTCTCCACAAGTTTAAAAATATCCCTTTAAAAATATCTTCTCTCAATGTACCTTTCAGTAACTATTCCAGGCCCTAACTAAGATTGGAACAATAAGCCCCATCATTATACCTTATAGTATCAATAAGGATATACCTTTACCTCAACTAGATGTCAAAAGGTAAAAATCAAAATGGCCTTAGCCAAAGACACATTTAATCAATATTAACCGTTTTTAAAATTTTTAAATATTTCTTACAAATATGAGGCGATTTTTCCAGTAAAGAAGGCCCTTATCTGGAAAATATTTATATCTGTTTTTAGTTTTGGAAACACAGTTTAAAGACAAGACTGGATTAAAAGACAATACCGCAAGGTTTCAATTATAAAGGTTAAAATAACACCGTTCGGCCTCAGTAGTTTTGTGGTATGCGTACTAACCCAAAGATCCCGGGTTCGAATCCTAGTTAAGGTGTTAAGCTGTCTATCTGAGGGAAGCTTCTTAAATAAATACGAAACATACATATATAGTATTTCAATGCGACGACTGCATAAATATATCACTCTCGCACGTATAAACTTCAATAAAATGCCGTAGCGACTACGTTTCCGCCATGTTATCGGAAAATAAACAAAAGTATGTTATACCATAAATATATGATATTGCTCAAATTTCCAAGGATATTCATAAATATATTGAAACCACGAGTAAGAATACTAACTTAAAATTCTAAACTATAATGAAAAACATTAAAATATTAACGGATAGTGTGAGTGATAATATTAAAAGCTCCCACCTGTAAACTGCAATAAATAACCTAGCCAATATCGTTAAAACAAATTTTAATAATATTCAATCATCAGACCCGACCCAAAAAATTACTGATAGTATTAAAGCGCTACGCAAATATATGCAGGTTTAAAAATCTTGGACTAAATTTTAGTCGATTCTGTACTGTATATATGACGACACTGAAATTGTATTCAAAATTTAAACCACGTCAACTACTAAAACTAAGTTTAAGTACCTCATAGTTTTAAAATGTAAATCACGTCAAATATTAAAATAAAGTTCTAGTCCCGCATGGGATTAAAATTTTTACTGAAATACTCATATCGGTTTAGTTTTTAAATTTCGTTAATAAAATTTAAGTACACTCAGAAAAAAGTTTCTCGGAATATGATAAAAAAGTCATCATATTTAGAGAAAAATGGTACAGACTTTGCTCCAGAGAATGCTTTTCTCTAAATGTGATCCTAAAAATTCTCTAAAAATGATAAAAAGCTTCTCTGAAAAAGAGAAATATATAAAAATATATCAATTTTAGAGAAAAAGACCTTTTAGTTTTAAGAAAAGATTTATTTTTATTAAAGAAAATACTTCTCATAGTGAATTTTTAATCAAAATATAAGTAAAATTTTTCATTTTCAATAAATTTTTCTTTATAAATGAGAATGTTTTTATACTTATCATTATTAGAGACATTGAAATATTTCCATTTCCCAGAAGTGAAAAAATATTTCTTCGAAAATGTGAAAAGTCCCACCAGGAAAAGCGATCATCCCAAGAAAGCTTCTTGGCACATACTTTAAGATTCGGAGATCATAAGCCTTTGTTCCCAAACGTTATATACTTTTTTTTTATGAAACTGCTACTACGGGGGTATTGATCTCTTTTTCACTTCTTTGTGGTAGTGAAGCAGTGATTAACCAAGAATCGTCGTACCTTCTTTTGACAAGGAACAAGAGATTAGGATATTTTTGTTCCCACTGGAAAAAGCGATCATCCCAAGATAGCTTCTTTCCACATGCTTTTAGATTCAGAGCTTATGACTCTTCGTTTCCAAACTTCATATACTTTTTTGTATGAAACTGCTACTACGGGGGTATTGATCTCTTTTTCATTTCCTTGTGGCAGTAAAGAAGTGATTAGGTAAGAATCATCGTAGCTTCTTTAGACTATGCAGGAGAGATACATATGTATTATTTGTTAATGCAGAAAAAACAACTTCGAAAAAAAAACGCGTTTGCTCTTAAACAACACAAAACAACAATGAAACACAAAAAATATTTTGTAGTTTCTATTTTAAAAAATTTTTAATTTTTTCCAAAGCACTTGCTATTGATTTTTGTTTTTAACAGGTTGAAAAAACACAGCTGACTAATACGAAGGGTGTATTAATCTCTTTAATGCTTCTCCGAGTAGGGAAGAAGCGATTAGTCCAATAATTTCCCTTTTTTTTTGGTTTGTTCAAATCGCTTTTCAGCTTCCTGTACATCACCAAAGGTATTAGTGCCTTTTTTCATACATTAGGCAGTAGGAAAGGATGAATCGTGTAGGAGATGTGTTCGCCTATCTTCCAACTGGGTTTATTCTAATTGAAGTACATTTTATTTGAATAAGAGAAAATTTTTACTATCGAAAAAAAAGAAGTTTTTTATCGGAGAAAGATATGTATTTTTTCTGGATGTATACAATTAACAAGTGCAACAAATTGTTTTACGTGGCTCTATTGGTCAAACGGTTGTTGATTTGATTTGACGAATCGAGTGACCCTGGTTCGATCCTCAGCCAGACTGTTTTTTACTTTCTTTTTATTTTTCTTATATTATTATAATCTAATACATGTATTACTAATTATTTAATGCAAAAATTGCATTGCGCAACATTTTTTTTTATTTTGTTACATCCTAAGATCGAACTGCGTACTGCG
The DNA here is from genome assembly GCA_958299015.1 of Tetanocera ferruginea. Taxonomy (NCBI): domain Eukaryota; kingdom Metazoa; phylum Arthropoda; class Insecta; order Diptera; family Sciomyzidae; genus Tetanocera; species Tetanocera ferruginea. Next base: position 7,768,560 of record OY282641.1, on the reverse strand, counting down.
GCAACCCATCGCATTAGAGTAGCGCGTTCTAACCTCAGGCAAATCTGTTGCTTACTAGAGCACAAAAAAGAATACAGATTCTATTACCTTTTATTTTGCATTAAATTTTAAACCTTGGTACTAAAGTTCAAATTTCATTCCCAATTTATGAAATTTAAGTACAGCTTTGACTAAAAGGGTTTAATAATTGGTTTAAAAATTAGTTATTTTGTATTAAATTTTAACCTTTAGTTTCTAAAATTAAAATTATATTCCCAATTTATTAAATTTAAGTACAGCTTAAGTTTAAAAAATTTCAATTGGTATTTTAAAAAGTATCAATTCTCATACAAAAAGGTTTAAAAAATGCATTATTCCAACGTTTGGTTAAAAAAGTACTCCAATCTTTTTAATCGTATGGATATGATGCTTCAATTAATATCGACTAAACCAGGGACCGAAAATAACTGTTATTTTTCAATTTCTAAATGAAAAAGACACAATGAAAAAATTGTCGCAGGACTTTTTCGAATATACCATTATGTTACAAATGGCCTCAGCTTCATGAATATTAAGTGCCTTTTAAATTTTCGACTGATTCTATAAAAGTTAAAAATTAACTGTTATTTTTTGCCTTTTATTTTTTCGTACAAATATAACCGTTACTTTTGACTTTTATTTTATCGGTCAAAAATAACAGTTATTTTGTGACATTTATTTTTTCGGTCAAAAATATCAGGCACTTTGTATTTTGTTTTTAAGGCGCTTGACCAACTAAAAAACTATTGATGCCATATTTAAATTGTGTACACCGATGAGACCCAAATAATGGTACCATTAGTTTTTTAGTCGGTAAAACAGCCTTTGAAAAAACACAAATTGCCTGATATTATTGACCGAAAAAATAAAAGGCAGAAAATAACTGTTATTTCCGACCGATAAAATAAAAGTCAAAAGTAACTGTTATGTTCGCCCGTAAAAATATAAGGCACAAAATAACTTTTATTTTTGTCGGAAAAAATAAGAGTTAAAAAATAACAGTTAATATGTGACTTTTTCGATAAAAACCATAACCTCTAACCTCTAACCTCTGGACTAAACCTCTAACAGTACCTTCAGTACATCAACTGCATCCATGACTGAACGACTTCTACGATGATCTTGGTTTATTTCGCTCAACGCTAGCAGCAAAAGCTGATAATGTCAGAATACAGCCTCAAAGAATCGACAGCACACCTAATTTTACATTCTACCTAGCATTGAAACTAGCATGTTCAATATATGAGATAATTGTGGAAGCTTACTCAGGTTTACCTTCGGCTCCTTCGAATATGCCTATTAATGCTCTGGATTGAACCAACTGATAATACAAATATTGCTACTTCACTAGGTCGCTGTTCCCTGTAATTTTATTGAATGCTTTGGAACCACGTGGACTCAGCCTGAATGGGACAACAGCATCCAGTGGTTAGGGACTGGACACCTAGAATAATAAAACATTCTTTTTTAAAAAATTCCATATGAAGACGAACAAATCTTGGGTGCAAAACTACTTTAATGACAAATATTGTACCACACTTCTGGATATCCAAAATATGTCTCCCAAGCGCAAGAGAAGATTCAGCAGTTTTATAAGAATAATTCCTACTAAGTACTTATGGATGTTCTTAAATATTCCTGGTAGTATAATTAGGCAAAAAAATATATGCATATCAGAAAAAAAAAAACAAAACAAATTGGCCATTTCAGCCCTTGAAAGGACTTTGACCGAGCTTCTTATGATCAATTGTGTTGTGTGTGTTATTAAATGTTTGCACACAATTAACCGAGAACTGGACCTACATGTTTTATGCCGACTCCGAACGGCTAAAGTTCATGTTCTCAAGAAGCTTTACATGGCATTATTTACTCTCTGAGGTTTGCCATTGTCTGCAGAGAGGTGGTGACCGATCAGAAAAATTTTTTTATTAAAAAAAAACTTTTCGCCGCGGCTGGGGATCGAACCCGGGCTCCGAGCATGCTAAGCCACACACTTAACCTGCATGCCACGGTCACCACGCATATCAGAATGAACCGAAAAACTAACGAAAACCATACAGGTCTAATATTAAGCCTAGCATTAAAAAAGATATCAAGCCACCTCCAAGTTCTTCTCTAAAAACTCAGGTTTGAATTGGTACTTTAAAACCAACTTGTTCTTTTATTTTTCCTCTTCCAAGACAACCGTTTAATACCCTCAATACTCTCTCTATACAACAAAAAAAAAATTTCACAAGACACACAAGCTGCGTTCGATTCGCCAGCCTTAACACAATTAATGTCGCTTATTTTAAAATTTGTATTAGAAAACAACAACAAAGTCTCCAGCTAGTTGAGGATAGAGAAAGTCTACTACCGATTGAGTTGAGTAAAGTTTCGTTGTAAAGTTCTTATTTTTGAAGTGAAACTTCTTTGGCGGCGAGTGAAATTTCAAGGTCCTTTTTCGTGACGCTAGGCTAAGGTTTTCAATTCATATGAAAATTAAAAAAAAATTACTGCCGCTGCCGAGAATTGAACCCCGAACATCGTTGCTTATGAGCCGGAATCTATACGTTTACGCCACGTAGGCACATAATAAATAGCCTAACAAAATGTAATTAAAACTGAACGCGTAACATACTGGAAATAACATAATTAACATTAACATTAGATTAACATTAACATTACATTATTACCATAACCGTAACATTGATTTCCATCCTACAAGTATGCACGGAAAAAAAAATAGAAAAATAGCTAAAACAGGAGCAGAACGCGTTCGTGAATATAGAGAGCGAATTAGAGCTCTTAAGAATACAGCCGCAGCTGGGTCTGCAACTAATGATGAAGGTAAGGTGATTGCAACAACGGCTGAGTTTCAAAATGCATTTTTTCGAAACATCAGTATATTTTGGTGAATCTACAAAGAACCAATCCCCAAAAAACACACTGATGCATCTCAACAAAATTTTAAAGCCAACCAAGTTGATGCACTCAACAATCAACGTTCGCTGTTTTATGAGGCCCTCTATCAACATAGCAATTATTATGATAAGGAAGCAGGAGGTAATAATGAACAAGATTTGCCTTTGCTTTCGGAGGCTCCATCAAAGAGTACTATGCAAATGCAATCCAGCACTCAAAAAGTAACAATGTTCGAATGTTCGAAATTCGAAAGCAACTAAAACACCAACTGAACTAAAACAAGTACCGAAAATAACTGTTTTTTTACAATTTTCAAATGAAAAAAATTATCGAAAGACTTTTTCAAATATACCATTATGTTACAAATGTTCTCAGCCTCACGAATATGAAGTTGCTTTTAAATTTGAAACTGATTCTTTAAAAGTTAATTTCTTGTCTAGTATATTTCGAGGAAAAACTAAGGTTACTTTTGACTTTTATTTTATCGGTCAAAAATAGCTGTTATTTTGTGACTTTAATTTGTCGGTCAAAAATATCAAGCAATTTGTGTTTTCTTAAAGGCCGCTTGACAGATTGAACTGTTGACACCATGTGTTAAATGTCTCACAGATGAGATGAAAATAATAATATCAAAATTTTTTTATCGGTAAAATGACTTGAACAAATATAAATTACCTGCTATTTTTGACCGAAAAATAAACGGCAGAAAATAACTGTTATTTTTACACAAAAAAACTATAAGGCACAAAAAACTGTTATTTTTGAAAAAATAAATATTAAGAGATAAAAGTTAATATGTGACACTTTCGTCAAAAACCATATTCGGTACGATCCTGGATGCAAATATTGAATCAATAAATTATTATTCCATTTCGTATTGATTGAATTTCTTTTCAGATACTTTCTCTCTCTATTTCACACTAAAATCTCTCTTATTTCTTACTGTTAAAGAAGTTTCACTTCTGCCACGTGTACGTTGCTACACGCGAGTTTTTTTAGTTGGTTTGTGTACGGGATAAGGTAACATGTCATGGATTCTGCCAAAATGTGATGTGAGTGCAAAACAAAATTAAATTCCTTCAAGCAGGCAACTGTTTTTTTTTCAAAATATTTCAAAATGTCGATTGATTTATTGGTAGTTACATAACAAAAGTGTTACCAACTATAGAGCAAATAAAAGCAAAATGAGTGGATGTTTTTTTTCACAAGCGAGTTGAGCACTGGCGAATCGAACAGGCAGCTACAGAGTCATACAAAGTCAAAAAGCAACCGAGTTCCCTTTCCCAGACTTCAACCGTCTCAATATTTCTTTTGTCATTGATGAAGATGATGATAACCTTCTTCCAACAAACCTGCCCTTTTTACAGTAACGATCTTCAACAAATTATTCCAATTCCAAATCTGAATGGTAGTTGGTTATATTAAATATCTTACCTATGATAATTATTTTAATAACTAGTTGAAAGCATATCTTACAGTGGATAGGAACTTTTTATTGTATAAAATACGACAGCAAATTTATTGAATTTATGCAAATTAGTTTTTATATGAAATAAGTTTTCTATGCATACTTTCAGGCTGAACATTTCTTTGATATTATAATTTAAAATGATTCGAAAAGCACTGTAATAGCAAGAAATGATTACTATTTGAGAGATATAAGCTGCGGAGCATGACGCTTGCTTCTAATGTATTGAGATATATTTATATTGATACATAAGTTATAATAATTTAACCGCAAGTGATTTCAAAAATTTTTTCAAGATTGTCTTACTTCTATAGAAAGAATTTCATTTTTTTAATAAATTTTTGATAAAAGTACTTCAACTAAAGAGAAATAGTTCCTAAAAGTATGCTTCAATATTTTTATAGAATACTTTAAATCTCTACACTGAGTAAAAAGCATACTTTAAAATTAAACAAAAAATTTTAAAATAGAAATTTAACGTTTTGTTTCTAAAAAATCAAAATTAAAAACAAAAGTGTTTAAATTTCAACTATAAATTCCTTCCTTTTTTTTATAATTTTCTCTTATGTCTTTGAAATAACAAAAAAAAAAAAAAAAAATAAATAAATAACTATCTGAAAAATTGGAAAATTTTTGAATTTTTTTCAATGGTTTTACAAGTATCGAACATTAGATAAAATAATCGCTAATTAATTAATTCAATATATAAAATTAAAATTTCATCGAGTAGAGCTAAAATTTGGTATTCGCAGGGTTCCAGGGGTCGCTGATTACAAATCTGATGTCGAAAACTAAAAAAAACTGAAAAAATGGCATCGAAAAAAATCATGCTTTATAACATTTGTTTTAAATATTTGTAAATTTTTGTTTTAAATTTGTTTTTATATTTAAAATTTGTTTTTTAAAAAACAAAAGCTTTTGTTTTAAATTTAACTTTAAAAACATTTGTGTTTAATTTGAATGAAATTGTTTCAAGCTTTATTTTAAAAACAAATTCGTTTGATATTAACAAAATTTCATTTAATTTTAACACATATTTCCTTCAGTGTAAGACAACTTTTGAGGGTATTTTTATTAATTTTTTTTTAAACTCAAGAAATACCTCCTAATGCTACGTCTACACAGAGAGTTAAGTTTGAGTTACCAGTACAAAGCTGAGTTTTCCCATTTAACGAGAAATAAACTCTTGCGTTACCAGTACAAAAATATACGATTTAACTCAACTTAACTCATTATATATCCTCAGTTTTTATGACTCAATGTAAAAAGTGCCTAAAAGTACACTACAAAATAATATAAATGTGTATATTCAGTGGTATTTTTCATGAAAGAAACTTTTTATACCCTAAACCTGAAAGGTCAGGGTATATTAACTTTGTGCAAACGTTTGTAACGCATAGAACGAAGCGAGTCCGGTATAGAAAAGTATATATATTCTTGATCAGCGTCACCACGTGAGTCGAGCTATCTATGTCCGTCCGTCCGTCCGTCCGTCCGTCCGTCTGTGTGTTGTCCGTATACACAGGATAAGAAGAAGGAGTTGAGATAATTGGATGAAACTTGGTACACATGATCACATGTACCCAAGGATCTGCATTATTGAATATTTTTGGAATCCGCCCACGGACACGCCTACCTCCCATACAACGCAAAAATTTAAAACTGCATAACTCAGCTCATAATAAGTCTACAACAACAAAATTTGGTATGTGTGAGTTTTATACTAACACAAATATGTCTTCGGAAAAAGGACGTCATCCGATCACGGACACGCCCACCTCCCATACAACCCAAAAATTGAAAACGCAATAAATAAGCCTCTGTTTAACCTACAGAGCTAAAATTTGGCACGTATGTTTTTTATAACAAAAAAAAGATGGTTTTGAAAAATGGACATCGTCCGCCCACGGACACGCCTACTTCCCATACAACCCGAAAATTGAAAACTGCATAGCTCAGCTCATAATTAGCCTACAACAATAAAATTTGATATGTATGTGTTTCATACCAACACAAATATGTCTTCGGAAAAAGGACGTCATCCGATCACGGACACGCCTACCTCCCATACAACCCAAAAATTGAAAACGCAATAAATAAGCATGTGTTTAACCTACAGAGCTAAAATTTGGCACGTATGTTTTTTATGACAAGACAAAGATGGTTTGGAAAAATGGACTTCATCCGCCCACGGACACGCCCATTTACAATTAATTTTTTTTTTTTTTTTGAAAAGTGGGTTTAGGGTATTTCATAGTCGGCCTAGACCGACTTTAGACTTTCTTTACTTGTTTTTACAAGAACTGTCAAAATAGAACAGCTGATTCGTTAATTATACAATTTATTTTTTTAACTATATGTTGTTATTTTCTTTAAAAAATGAGTAAAAGAACTTCGAAAAGGATTTGGGCAATAGTGGGAAAAGTAGTTTTCATCCAAATATGGGCAGAGCTTTCGCATAGTAAGAAAAAAACGCATGTGTACGCAGAGATACCAGCAGCATTGTCGGCAAATTTAACTCAATTCTGCTACGGTATCTCTGTGTGAACAACTTCGGTTAAATGTTAGTTAAAATTAACTTAACTCTCTGTGTAGACATAGCTTAAGAGTGCCTAGAAGTTAAATATATTTAGCTTATCTTAATATATAACATACCTGCTCCGTGCTCTATATTGCTCAAACTGTCCATCGATGTTATTACTATGCTTTTTAAAACCTATTCAGCCTGGACCAGAACCTGTTCTAAAATTATGCATTGAAAATCTTTGTACATGAAGACGAGCATCATTTTCCTCAACTTATATACATCAAACATTATGTCTTGCTATTACAGTGCTCCTTAAAACCTATCCAATGACTGAACCAGAAGCTGTTTAGCCTGTATGTTTAGCCTGAATAATATATAAGCTTAGGTTAGCCTGAAAGTATGCACACAAAATTTTTTTTTGTAGTTATAAGAAACGACACATTGACGACGACGACTGTAACACAACAACATTTGAGATGAAAGTAATATTGTTTGCAACTTAATTATTTGGAATGCAACCCGTCGTAGAACTGGCTTCTTTTCTAGTTTAAATATAAAGCGCTATAAATCTATTTTCAATATAAAGCATGAGTGCTAAAGCTTTTAAGTATGCTTAAATGTTCTTAATTTCCTCTAATTACTCATGCTGCTACAATGTTGTCAACTGAACTCGTTTTTATATTTTTTTTCTTTGTTTTTATGAAAACAGAAGCTTTTATTTAGTTTTAAAATTCTTATGCAATTCAACGTACTGTGGCGCACAGTGGACAAAATGAAAATGAACAAAATTTGCCAAAATTCATTAGTTGATTTAATAAATTTTTTTGGAAAGCGAAAACTTCTTGAGGCGTGTTAAGTGATTGCGCCATAATATATCTTTATGAGTTAAGACTCAAAATCAAGACAAAAAGCAAAGCCAAAACGTGAACCATTTGCTTCGCTTTTAATAAAATTTGTTGGTATGAAGTAAGTAGCTTTCGCCTCATCATTTAATGAGTAACGAGTATTTGGCGTATGCCTAAAAGTAATGAGTATTTCGCTACTTTAAACTCTAGTTAAGTTAAGACACAAAATCAAGATACATTTTAGAGTTAAGACACAAACCATTTTCTTTAATTTTGATTTAATGCGCTGACATGAAAACAACTTAAATTTCTTTAACATGTACCTGGTTATTCAATTAACTATTATTGTTAATTATTAATCATAATTAATGATATTTTGATATATAATTGAATTTATACTTTGAACTCGTTATGTTTTGAATAATAAATAAAGCTTTTTAGAGTAATAAATATGCAAATAGAGTTTACATATGTTTAGAGTAAAAAATAAATTTTCCGTGCATACTTTCAGGCAGAAATTTTTTCGCATTTTTTAACTTAAAAGTTTGAAAAGCACTGTAGAAAGAAAAACAGTTTGAGCGATATTAGGTGCAGAGCATAAGGCTTACCTTTAAGAGATAAAAATGAACTAATCGTGCCGTGTATCTTATGTAAACATATTTTTATATTTATTTTTTGACTTTTACTCAATTGGCTTAATCAACTGATGATAAAAATTAAAAGCGTTTCGAAAAAAAAATTACTAAATTAACTTCGCGCAACATTATTGTTACGTGATCTTATTCAGCTCAACAGAATTAATTTCATTTCATAGTTCTACAATGATATCTGCTATTTATTGATAATTTTTGTATGAAGCTTAACCACCGTGCTTTGTAAAAATTCCACATTAACTTAGCAGGCTTGCCCTAAAACTATTTTAATAAATGGCAAAATAAAAGTATGCCAAAAAAATAAAATATTAAATACATGTGGTAGAAAAGCAACTTGAAGGTACTCAAAGAGAATGAAAAGGAAAAAAAACAAATGCAACTGCCATTTATGACAAGCAAAAGCCACAACAACAGAACAACTACATCAACAAAATCAAGTAACTGTTTGCTTTTCAAGCAACTTTTCATGAAAAATCAAAAAGTCGTAAAGAACAAACTTTTTCGCATTAAATTGCTGCTCAAACTTCTGCTTTCGCTGTGCTACAAGCAAGCTAGACTGTGTTTTCTACTATTTTTTACTCTCATCACTCATCGCTCATATGAGTAGTTAAAACATAGACTGCTAGGCATAAAGATGCTGCGGTTGCCAGCAAATAGTTTTGCTTGTTTAAATGCATAAACCAGAAAAAAATAAATAATTAAAATTATCTAAAGTAAGCAGATGAAAAATGCTAAGTGCAGGAAAAAACTTTCACTTTATTTGCGTTTAAATGAAATGCACTTCAATGCTGCATTTGCAATGAATGCACCTGTACAATTTTCTGCATTTTGTCTATTTTACTGCTACAAAACTTAAATCTTAATTCAGCATTCTTAAGCTCTTCAGCTTGTTTGCTTAATAAATAGAATTAAAGAGTTAACATAATTTGAGCAAACTTTATGAAAATTCAGAATTTAAAATAGTTTACTGAGTGCAACCTTATTATATAAAAAGAGAATAAAGCAAGGCATGCTTACTTGCAAACTTTTTTTTGAATTTTTTATTGAAAAAAAAGAAAAAAATAATAATAAAATACTTCATTTATTTGAGCCGAAGTTGGTGTTAAAGCGAGTGCCGATATCAGTACTGCCAAAGTGCTTTAACAAAGAAATTGTGAGAGCAAAGCTGATACTCAAATTTGCTGCGAAGCATTTCATAACGTGAATTAAGTAGAAATCAATGAAATTTTTATTTGTTTTAAGCAATTTAAGTGAGCTTTATAGCCACGTGAAGCGCTTTAAGTTGCTAGTAAAATAGCTTAGAAAGCCAGAAAAAAAGAACTTTTTATGGCTTTTAGCGCTTTTCAAGCAGGTTTTCCTCAACTCCTTTTCATTAAATGCTTGTAGTTTAAAAGTGAATGAAATATTAAAATTCATGAACTCTAGTAATTGATTTTTGTTAGTTTTGTTGTTAAAGAATTGTTGAATTTTCTATATAACGTGCTGTCACATCCTTAAGCTTTTTGTGCAGAAACTTTAAAGTAGAGTGAGATCAAAATTTTAAATTAAAAAAAATGTTGTTTGTTTAAAAAATCTTGAAAAAAATCCCTTAAAATATGTTAAAAATATGTTTACCTCAGCACTTTTTAGAGAAGAAGAAGAAGAAAAAAAAAAAATAGAGAAAAATACACAATATTGTATTTTGTTCTTTTTAAACTCCATTAAGCAGTATTGAAATATGTCTTTGCATAAATCAGAATAATTTTTATTTCTTATTTTAAAAAAAATATTTTATTTATTTTGTAATTTGTTATTAAAAATTATTTAACCCTTACAATGGCTTGGCTAGAATAATCATGGAAAAAGTTTTTGAGGTAATAATATTCCCATCATTTAGCCAAAAAAGATTAAAAAAACATTCCTCTGATTTTTACATGCGCTGCGTAGCTTTTGCCAGGCTGTCCAATATAATGGACAAAATTATTCAAAGGTTGTACTCGTATTATAAAATTTATGTGTTCTTATCTTGAACTTAAACAACCGGAGACCAAAGCAAATGCGTTATTTATAATGTATGCTTTATGCGAAATAAAAATATTGAAGGCTTTTGTTGGGCACAAACTCGAAAATCCAACTTATTGTAAGTTAAACGTTATATATCTCTCCAAATTTATGTTTGTCATGTTGGTACAACTTTATTTCATAGTATCAACTTATTTGAAAAAGACGTAAAATAAAAACAAAATTATTTTCTAATGCGTCCAATACAATGGACAAATCCAATAAGAGGTTCAATATTAGTTACTAGTATAAAAGTCAGTCCTATCACGGGTTGAAACCGTTTAGGTGAAAAAAATGCGAACAAAATTTATTTCTTCTATGTGTATCACTGTTATATCAAATACATTTTCATTGCATATGTTCAGGCTCTTCAAATTTATGTTTTTCATGTTGTTACAACTTTTGTTCATAGCATCAATTTATTTGATTTTAAAAAAGATGTTGAAAAATTAAAGCAAAAATTATATTCTGATGCGTCCAATATAATGGACAATTGTAATGAAAGTGTTAATATTACTTAAAAGTATAAAAGTCAGTTCTATCACGGGTTGAAATCGGTTAGTAGAAAAAAATGCGACAAAGAATTTATTCGTTTTATTTTCTGTGCATCAATTTTATATCAACTAGTGTAAAAGCCCGTCCTACGACGGGAAGGAACCATTTAGAGTACAAAATGCGACAAAAATTTATTGGATTTATATACAAAGGTTTTTTTTTTAAAACATGTTTATTAAATTATTTTTATAAAACTTCCGTATATACAACATTTCTAGTAAAAAAATTCTTATGCTTTGTTTTCACTTAGTCATTTTTTGTTTGACATGAAATTTAAAAGTTTAAAAAATCACATAAATAACATTTTTTTTTGCAATTTGTTGCTATAAACATGTGAAGAGATCAGTTTTTCCTATTTTTCGCCATTGTCAAACAGAAAAAAATGACAACGTGTTGGCATTTTTCATGTGTCTGACAACAACTCACCATTGAAATTGACATAGTGAAAACCAGGCTTTAGAATTTTAACCAATTAACCTTGTACCTTGCCATCTATAATGTTTAGTTTTACATCATTAGCCCGCTAAAACTGCTCATGACTAAATACCAGTTCTTTTAGAAAAACTCCTACTTTTTGCAATATTTAACCTTGCAATTTATTTATGGTCATTGAAAATGTCAGTTTAACTGGAAATTGTCGCCTCCGGAGAGTGAAAGGCAATTCTGTGTTTGTCGGGGCCAAATCAATTATAGGTATGAAAACTATTTAATGTTCGCCAGTGCACCTGTCAATACTTGTGCGATGATTAAATAAGTTTTTAGGTTTTTCAAAACTAACCACCTTCCATTACAGATATCTCTTTTGGTATTGAAATTTCGAAGAAGTATTATAATTCTTCCAATTTCGAGGTTAAACTTATGCAGTGGCATTCCTGAAGGACAACATTAATTCAAAAACTCGGCAGGGTAATTTTGTTTATCGTTATCATCACTGTTTTCAATTTAATCCGTGCTCAGATCTGTCACTGTGTCACCAACTAAAATATTTAGAACTTTCTCGTTGACTTCATTTACATCGGAGTTTTTTGTTCACAGGATAGCAATTTTGGAATAACGGTTGATGTTATCCGGAGTCTAAGTATCGCCAAAAATCTATTTAACCCTTTCAATGAATCTGTCCATTATATTGGACACTTCGGAAAATATTTTTTTTTCTTTTCCAAAGTCTTTTCTAAAATCAAATAGGTTGGTACTATGAAATGAAGTAGTGCCAACATCACAAAAATAATTTTATGGAGATATATACCGTTTAACTTAGTTAGATTTTCGAATTTACAGAACTTACAGCCTTACATTTTTTTATATCGCATGTTAAAAAAATTTTTTTTTGTATAATAAACAATAAATAAAGCATTTGCATTGGTCTCCGGTTGTTTAAGTTGAGCTTTAATATTATAATACAACGTTATTATGGTTTTGTCCATTATATTAGACAGCCTGCCAAAAGCAAGGCAGCTTATATAAAAATCAGAGGGATGTTTTATTAATCTTTTTATAGCCTAAATGATGGGAATATTAACTCAAAAAAATTGTTCACGATTATCCTAGCCAAGCCATTGAAAGGGTTAATAAGCGAACCTTTACAAACAAAATGATCATTCGTAAGATCTCCGTTTCCTAACTTGAGTAGCCAATCGCTAAAACTTTGATCAGAAGACCGAACATTGTGATTTAATTGTAGCAATTCCAATTGACACCACACGTCACTGAATGTAATAATTGCTGTTCAGCTCATGCAGACCGAATAGGTTCCGGTTCTGGTATTTAAGAAGCACAGTAAAAGCAAGGCATGATGTTTGATGTATAGTAAATGAGGAAAATGACGATAGTCTTCAAGTAAAAAGATTCCCAATATATAATTTAAAAACAGGTTCTGGTCCAGGCTGAACAGGTTTTAAAAAGTATAGTACGTACAAAGCATAATTCAAATGCATAATTTTTTAGAAAGCTCTGGTTCAGGCCGAACATGTTTTAAAGCATAGCAATAACAACTATAACAGTTTGAGCGATATAAAGCACGGAGCAGGACGCTTTTCTTTTATATATTGAGATGCATTAAAGATATAATTATTGTTTTAAATTAATTAAATTTTTTTAACTAATAATTACGAAAAAAAAAAACACAACAAAAAACTCCAGAAAACTATTGAAGTTATGCCGAAAACAGAATTTCAAGACGAGTGCATTTTAAATCACTACAAAATAACCGATTTAAAATTTTCATGATGCACAAATTCAATCAAACGCCGTTTTTGTCATATTTCTAATTTAATTTTAAAGTATTTTCGAAAACATGTTGCCATTAATTCATTTTAAGCAAACAATGCGAAACACCTTATTTTACTAAATTAGATTTCGTACAAAAACAAAGAATCATTCATGAATCAACAAAGAATCTTAATCAAAAATTTAAATGCAAAACACCATTTCATTAATATAACATTAAAATTATACTTTGTAGATTTTAGAACAACTTAATGTGAATATATTAACATTTATCATATTCTCATATATTATGTATTATTTTTATATTCTCTTGTAAAAAAACCGTGTTCCTCCCGTGTTCATATAAAACTCTCTGCAGTCCTTTATTGGACACGCAAGACAGTATTTCTTTTAATATAAAAGTAATACTGAAATCATACCTAAAAATCTAAGATGATAACCAGTTTTCTTCAATGTTTTATTGGACTTTAACTTATATGATTGAGACAATAAACTACGTGGGCTTCATTCATAAAACGAACACTCAATCAGAGATAGCAACTGCAAGAACCTTTTAGTATGAACATAACTTGAATTCAAAGACTAGACTGCGATATAGCGCCTACAAGAACCTTTTAGTAAGAACACGACTTGAACTCAAAAGTTTCACATTCCAAAAAGTATGCTCTGAATTTTTCGAAATTTTACTTTCAGCGCACTTTTACAAAATATATCCATCCTATCGCAGAGAGCAAGTAAATGACTAAAACTTGAGGATGTGATAGGGTAAAGTGCATATCCACCCCTTTTTTGTTTGTGTTTTTAGTAACTTTTCATGGCCGAATCCAGGAAACATCGGTTTATAAATCTACTAAGCTTGCAGTACATACTTAAATTTTCATATTCTGTAAATTGGCACTATGAGTGTGTTCATTGTCTGTATGAGCACGTTCATTGCCGATATGACTTACTTACTTAGGTGGCCATAACAATTCATTTTCGACCGTTATCATGAGGCTCCTGATATTGATGCTGATAAGTAATCTACACTTCTATATCTATACTCTATACTATTAAATAAAGGAGTAAAAGTATGTTGACATGTGAAGGGTAAACTTATAAACCACTGGATACATTTCGATTTAATTTACAATAGCAGAAACTATAATCATTCTGGGTGAACATAGGCTATCTTATTTTGCCACGTATAACAGTTAAAGTTTTACAAATTAGAATTAATTTGGAACAATTGAGCGTGGTACCTCTCATACAAATTTTATACGTGAAATGGAATAAATTACCTAATATGAAGTTATTTACCTTTAAAATTGGGAACGTCTGACATTAACAATGCAATAAATTCGAAAACCAACTGTGATTTTGAAATATAAAAACAGAGGGTAGAAAACCAGTACCTAGATAGAGTGAATTGATGGTACATGGTGCCACTCATATAATTTTTATACCCCCACGCGTACTGCGTAAGGAGTATATTAATATTGCGTGGTAGGTATAGAAAAGTATATATATTCTTGCTCAGCATCACCATCTGAGTTGATTTAGTCATGTCCGTCTGTCTTTCTATCTGTCGATCTGTTCGTCTGTCTGTGGATACGATTACAGCCGTAATTTTGAAGCCATCGTACTGAAATTCGATATTTAAGCTTTTTTCTTAAAAATAAAGATAAATTTAGAGAATGGGATAAATCGGATGAAAACCATGATTACCTCCCATACAACCCTAAAAATGAAAACTACATAAAGAAGCAAATATTTAAGCTACAAAACTTAAATTCGGTATTTGTGTAATCTATGTTAAAACTTAGAGGTGTATTAGTCAAATGAGTGTCATCCACTTACAAACACGCCCTCCTCCCATACAACCCCAAAATTTTAAACTATATAAAGAGGCTTGTGTCGAAGCTATATAAATAAAATTGAGTATTTATTAATTTTTTATCAAAACTAAGGCGTTTTCGAAAAATGGCCGTCATTCACACACGAACACGCCCACCTCTCATACAACTCCAAAATTGAAAACAGTATAAAGAGGCTTGTGTCAAACCTGCACAAATAAAATTTTATACGTTTGTTTTTTATAGCAAAACTTGATTGTGAAAGAAAAGTGGGCGTCATACGGAATTTTTTTGAAATCTATCGTTTTTGAAATCTCATACAAAAAAATCTACAATTTAAGATTTTGTACCATTACGAATCGCCCGTGGGGGTATTTTAACTTCGGCAAAGTCGAAGATATAGACTATAGTAACTATATTACTTATTAGTTTTTAATTATTGATTTTTACGGATTTTTTTTAATTTATTCATTTGTCCCGTACAGTTTTTCTAAATCACGTTTTTTCATAAAAATTTTGCAATTGTCCCGTATCGCTGGAAAAAAATTGGGCAACACTAGTACAGCCATTACTTCCACCTTAGGGGCCCCTTTTCACAATTCAAACTAGAAGCTCCTTTGTGGTTATACGGCACTGTGTAAGAGAATAAACGCTAATCAAATATTCGATACTGAGTCATGTGAGTTATATTTTCATATTTTCAATTCTTAATATTTATAAAATATCTCAAAATATAAAAAAAACAGTATGATGAAAAATTGGTAGATTCCAAATTTTTTTCTTACAAACTAGTCCTTTTAAATCCGTTTTTTTTGAGAAATTTTAGCACCAATTCTGAATAAGTCGAAATTAACTCTTTAACAAATTGTAAGTTTTGACTTATTTCTGGCGTTCCAGTTGAATTTTGAGCTTTGCTGATCTGTCTGTTCGAAGACTTAGAGTAAAATTTTATGAGAAATATTTTTGTGGAATATTTTAAGCCTTTATAGACCTGTTTTATGGGTCTACTTTGCTATTTTGTGAAAAACAGACAAAAAGATCCATACACTGAAGAGCTATAGGGTTAAAATGTTCTACAAAAATGTTCCTTGTATTTTTTTACATAAACACTATTAACACATTTATAGCTAAAATGTTAGAATGGCACGGTTTCCTATTACAATCCACCGTAAGAATTTTGCAAACGTCGTCAAATTAAAATCCCCCCTCCCCCCTTTTAATAAAACTCAGACGTAAACTTTCAAAACGCCAATACACGTGTATTTTTTTTTGGTCTTCTCTATCAAAATCCGTTTTCGGCATCTGTTATTTTAAAAAAAAAATTGACTGAAGTAATTAAATATGTTTAAAATTGTTCGGTTTTTTACACCCTTACATTTTATGTTTTACGCAAAAGCACCATCGAATATGATGAGTTCTCCACTTCAAAATTTAGATTTAAAGCCTACACGGTTAAAAATGTTGGACTAGTTTTTAATCCAAACTTTGGTTTAAAGGAATTTTTAATCCTAAAAGTACTATTTTTTATTCCATATTTTAGTTTATTTGTTTTTTAATACGAAAAAGTTAAAGTTTAAGACTATTTTTGGCAGCGTTAGCAACAAAAGCAGTGAATGTGGAATTTTTCTTAGTAGTTGAATTATTTGCATGTTAGCAGTGAATTTAGAAATAGGGCTAACCTCGGTAGTACTGCTTACTGCCACTGCTGCTATGTAAGTTTTACCATTGAACAACAGCATTCCTCAAATAATAGCTGATCAATGCCACTTCCACTGACGCTGCCACTGCCGCATAGTAATTCAGGTATAAGATTGAAAACTACTACGAAATTTAAGCTAAATATAATTCTAAATGTTGTTTAAGCATCCGAAATTTATTTTTAATTAAATGAAATAAATTGTTTACTAAAATCTGAACCAAAATATTATTATATACATTATTACACTAAACAGTGTTAAAAGCTTTGTGGATTAAATAGTAATCCTTTTCGGATTACAATATTTTAAACTTATTTGGACTCAAATCTAATCCTTTTTGGATTATAATATTTTAAACTTTCTGTGGACTAACAATTATTTCTTTTTGGATTAAGAAATTTTAAACTTTTTGCGGATTAAAAATAAATCCTTTTTGGATTGAAAAATTTAATACTTTTCATTGGATTAAAAAATAATCTTTTTTTTGTCGTGTCCTAAATGTAATCCAAAAAAGTTTAAAATTTAGTCCTAGATTTTTAACCGTGTAGTACTCTGTTCAGTTTCATGTGAAATTTTACTCAAATTTCCATACAAAAAACAATAGCTGCGAAATATGCCTGAAAATTTTTACAACATGTTCGTCAAAGTTGTACTCTGTGCCGCTGTGAAAAATTCTCGCAACATTTCTCTTCCAACATTTCCTCACGACAATGTTATTGAACTGCCTATTTATTTTGAAGTGAAAAGTGACAGTTGTCGTAAAGTTTATGTTTAAGCATATTTATTTTTCTCAATTTTGAAAAGTAAAGCATGATTTTCTCAAATTTTTCAATTTCTTCTCAACAAAATATTTATCAAAATTTTCACGCAACACAAAACTGAATGTTGCGAGCGAAATTGCATGCAAACGAACAGAGTACCAGGCTTAAGTTACAAAACTGATATATTTTTTTTTTTAAACTTATAACATATTTTTTGTTGTGATATGAGCTTAAAATCTATTTATACTGTGGCCTCAAGGCATCAATTTGAAGAATTCATTATGAAAAATTAATTTTTAATATAGTGATGTCGAAATGGCGATTGACATTTCAAATTGAACTCGATTTGTAATCGTCGATTCTGCAAGATAATGCTTTGAGGCCATGGTCTTAATAGATTTTAAGCTCATATCACAACGAGAAATTTATTACAATAAGCTTCCAATCATTATATCACGGTGCTTTAACTTAAAACTGAATTTTTGAGAATTTTTGAGTTGAATGAATGAATATTTCACATTTTTATTTAAACCGTTATACAATTATTTTAAAACCTGTAGTTAAGCCTACAGCTCAAATATGTTACTATAAAAATTATTTGTTGTGGCGTTAAAGGGTTAATTTCATTGATTTTCCATTAAATTAAGATTTCATGTTATTCATAAGAGAAATGGTCTAGCCGTCAGAATATTCTATATTGAGATTATATTATTCACTTGGGTGGATTTCAGTTCTCTTCTGTAAGTCACTTCACTACTCCAAGTGTCTATCATGAGATGTTTATGCTCAAAGGTAGTTTTGACAGTTTTTTTGGCGAACAGAAGTCAGTTGTCAAAAATAAAATAAATTCGAGAGCGCTTAAGAACAGCTGATCCAGAATTTAACAACAAAACTCTGTTCTTTATAACTTATGTTAGTCACTGCGAGAGAAAAGGCAGCTGTCAACACTATGACAGAAAATTCCATCTCTTCGAATAAATTAGCATTTTTATTTTTTAAGCGTTAAACATAAAATAAGTATTATAAATTTATTTTATTTTTTTTTTGCTTAAAAATAAAAATCAGCTTGCGATCATTTTTAGTTTTAATTATTTTCCTCAAAAATAAAAATTATTTTGGATTTTTATTATTTTGCTCAGACCTAAAAAAATTTTTAATAATTTTTTGCTAATATAAAAAAATCATTTTTAATTTTTATGTTTACGCTCAAAAATAAAAATTATTTTTTGATTTTATTTTTTAGGCTTAAAATGAAAAAGCATTTCTTGATTTTTATTTTTTTTTAAATTAAAAGCGATTTTTTTTTGAAAAATTATTTTTTGATTTTGTTTTTTGGGCTTAAAATGAAAAACCATTTCTTGATTTTTATTTTTTTTTAAATTAAAAGCGATTTTTTTTACCAAAATTGTTAGAAATGTTTTTTAAAAAGAAAGCGCGTGAAGTCGATTTTTATTTCTGAGAAAAAAAAAAAACAAAAATAGAAAAACTCTAAAATAATTAATATTTTTAAGTAAACTTGAAATGCATTTTTATTTCGTGATAATTTCGTTTTTTAACTTAACGAAATGGGTTTTGGTATTTTTATTCCTATACAAATACGAAATAATTACGGCAATTTACTTAAAATGCTACACGGAATTAAATTTAAAAAAAAATATGCATCTCAGACTCAAGCTTATTCATAGTGCATTGAATGTGAAGGCCAAAGAATATAATACAGAGAGAAGAGAATGAGAGAAATATGCTAGTTTTAGCGAAAACCATGGCAACCGTGCAATTATTTTTCTTTTTTTCGGCAAAAATTAAATTTTTTGCCAATGAACGAGTTTCGCCTTCAGCGATAGTGGTGGCGTGGGTTCGAATCCCGCGACCGACACTAATTTTTGCAGCAATTGTTTATTATTTTGTATGATTTTTTATTAATTTTAATTATTGTTTCGTATTTTACAAATTATTTTACTATTGTTTTCTATTTATTTGGCAAAAATTACATTTTTTGCCAATGAACCAGCAAAGATAGTTGCCGCCTGGGTTCGAATCTATAAAAATAAAAAGTTGACTGTACTTAAAAAATGTATACTTATAAGAAAACAATGATATTATGTAATGAAATTTTATCCTACCTCCATATGTTTTCTAATAAGTATAATTTTTTTAGTACAGTCAACTTTTTTATTTTTAGAGATATGCTTATGTTTTAAGTGTCATTGAAAAAAGAATTGAATAAATTACAAGATTTATTGTGTAAAAAAATTTAATTTTTTGCGTGAAATTCTGAGAAATTTGAGCTCAAAGTTGAAATTTAGTAGTTTTCACCGATTGATTTCATCTTCAGACGAGCACAGCTCAGAAACGGTCAAGCCGGTGGGGTTTGTTGATATACCTTTAGAAAGTTTATTTTATTGCCTTTACAACTGGCGCTCAAAATAAGGTCATTTTTCTGTGAGTTAGTTTTTGTGCTTGAAACAATAGTTTAAATCAAAATCGTGAAATACTAATTAACCCTATAGTTCTTAAGAATGTGAATATAGACCCCCCTCTCTTATACGATTTTTTGCTCAACTCGACATTACCTCTCACCTGCGTAAATAGTTGCACTCAATTGCGGACACCCTGTATTTAGTAGATACTCGTTTCATGAAGTTTCCTTGAGTCATTCATAGAGCCAGGCCAAGCTGAATCATCCTTTGCCAAAATCCTTTTACAAAATATCTGAATATTTTGTGTAGATGTGCAACATTTCTTCAAGCTAATTTAAAGTGCGGTATACAAAAGCAACTTTTTCATTCATAATCCGAAGGTCAGGTGTTGTTTACTTTTTGTGTGAATGAGATAAAAAAATTACAAATACTATTTTTCATTTAATTATAAAATTCACCTAAACATAACAGCTAAAAAGAAAAATATGGCAAAAACTTGCTGGTAACCTTGACATCAACACAAATACAAAATCACATAAAATAAGCCAAAAATGTTGAAACTTTGATAAAATTAAAAAAAAAAAATAACACAATAAATAACAGAGAGGGGCAAAGGGAACAACGAAAAAATAGGTGTCCGACCGCATAAAACTGGAAAATCACACTCAAAACAAATGTACGCACACATGCATTTTTGTATGCAAGCACACATACACATACTAACACTTATAATTTTAGCAACATATGCAAAAAGTATGAAAAAGTTGAACAAAAAACTTTGTTGGCAGCAGTTAAGGCTAGAGTAGAAGAAACAAAAACACAAAACAAAAAAACAAAAAACTGAAATAATTACAATAACAACGTTTAAGCTTTAAGTGTTGCCGATGCAGCGTTGATGACGTTGCTATGCCATACATGTATGTTGGTATGCATAAAGCATGCTAAAACAAACACATGTGCAGACGCATACTCAACGCACGCACACACACACACACACACACACACACACTCATACACGCAAACACTTGCAGTAATAATAATAATAATAAAATATTTAAATTTATAAAAACAGAGCAACAAAAAAAAAATGATCGTTACAAATCACGTACTTATAACGTAAGTAAATGTGTGTGCTTGTGTGTGTGTGTCAGTTTGTGTGTCAGTTTGTGTTTTTGCATGTGTGTGTGTGCTCTGCTCAGCTCTACTGTTCTGTTTGCGTTTGTGCTTAAAAGTTTAAAAACTATAAAATTGCGTTGCCTGCTTTTAGGCGGTAGTCGAGCTGAATTGCTCCAAGCAATTGTAATATTTTGCGGTCTCTTTAGCAGCGCTGCTCTGCCTGCCATACTGACTTCTACTCTCCCACAGCCTGTTATACTGGATGTGTACAATTATTTTTCTTCATTTTTTTTTTTATATCTTTTGTGTTTTTTTTCAGTTGTTTTTTTATATGTGTTGTTCAAAGTGTGAAAAACTTTTCAACTTTTGCTCAAGCATGTAAATTCGTCGCCGTCGTCTACCATGCCAACAAATAAATTTTTCACTACTTCACTACTTTTATTTCTATTTTATTGTTTTTATAATTTTTTTTTCTGCTTGTTTTTCAACATTTTTTTTAAAACTCTTTCTTTATGCCCGCCAGTGTTGTTTTTCTTCAAATAGTTTTAACCCCTTCCTGCAGGGAGCTTTACCCGCTGGGTATAAGTCATCATAATTTTATGCGCGTGTGAGTTTGTGTGAGTGTGTGTGTGTGTATGTGTGTCTATGTGAGTGTCATGATTTCTGTTTTTTTTTCTTGTGCTGTGCTGCTGTTTTTGTAGCTTCACATTTGAAATATGAAACCCTGAAAGTAGTAGTTGTTAAAAAAATAGCAGCATTTTATATAGCGGGTGTTTTTTTTTTTTTTTTTTTTTTTAAAAGTCACAAAAAACTGAAGTAGGGAAATTTATTTTTTGTTATTGCTGTGTTGGTTGGTCTACCGCTCTGTCTGCTCCACAGCTTCCAGTAACAATGCAAAACATTTTAAAATTTATCATAATTTCTTAAGTGGCGCATGTCACTGTGGTAGCAATTAAGATAAACAGTGCTAAAAAATTAATATAATATTATTTTAATTACACTATAAGACAATTTTAATATTTTTTTCAAAAAAGTTTTAAATAGCTCGTTTTTTTTAAATTGTTTGATTTGATTTTGATTTTGATTTTGATTTTGATTTTGATTTTGATTTTGATTTTGATTTTGATTTTGATTTTGATTTTGATTTTGATTTTGATTTTGATTTTGATTTTGATTTTGATTTTGATTTTGATTTTGATTTTGATTTTGATTTTGATTTTGATTTTGATTTTGATTTTGATTTTGATTTTGATTTTGATTTTGATTTTGATTTTAATTTTGATTTTGATTTTGATTTTGATTTTGATTTTGATTTTGATTTTGATTTTGATTTTGATTTTGATTTTGATTTTGATTTTGATTTTGATTTTGATTTTGATTTTGATTTTGATTTTGATTTTGATTTTGATTTTGATTTTGGTTTTGATTTTGATTTTGATTTTGATTTTGATTTTGATTTTGATTTTGATTTTGATTTTGATTTTGATTTTGATTTTGATTTTGATTTTGATTTTGATTTTGATTTTGATTTTGATTTTGATTTTGATTTTGATTTTGATTTTGATTTGGATTTTGATTTTGATTTTGATTTTGATTTTGATTTTGATTTTGATTTTGATTTTGATTTTGATTTTGATTTTGATTTTGATTTTGATTTTGATTTTGATTTTGATTTTGATTTTGATTTTGATTTTGATTTTGATTTTGATTTTGATTTTGATTTTGATTTTGATTTTGATTTTGATTTTGATTTTGATTTTGATTTTGATTTTGATTTTGATTTTGATTTTGATTTTGATTTTGATTTTGATTTTGATTTTGATTTTGATTTTGATTTTGATTTTGATTTTGATTTTGATTTTGATTTTGATTTTGATTTTGATTTTGATTTTGATTTTGATTTTGATTTTGATTTTGATTTTGATTTTGATTTTGATTTTGATCACCACTTTAACTAACCGAACAAATTTAAAGCCAGAGTGTTTGCACAGAAAATGTATGCCATATAAAAAATTATTTGCACACAGGCCGTTGTCAGGATTGGCATGGAAATGGCATATTGTTCAGTGCGATCAACTGTTGTGGGATGGCCCGTGGTTCGAATCACGGTAGTTTTTTATTTACTTGTAAGCAATTTTTCATTAAATAATTTGCTTGTATAAATTTTTATTAAAATTAAAAAATTTTAAAGCCTAGTCTTGAGTGGACTTTTAATATTTTAAATTTAAAATTATGTAATAAACATTGTACAATTTTTTTCTCTCTTCTAACCCACTGTCGCCGCAAATAAAGCTTTAAGTGAATTTCTTTTTTTGTTTTTTGCTGTCATATATTTTACGGCTGGGTGGGTGTGTGTCTATTTTATGCGTTTTTCTCTCTCCCTCTCTCTCTCTCTCTCATTTTTTTTTCTGCTTAAAGTCACGGCGCGATTTACTACATAAAAAAAGTCATCAAAATAAAAAAAAAAATATTGTGGAAAACATCAACACAATAAGAGTGAATAATAAAAAAATATATTTTAAAGTGGATTTTTAAGGCGCACAGTGACTGCAAGGACGCAGCAACAGCAGTAGCAGCAGCAGGAGCTAGGAGCAGCAAATGCAAGGAACTCCCACGGCGAATGCAAATGGATTATAAGTAGCATGTATAAATGTGCTATTATTTGAGTATGATTGTGTATGAATATGAGTGTATGTGTGTGTGTGTTTGTTTCCTTAGCGTTAACAACAACAAAGCGCAACTGAAGCGCAAAAAAATACATGTTTTACGTTAGCAACACTTGCTCACACAGTTGAACAGTTGTGCAGCGCGTTGCCAACTTAGACAAAAATGCTTTTTAAAGCGAAATATATAATTTTCAATATATTTTGATTTTAATGCTAAACGACTTACTTGGTTAAAAATCGAAAAGAAGCATTAGTTAAACTACTATAAAATTTTGTATCCTTAAGGACTTGTGTGCAAAAATTGTTGGCTTTTCTTTTTGTTATTGTTTTCATTCGTAGCTAAGGGAAATAACAGGGAAATTTAATTAGGAATACAATACTAAGCAAAAAATTAAAAAAAAAAATGTATAGAAAATGCTGCAAACAGAGATGCAAGAACTGTAAACATCTCTTAGAACTTCCGAAAGTAGAGTTAATGTAAAATCGAACTTTTTTTTTCCAGGAAAAACACAAATTTAAATGGTTGAAAAACTGAAAATTTGCTCAGTCGTAATTTTCTTTCCCGCAAATGCTATAAAAGAACGCCTTAAAATTAGAATTTTTGGCGAACAAATTTTTTTTTTAAGTAACCTTAAATTTTGTCATAATCATTTTGCATTTCAAAAAAATTTCAAAAAAATTTCATTGTTTTTATTTTTATAGTATTTATTTGTATGCCATTGCAATTTAACATATCAGCATTTAACACTTACATTTAATTGCATGAGTAAAACAAAATTAAGTCTATTAATAACCTCAGCCATTTACATTGAATATTTTTTTTTTAAATGCAGTTGAGATAAATTAAATGTCAATTTTGTTTTAATTGTCCAGTTTTTGCTTTTGTTCTGAATATCTGTGATTTTCATATTTTGTGGCTTGGGTTTTTTGTTTTCTTTCTGTTTGTTCTTATTTTTCAAAATAAATATTTTTCATACATTTTTTAATGAACTATAAAAAAGATAACACACATATGACCTAGATTTAAAGTGCCATCAAACGTGCATGAAATAATTTCTTTTTTTTTTATGGAATATATCTGTTATTCAGGGAAATATTTGAACACGCTCTGAAATTTCTACAACTGCTTGAACAATTTAAAAAATATTTGACCATTACGAATGCTTACTTTGAGGATAGTTTAAGAAAGTACGAGGTTCAATGTGTTAATTTTTCAGCCTTCCTCATAATTGGCAAAAAAAAAAAAAATTGTTATAACCAGTCTAGGCTCAATTAAGAGTTGATTCAAGAAACCAATCTCACCCCTGGGTCATTTTGAGGCCTATTATTAAATTATGAAAAAGTCGTGATAAAAAACTCACCTGATCGGAATGAATAACTTGTACTGGGCCTTTGACAATATTTACTTATAGGTTTTATGATCGCTGACTTAAAATCTGAGGTCAGTTTGTCTATATTAAGTTTATTCCAAGGTCATTCCAAGGTCAAAATGAAAAACAAATAAAGTTACGATGTCCAACATCCTGATGTACAAGTTTGTTGTTTCTTCGATTCCGAATGCAAGTTTAGTTTGTCTATATAAAGGTCATTTCAGGGTCATTTGTAGGCTTAAGTAATAACATACCATGCAACCAGTTTTTATTACAAGTTATATGAAGTTTGAGGGTCGTTGATTTTGAAAATTCAAATTGACCCGGACTGTTAAGGGGACGTGACATTTCAAACATTTTTTTATTTTAATGTTTTAAAATGCGTATAAGTTGAATAAAGAATAAGATATAATTTTAAAAAATTAAATATATATATTTTTGTAAAATAATTCCGCAAAAAAACTTTTATTTTTATTATTATAGTACTACAAAAAACTACCAAATAGTATTATATTCAGGCAACCGTGTCAGTTCTTTGCTCAAATGACTACGCTTTTTTCCTCTCATTTCAAAATAAGGGTGCCGTAATGAGAAAACGTCAAAAATGTACGCAACCTTAAATAAATAAACCTTGGGTTGATTCAAGGTTGATTTATTTAAGGTTGCGTACATTTTTTGACGCATCTTTATTTTATGTAAACAAAAATATTGTGACGTTTGCAAAGTAGGGTTTTGTGCTGCTCGAGAAAAAAAGTATTTTTCAGGGGTTTGTGCAGTTTTCTGTTTTATTGTGTACACAATAAGTCAAGATGTGTTAATATTTTGATTTTTGTCAAAATTGGAAGTAAAAGTGGTTTTTACGATCACCGTTGTCCAATGCAATAAAAGTTTCGAATATGAAAATATTTATTTGGTCTGTCTTTCTTGATTTTCTTAATATATATTTATTTCATTAAACCTTTCTTAGGGCATAGTACTGAAATCCTTCAATCAAAACTAAAATTATGGGGGTAGATCAAACTCAATGACTTAATTTTATCAAGACATCCGAATAAAAAAAGGACCAATAAAAGTACTAAACAAAAATTTTAGTATTCTATTTACCAAATAGTACTACAAAAAACTACCAAATAGTATTATATTCAGGCAACCGTATCCGTTCTTTACTAAAATGACTACGCTCTTTTGCTCTCATTTCAAAATAAGGGTGCCGAAATGAGAAAACGCCAAAAATGTATGCAACCTTATATTTATAAGCCTTGGGTTGATTTCGAAAAATAAAATTCAGTACTTCCGCAGCGCAGTTGCGATGAACAACAAAATTCAGAAACATACATTTATTTTTTTTTCATGTATTTTTCTGCTCAGAGAATATTCAAGTTTTTTTTTAATGTCGACCAATCAGAATGAAGAACGCTCTCAAAATTATTTTCTTATTCTCAAACATGCGCGAAAATGTTCCTCTCTTTTGAAACAGGCTATATTAAAGCTCATAATTCAAAAAATGTTTTTTTCTGTCGTTTCTTATTCTTTACTTTTTTGAATTTTTTAATACATTTCCAAGAATTATTAAGGAATTATTAAGAAATATTTCACTATTTCATGGTTTGTTGGTTATTTTCAATTCTGCCTCTTTAAAATTTTTATTAAAGTGTCACGCCCTATATTTGATGAAAAAATTTTGATTGGTAGATCTAACCAAAAAGTAGTTTAAAATGGCACCAACCTAGGAAAAGTGATTAATTTTACGGAAAAAAATTGTCAATTTCTTTTGATTGTAAAAATAGTAAAACTAACCTCGAAAATAGTAATTTGCCAATGAAAAAAGTTTTATTAGTTTTTAACGTATTTATTGTAATTTGATAAATTTTTTTTAAGTTCATGCTTAGCCGAGTGTGCTGATGTGTGCGTCTAGTACTCAACTGTCCTAGGTTCAAATTTTAACAAGACTATCAATTTTTTTTATATATAAAATATTTATTTTTAAATAAAAAGTTAAATGCACATTTTTTTTCAAGATTGTAAGCAAACTTATTTTGAAGGTTATTTTTGACGAAACTGTTAATTAAACATAATTAGAATTTAAATTATTTCAATTATTAAATTAAAATTTTTGATACTTACACAGCTGGGGTTCGAACCCACGTCCACCGCACGACAGTCCAGCACACTTTCATTGAGATATTTATAACGATAAAATAAATAAAGTAAAACACATTTAAAAACTATTGCTCAGAGAAGACAGACATTTCAATGGCATGGTATCGAAAAAAAGTAACAATTTTGAATTGTTTAAATTACTTTGCAAAATTGTTAATAATAACCAACAAATTCTATGCATATAAAGTAACCATTTATTGTTAGTACTTAACTATTTAAATAGTTGGAAAAATAACAAAAAAAAGCAAGCGTAAAAAAACTACTTTTCTTTTGGTTGGGCTAACTACAATAGTAGTCACAAACCAACAACAATTAACATTGATAGTAAAACTTACAATTTAATTCTGTAAATTTAACTGTAAAGAGAGGTCAAACTCAAAATTTTACAACAACAATTTGCATTGGTGGTCAATTAACTGCAAAGATAGTTAAAAATACCTATCGTTTATTCTTTCTGTGTATGTACTTTATTGATCATACTTTAAAATAATTCAACCTTGCCCTGCACTGAAATTTGGTGGGTGAAGATAGCGTCGGATTTTTCAGCCACACTTTCGCATTCGAATATGCATGCGTTGCTATCTTCCCTCCGGTGTTGGTTCAGCTAATAGTTGCACATAATAATCTTTTGCTGAGTTGGTTCAGCTGATGGTTGTTTCGTGTTTACTTCGCAAAGTCAACACCGTATTTAAATCTTCTTAGAACTGTCTCTTTCTAGGTATTTTTATACCCAGCCGATTACCGTATCGATTACCAGCTGATTACTAGGTCGATTACCGACGACTAACAGGTCAACTACTACTTTGCTGACATATGAACGAACCCTTACCCACCCACAACTGTCTGAAACTGCTAGGTTTAGGAAGGAATCATTGAATGTTAAATAAAAAATACTAATAACAAAAAAAAAATTACTTATAAAATGCTATATGTAAATTTTATTAAATGTTAAAATTCTTAAACTTTATGTATTAAATTTTATAACCATATATTTTGTCTTTATTTACAGATTGCTGGCTTTGGGGAAAAAAACATTTTAATGGTCAAACTTTTGTTTATAAAATTGATTGTAAATATATAAATGTTTAATTTTCAAATATTAAAGTTAAAATTCAGCTAATTTTTGGTCAAAACAATACTTTCAAATTTATCTAAAACTTTGTCTAAAATAGTTATAAATTAAGAATAGCTAAAAACTTAAAACGCATAAATTAGCATAAAGATTAATGGATGCACACAAAATTGTATAATACTTGAAATAATAATATTTATGTGCAGCAATAATTATTTCAAAATAAAGCCATTAGAAAAAATAACAAAAATATTAATGTTGAAATTTAAAGCGTCTAAAATTTAGATAAAAAAAAATATAACAACACAATTACCTGCATAACTATAACCATAACGACAACAACAAACAGTACACATACAAAATGTCAGCCAAGCTCATTTCAATATGGCGGCGCAGTATTTATTTGACACTCGTTGTATTTTTAACGAGCGTTTTTATTGTGCTAGCCGATTCATCATCATCAGCAACATCCTCATCAAATGGCGGCGGCGGCAGCACATCCGGCAGTAGTGCAGCTAATAATGGTGAGTCATTTGTTAACAACGAATATGATAACAATATTATCGAAATTAATAAAAATAAAATAAATTTTTTATATTCTAATAAAATAATAATTATTTTGAAAACAAAAATCATTACATTAAAACTTAAAAGTTGTTGGCTTTTGAAAGAGTTGTCAATTAGAATAAAATTATTAAAATTTTGCTTAAATATTGAAAACATGGTAGAGTCTTGACTTATCTTAAAAGCGGCTAGAGTTGCCAAGTAGCGCTTTTAATGAAGGTTTATTGGTTTTTAGATAGAAATTAAATATTGCTTAACCAAGCGACTATTTAAAGTCAAGGCTATGTCAAAAAACAAACCACGCCCTCTACTGTAACTTGCATTAATTGAATTGCCGACGTAGTCGCGCGTTTAACATAAGGCAACGTAACAGACGTGACATCGTGATATTTTGTGCTCGTGGCCAGAATACGGCAACTTTTTAATTGGCTTTAATTACAAAAGTAGCAACAGCAACAATCCTGAAAATACTTTTAATTTCGCACGTAATACGAAAAACGCAATTTAATCAGTTGAAAAGCAAAAACAACAACAACAACGACATTTATCACAAAATGAACACAACTACAAAAACAATAATCATTAATTTGTCATAAATATTAAAATAAATAATAATAAA
Organism: Tetanocera ferruginea; assembly: GCA_958299015.1. Lineage (NCBI taxonomy): Eukaryota > Metazoa > Arthropoda > Insecta > Diptera > Sciomyzidae > Tetanocera > Tetanocera ferruginea. Next base: position 7,739,044 of record OY282641.1, on the reverse strand, counting down.
GTCATTTTATGACAGTTACAACAACAACAACAACAACATAAACATAAACAACAGCCTTAAGCACAACAGCCAGACTGCCTGTGACAACTGTCAAACAGCAATTGACACTGGCAGCAAACAACACAAACAATACTCCACAAAATTAAGTGTTGCCATGTTTTTTATGTTTACCGTTAATAAAACACGAAATACGCAATTAATTCATGATCTACAAAAACAAAGGCACAGCCATAACCATAACATTAAATAGTCGCCAACAATAGTCGCTCGTTCCACAACATGACGCCACATTTTTTATTAATGACATTAAAATTGAAAATTTTACTATATATATATATATATATACCTATATATATATATATATATTTATACACAAGATATATATGTTTTATGGCATATGTATTAAAATACATGAAATTGATATTAAAACTATGACAAAAAAAAAAAAACCAAAAAAATGCCCGTCGCTGTACGTTTGTTTAAACAATAACATCAAAAGCTGCCAGATTGATGAATAAATTAAATAATTTATATTGTTTGCAGAGTGCAAACAAATTCATAACAAAGTCAAAGACTGAAACAAATACAATTATAGAAAAAGCCAATTTTTTTTTAAAGCGATTATTTTCTGTTTTCATTAACTTCATTTAAAACAAAACAAAAAATAAACCAACAATCAGTTATTAATTAACTTGTGAAAATACCAAAAAAATAAACCATTGATATTTGTTAAAATTTTCATGCGTGAGAAATGGTTAGCAAAAAATTTTATATTGATTTGTTATAATTTTTTTTTTGAAGAATGCAGTTTTTTTTTAAGCCCGGCAACAAATAAATTTGTGCTTTATATATCAATCATTGTTGTAAAATTTTAACTTTTCCATTACAAAAAAGTGAATTTCAATAAAAATTTATAATTTCAAAAAATAAGTTTAATTAAAACTAAAACATATAAAGAAATATTTATAATAAATACATGCTACATGCTACAAAAAAGAATAATTTGTGAAGCTTATGTACTTTTTTACAGAAACACATGATTTGAATTTATTTAAGATTCTAATAAGTTTTGAAAATAAGGCTTGAAAAAAAAACAAGCATACAAAAAACATAAAAAAGTTTCACGGGTTCAGTGCGAGAAGTGACTTTATAAACTGCCGGCGAAATCACTTTAAAAGCAACAGAACTGCTGTCAGCGACCATCAGATAAAGCACTGAACACATTGACGATGACGACGACGACGACAACGACAACGACAACGACAACGACAACGACAACGACAACGACAACGACAACGACAACGACAACGACAACGACAACGACAACGACAACGACAACGACAACGACAACGACAACGACAACGACAACGACAACGACAACGACAACGACAACGACAACGACAACGACAACGACAACGACAACGACAACGACAACGACAACGACAACGACAACGACAACGACAACGACAACGACAACGACAACGACAACGACAACGACAACGACAACGACAACGACAACGACAACGACAACGACAACGACAACGACAACGACAACGACAACGACAACGACAACGACAACGACAACGACAACGACAACGACAACGACAACGACAACGACAACGACAACGACAACGACAACGACAACGACAACGACAACGACAACGACAACGACAACGACAACGACAACGACAACGACAACGACAACGACAACGACAACGACAACGACAACGACAACGACAACGACAACGACAACGACAACGACAACGACAACGACAACGACAACGACAACGACAACGACAACGACAACGACAACGACAACGACAACGACAACGACAACGACAACGACAACGACAACGACAACGACAACGACAACGACAACGACAACGACAACGACAACGACAACGACAACGACAACGACAACGACAACGACAACGACAACGACAACGACAACGACAACGACAACGACAACGACAACGACAACGACAACGACAACGACAACGACAACGACAACGACAACGACAACGACAACGACAACGACAACGACAACGACAACGACAACGACAACGACAACGACAACGACAACGACAACGACAACGACAACGACAACGACAACGACAACGACAACGACAACGACAACGACAACGACAACGACAACGACAACGACAACGACAACGACAACGACAACGACAACGACAACGACAACGACAACGACAACGACAACGACAACGACAACGACAACGACAACGACAACGACAACGACAACGACAACGACAACGACAACGACAACGACAACGACAACGACAACGACAACGACAACGACAACGACAACGACAACGACAACGACAACGACAACGACAACGACAACGACAACGACAACGACAACGACAACGACAACGACAACGACAACGACAACGACAACGACAACGACAACGACAACGACAACGACAACGACAACGACAACGACAACGACAACGACAACGACAACGACAACGACAACGACAACGACAACGACAACGACAACGACAACGACAACGACAACGACAACGACAACGACAACGACAACGACAACGACAACGACAACGACAACGACAACGACAACGACAACGACAACGACAACGACAACGACAACGACAACGACAACGACAACGACAACGACAACGACAACGACAACGACAACGACAACGACAACGACAACGACAACGACAACGACAACGACAACGACAACGACAACGACAACGACAACGACAACGACAACGACAACGACAACGACAACGACAACGACAACGACAACGACAACGACAACGACAACGACAACGACAACGACAACGACAACGACAACGACAACGACAACGACAACGACAACGACAACGACAACGACAACGACAACGACAACGACAACGACAACGACAACGACAACGACAACGACAACGACAACGACAACGACAACGACAACGACAACGACAACGACAACGACAACGACAACGACAACGACAACGACAACGACAACGACAACGACAACGACAACGACAACGACAACGACAACGACAACGACAACGACAACGACAACGACAACGACAACGACAACGACAACGACAACGACAACGACAACGACAACGACAACGACAACGACAACGACAACGACAACGACAACGACAACGACAACGACAACGACAACGACAACGACAACGACAACGACAACGACAACGACAACGACAACGACAACGACAACGACAACGACAACGACAACGACAACGACAACGACAACGACAACGACAACGACAACGACAACGACAACGACAACGACAACGACAACGACAACGACAACGACAACGACAACGACAACGACAACGACAACGACAACGACAACGACAACGACAACGACAACGACAACGACAACGACAACGACAACGACAACGACAACGACAACGACAACGACAACGACAACGACAACGACAACGACAACGACAACGACAACGACAACGACAACGACAACGACAACGACAACGACAACGACAACGACAACGACAACGACAACGACAACGACAACGACAACGACAACGACAACGACAACGACAACGACAACGACAACGACAACGACAACGACAACGACAACGACAACGACAACGACAACGACAACGACAACGACAACGACAACGACAACGACAACGACAACGACAACGACAACGACAACGACAACGACAACGACAACGACAACGACAACGACAACGACAACGACAACGACAACGACAACGACAACGACAACGACAACGACAACGACAACGACAACGACAACGACAACGACAACGACAACGACAACGACAATGACAATGACAATGACAATGACAATGACAATGACAATGACAATGACAATGACAATGACAATGACAATGACAATGACAATGACAATGACAATGACAATGACAATGACAATGACAACGACAACGACAACGACAACTACAAATTTCACAATTTTCAAGTTTAAAATTTTTTCACATGTATTTCTTATGGTGGTGAATTTGGTGAATATGTCTCAACGACATTGCTACACTCAGAAAAAAGTGTCTCGGAATATGATAAAAAAGGCATCATATTTAGAGAAAAATGGTATAGACTTTGCTCCAGAGAATGCTATTCTCTGATTGCGATACTAAAAATTCTCTAAAAATGATTAAAAGCTACCATGAAATAGAAAAATATATCATTTTTAGAGAAAAATACTTTTTTTTTTGAGAAAATATTTGTTTTTATTGAAGAAAATACTTCTCATAGTGAATTTTTTATCAAAATATAAGAAAAGTTTTTCATTTTCAATAAAATTTCTCTATAAATGAGAAATTTTTTGTGCGAGAAAAATACTTATCATTATTAGAGACATTGAAATGTTTCCATTTCCTAGAAGTAAAGAAATATTTCTACGAAAATGTGAAAATTTATTCTAATTGAAGAAAATTTTATTTGAAAAAGAGAAAATTGCTATTATCAAAAAAAGAGAAATTTTTTACCGGAGTAAGGTATGTGTTTTTTTCTCAGTGTACTCATGTTGTATAATAATTTTGTCGTCGATAAAGAATTATTTCTACTAGAATTCGAAAGTGGCCGATAGTTCGACCTTTTCACACACATACTCTGTTGATTCGATACAAAATTAAAATGTAAAAAATGTACTTAAAAAAAAATTGCCAACACAATCCTTTAAAAATAGTCCGTGCACTCCTTCTCCACTCTCTGATTAATTTAAAAGTAAAGTTATCAAAATCGCTTGAGAAACATGTAAGAAAATGGTTCTGAACTGTTTTTCATATGCCTGTTTATATAAAGATTTGGATAGGCGACAATCATTACTCTATTCATTGCTAAGAGAGTATTTCAAAAGCATACTTTAGTTCATAATTTTATAAAAGCAAATACATAATATATACTTACTATTTTGATATATTGATATAACATTTTTATGGTATTATACGCTGTTTGTTGCATCGCTTTCAAAATAATTATGCATAATTATGGTCTTGACTACATTTCTCTTTTTTGTCGTGTCGTAAAGTCGTTGTCGTTGTCAATGTGTTCCATGCATAATAGATGAAGTTTGTGTCTGGCAGTCATTGAAAGCAGACAACCTCGTGGATTTCAACGACAGTGGAAAAAAAGTGAATTGCTTTTGCTCATCAAGCATTATATTGTGCCTAAAAACCTAATCACCGAAACCAAAAAAAGGTCTGATAAATTAAATGGTGACTCTGCACTAGAGCAACAGCACATTCACGCATTTCGAATGCCACGTGAACACGGAAGTTCAAACTCTGTGAATTGCGTTTTTAAAACACAAACTCGCACTACACATGAATGTTTACAATCTTTGCTTATAAGCATAAATTGGAATTGTTAATGGAACTATTTTTGAACTCATGCCAGATGCATCCTTTGGCCAATAGTTTCGACTAGCCGTTTACGTTCTTAGAACTTTTCGAGCCGACATGGGCTCAAATGGTTTGATATAGGGTCATTGGGACTTTTATGTTAATTTCATGGAATTTTTGAAAAAACATGAATGCTTATATGGCCAAGCAGATACAATAAATTCCCTCAAGAAGTTCTAATGATACAAATTTCAGCTGGTCGAGACTATTGGTTAAAGGATTTATCTTATAATAGTCAGAAGAGTTAAAAAATACTTCCAATAATGATTCTTCAAATGCATGCTTAATAGCTATGATACGTGAAAGTCATGAAAACGAGAATCCGTGTACACACGTGTACACATGAACACGTGAACACGTGAACTCGTACTGGCCAAAGGATAATTTATTTTCTATACGCGTTGAATGAATTAAAAATTGTTACATTACATCTATACTTATTAGCTAAGATGATTGAAAGTCATGAAAACGGAAATCCGTGAAAGTGTGCACACGTGTACACGTGCAAACGTACTTTTGCAACTACTTGTGTATTTCGTGTCAACCATTCACGTGTTGTTTGAGTTGGGGAATTTTGTAGAATCTTTTAAATACACGTGATCATGAGTAGGATGTGTTCACGTGAAATCGGTGGCTCTGCGCCAGGTTGCAAAAATTGGTTAGGAATTAATTAAAATATGGTCTTCTCGTTTGTTTTTTGCTTTGTGAGTGAATTTTTCAAGCGAAAAATTTAAAAACTTTTTTTTTGTTTTTTTTTGTTTTTACTTTAAAAAGGTTCAACTTCTTCAACTTCTTCCATTCATGACATGGAATTTTATGGTTATGAAAATAAACTGACTATTTCACTTGCAGGACGTTTTGCATAGTATGAAGGACAATTAACAGCAATTTTGGGACGAGGTAACAAAATCGTACCTTTCCATTTAGCATTATATATAAAAAATCCGGGATGTAAACTTTTTTTTGGATATATTCTGGCTTTCATTAAAAAAGCACGATTTTTGGCATTTCGGCTCAAATATCACCACAAAGAATAATTTATCGGAACTTGAGAATTCAATTTTCATCTTAGCAGATCTACACTCCTAAAAATCCTTGTAAAAACTAATAAAGAAAAGTGTTTGAAATCGTTGAAATCGATCAATCTTTAGGGATATCCATCCCTCCTTGGACCTATATTAATTTTTTCCATGATTTTGTATGTAGGATATGTATGTAGGTATGGCCGATATTAACTAAACTTGGTTCGGCTAGCCAAATAGAGTAAAGCATGTATACTGCAAAAGGTCCTTAACGGGCCCAAGAGATTGCTGAGTAAAACCAAAAGTTGTTTGTTAACGCCCTTCATATTTTATTGTAAAAAATTTTGTTGTTATGGTAAATTTTTTCTCTTTAACGTTACACTCGAATGAATATTTTTGAAAATATATCAAATTTTGTATGTGTACATGAAAGTAGAAGTTATAACCAGTTTAATGTGGTATTTAAGTAAAATTTTTTTGGAAGTGAGTTCTGGATTTTTCTAACCAAAATTGGGTATGAAAAAACCTAAATAAAAGAACTATATCAAAGAAGAGTTAACAAATAAACGACTCAAATCGAAATAATGAAAACAAAATGTTGTCTTGCACTTCTAACAGTCAAAATGTATGGTCTTTAACGTTACACTTTCATAACTATTTGTTATGAATTGAATTATTTACATGATTTTTATTCACATGAATTTATCATTGAATTTAATTTTTAGAAAAAATTATTTCTTCCGTAAGATCTACAGAAAAAATTGCCCACATGTATGTATAAGTTTTATTATCTTATTTATATCTTTAGTAACTAATAATACAGACACATGGGTTGAGTACTTATAGAAAGATGATACTGATATGACGATAGCGCATGAAGCATAGCACAAACAATAAAAAAGAACGCAAATTCACGATCAATTACACTGAGCTTGAGTATCCAGAAATCATATGTGGTCAACTTGAATCCAAGCAAAAATATATGCACCTATAAGGAAGATTTTTAATTGAAATAACTTATAATTATGGTTGAAATACAGACCTTATTTTGAAAAACTTTACTTCTTCCTTTGGTTTTATGACTTTGTTGAAGATAACCCAATAGAGCCAGATCCTTTGTCAGTAGATCTTCACTCGACATCATATCGTTCAAGAAAGCAATCATATAAATATTCAACCATGGTAAAACTGCCAGGTAAGTAACTGATTTGAATAATAATTTAAATTTTGCATAAGCTATACCATGTCCTCCGGAAATACAAACCAATAGTACATAAATGTTTGAAACACAACTAACTATAGTGAATGTCAAAAGCAATAAGAACCATGAAAAATGTTGCCATACTTGAGAACGTAATTTATTTAAGCGACGATAGAGCGAAAATACTTTAACAATTTCTGCAGAAAATGCTGTTAAATCATGCTCATGCTCAGCGTTATCTATAACTGCAGTCAGATAAATATTTATATTGCGTTGACAGCTCAGCACTATAAGTTGGTAGGTTTGATAGGCATAATAAGAGATTTCGAAGAGCACTACATAAACAACAAGAGTTGGAAAATACATCTGTCGTGTGATGGCATAAATAATATGCACAGTCACCAAAATCGCTTTGAAGTTAGTTAAAGTAAAAATTATTCTATCAATTTTAATGCTCTGCTGACAGATTTTCCGGATACGCCGCTCGATCGCAATTAGTTCGTTTATAATCTGCTGTAAAATGATGGAATAGCTTTCGGAATGCATCACATGTAGAATTTTGTATAAAGTAAGTGTACCAACTACATGCTCCAGTAAATGAAATAACATTGTCTGCGCTAAAATGGTGTCTACCTCCAAATTTAAACGGAATTGAAGCATGCAATAAAACACATCGGATATCAAGATGATAGCCATCAAAATGATTTTGATATACTTTATAATTCCTTTTGTTTTTACATAAATTGAAGCTATTTCAAGGTTGTTCGTTTTATTATTATATTTCAATTGTAAAAAGTCCAAAATTTGACAAAATATAAGAAAAAATTTTACACGATATTTTATTAAACGCACCGAATAACGATTTATTCTTCGCTCTAGACTATTCATTTCGAAACAAACGTTGTCAATAAATAAAATAAATGAAATAACGGCTACAACTAAATAAAGAACTTGCAAAGACATATAGATTATTGTATTAAACAAAAAATTCATTGAATGATATTTAATGTTGACGTGTTATTTAATATTGAGTGATATTTAATGTCAATAGATTAAAAGAGTAGTTAATAGAATAGTCTAGACTTGTATTAAATAGATTAATAATTGAAAGACAGAGAAAGTTGGATGTTTATCAATTTCATAGAGGTCAAGGACATGTACTCAGTTTATAAAAGAACACTGACAGTAACTTACAAATGCTATCACAATTGACCTATGACAAATGTTGAATATGAAATGATTAATGACAAATGATCAATTTGACAGAAATGAGAAAACGACAAATGAGAAATGACAAATGAGAAAAAAGAAAAACAAATGAAAAATAACAAAATGTTGTCAAATGGTTCAGATCGAAAAGGTCTAAAATGATAGTTAATGTCGATATCAAAATCAAAATCAAAATCAAAATCAAAATCAAAATCAAAATCAAAATCAAAATCAAAATCAAAATCAAAATCAAAATCAAAATCAAAATCAAAATCAAAATCAAAATCAAAATCAAAATCAAAATCAAAATCAAAATCAAAATCAAAATCAAAATCAAAATCAAAATCAAAATCAAAATCAAAATCAAAATCAAAATCAAAATCAAAATCAAAATCAAAATCAAAATCAAAATCAAAATCAAAATCAAAATCAAAATCAAAATCAAAATCAAAATCAAAATCAAAATCAAAATCAAAATCAAAATCAAAATCAAAATCAAAATCAAAATCAAAATCAAAATCAAAATCAAAATCAAAATCAAAATCAAAATCAAAATCAAAATCAAAATCAAAATCAAAATCAAAATCAAAATCAAAATCAAAATCAAAATCAAAATCAAAATCAAAATCAAAATCAAAATCAAAATCAAAATCAAAATCAAAATCAAAATCAAAATCAAAATCAAAATCAAAATCAAAATCAAAATCAAAATCAAAATCAAAATCAAAATCAAAATCAAAATCAAAATCAAAATCAAAATCAAAATCAAAATCAAAATCAAAATCAAAATCAAAATCAAAATCAAAATCAAAATCAAAATCAAAATCAAAATCAAAATCAAAATCAAAATCAAAATCAAAATCAAAATCAAAATCAAAATCAAAATCAAAATCAAAATCAAAATCAAAATCAAAATCAAAATCAAAATCAAAATCAAAATCAAAATCAAAATCAAAATCAAAATCAAAATCAAAATCAAAATCAAAATCAAAATCAAAATCAAAATCAAAATCAAAATCAAAATCAAAATCAAAATCAAAATCAAAATCAAAATCAAAATCAAAATCAAAATCAAAATCAAAATCAAAATCAAAATCAAAATCAAAATCAAAATCAAAATCAAAATCAAAATCAAAATCAAAATCAAAATCAAAATCAAAATCAAAATCAAAATCAAAATCAAAATCAAAATCAAAATCAAAATCAAAATCAAAATCAAAATCAAAATCAAAATCAAAATCAAAATCAAAATCAAAATCAAAATCAAAATCAAAATCAAAATCAAAATCAAAATCAAAATCAAAATCAAAATCAAAATCAAAATCAAAATCAAAATCAAAATCAAAATCAAAATCAAAATCAAAATCAAAATCAAAATCAAAATCAAAATCAAAATCAAAATCAAAATCAAAATCAAAATCAAAATCAAAATCAAAATCAAAATCAAAATCAAAATCAAAATCAAAATCGTATATAAGGATTATGGCATGAATTGGAGCTATTATTAAGACAAGGATTTTGAAGGTAAGAATGAAGACAAGGCTTAGAGCAAGCATTGGGATAAGTTTAAGAAATAATCAAGTATAAGACGAACACTAGCACCAGGACGAGGACTCTAATAATACAAAGGAATTGAAATTAAGATTTATATAAAGGTAAGATTAAGGTTTTAAGCAAGAGTTAGATCAAGGATAAAACCAAGAATTAGAACAAGGAATTGAACTAGTATCAGATGGTTAGGACAAGAATTTTTGCATGGATTAGGGCAAAAGTATTGGCATAAATCCTGGTCTTACCTATCCACAGTCCATCCATAAGGATGTGATTGAAATTAGCGCAAGGACTGTGGTAGGGTCTTGAGGAAGATTTATTACCTGCCTTAGTTAAGACTCTCTTCATAGATTTGAACAAAGATGAATATAACAATTAGGATTATGATTTAGGCAAAGATTAGGACAAGAACAAAGCCATAGATATGTTTAGGTATATAAGAGAAGATAAGATATATTATATGGAAGATGGCGTTCGGATACGGAAAAGAAGTTAGAATCTGTGAAGGGATTTCTTATATATGAAAATTTCTCTGACGAATAGCTTTCTTAAATATTTGCATTTTTTAATAAGAAGAACAAATTTATTTTAGGAAACTAGGTCATTGTTCGGAGGCTTATTTGTAAAAGTTGTCCATAGTTATAATTCACATTTCGAATGAACGCTTAAAGGATACAATAAACGAAAGAGGCTTTTAGTTTGAACAGGTACTAAAAAATTACGTCATTCCGTTATTTGGACAAAAATGTTGGAAAAAGAACAATTAAAGATGCTACAAAGATTTGTACCTATGAGCATATGACCTTAGTAAGATCTTGGTTGGTTTGGATGGTGATACTACTATGTGTTACCGCTTTAGTGCCATAACCTCTGTTTGCTGTATATCTGGGGGCGTGACACTATTAAATGGTTGATATGCTAATCAGAGCCATCCAGTGCGGTTGAGGTATCGTAGAATGTTATTGATCTCAGCAGTTGATAGTTCATCTAGATTGTTGAAGAAAGGTTTACAAAGTGTGCCATTCTAGATCTTACTAGAGCTCGGCAAGCACATAGGAAATGTGTCAGCGTTTCCTTTTCGTTATAGTTGTTGCAACCAAAACAAAGGGCGTTAAATGGTATGCCATATTCTTTCGGCATGTACTTCAATGAGCCAATGACCAGTGATGACTGCTGTGATCCTTGCTGTGTCAATGCGGGATCTTAGTAGCAACTCACGGGTTCTACTTGGATTGTAGGTAGGCCACATCTTCCTGACTGTGGCACAGGTAGTCTGGTAGTCTTTCCCATCTTCTACCAGCCATGACAAAGTAATAAAATGCTAGCTAAATCCGGTAGACGAAAAGATTTCACGACACCCAGCTTCTCTGATTATATACCGGCTCCAGCTCCGCATTCATCTTCGATCCATCAGTGTAGAAGGTTATGTCAAAAACTAGGTCCTGTCCCCCATTACGCCATTCTAGCCGGGTTGGGACCTTTATTGTGAATGTCCTTCTGAAATCGAGCTTGGGGATATGATAGTCCGTATTGCAAGCCACTAGTTCCGATGGCAGCGAACGTAGTATGTTGCTGTGTCCAAATACGTAGACTCTCCAGTTATAAAACTCCTTAAGATTAACTGAGGTGCAGGTGAGTGGAGTGTTTAGTGTGTCCGTTGGGCATGAGCGGGTTTCCCCCGTGACACCGATGCACGCGGTGCGCTGAATTCTTGCTAGTTTTGTAACATTGTACGCTTTGTTAAGAGCTGGATAGGGCGTACCACTGCGGTGTAAAGCCATATGAGCATTTTTGGTTTGAGACCCCAATTCTTTCCGAAAGTCTTTTTGCAAGCATAGAACATTGTACATGACTTTTTGACCCTATGTCCAACATTGGTCTTCTAGTTGAGCTTTGAATCAGGTACAACTTCCAAATATTTTGACCCATTGGATAGTGAAAGTGCTTGGTTGGTTATTTTCGGTAAGAAAAAGTTTTCCACCTTGGTTTTGATGGTGAATATTATCAGTTCCGTCTAGCTAGGATTTACTCCAAGGCCGCACCCGGCTAACCATTTACTGAGTTTATGCAAAGCTCCTTCCAAGATCTCACTGAGTATGGAGGGAAACAGTCCGGATAACATCAGCAACACGTCATCTGCGTATGCTACGACTTTGACACAATTTCTGTTAAGAGTATTTAGTATATCATTCATGGCTATGAGCCAGAGCAGAGGAGAGGAGATCACTCCTAACTGGGGTGTTCCCCTGGTAAGATTTTATTAAGGTCTTAATATCTTGAAAAACTGACCTTAGAATCATGTAAACAAAGTCAGCAGAGTTTCCTTAAGGCTCATTCCATACAGACGAGTGTGACGTTTTGACTACTTTATCGTGCTGAAAATGATAGAAACCGGTTAAAATTTTAGCAATTTACTAAAGGGTATTTTAGAAGATGCCCCAAGGTTTCAAAATGCTAAAACATAATGCAATTATTTATACTAGTTTAATAGTTACATTCGCTTAAACACCTGGGACGGGTATGACGAGCACAAGTTTAAAAACTAAATTCAGTCCATCTGCCAAAATGAGACCATTTTTGACTTGCATTTATTCAAATTTAATATATTTTCTGCTGAAAACCAGTGAAAAATATTTTGAAAAAATGGCGATAATCATTCTTTTTTAAACTTTTAAATGGGACGGGTGTGACATAAGATTGTCCCGGGTGTGACGAGTGCGAATTATGTGGGAATTATATATAAGAACTTAATGGGTAACTTAACCATCACATATTTTTGACACTTAAATCAAAAAAATATGTTTTTAATTAATGTATTAATTTAAAAAAAAAAATATTTTTTTGCATGAATTTTTTATCAAATTAATACCTATACAAATAATTTCGATTTTTTAATATATTTAAAAAAAAAATTTTTTTGCAAAAAATATTTCGCATGAATTTTTGATCAAATTAATACCTATACAAATGATTTCGCTATACATGAATTTACAAAACTTGTTTTAATCAAAGAATTTATTCATATACATACATGCAAAAATTTCATTGTTAGAAAAACATTTTGAAAACCGTTCCGGGTGTAACCAACTTCTTGTAACGGAAATGAAGAATAAAAATAATTTATTGCATGAAAAAGTTAACAAATTTATGAAAAACATCAACATCCTTACTTAAGGAAAGTTTCATTGTTATCATAAGCCCATGTTGCTTCTTAGGAAAACTATAGCATTTTTCTGGGACGGGTGTGACACTGAAAAAAACACTCAGTTTAAATATTTTTTCAATTATATTTCTTCAATCCAATTTATTAACTGTTCTTGGATAACATTGTTATCTTTTTTAACATTGATAACCTAATTTTTTTGAATGTGCATCAAGAGATGGCTGTTTTCAACGTTTTAAATCTAAACAAAATATTTTAAGTTTTTCTCAACTCGGAGTTTGTTTAGTTGAAATGTCAAAAAAACATAAAAAATCATTAAAACTTAAAATAATTTTGCAACAGGAGTAACTTAGGACTCTATTTTAATGCGAGAACCAAAAATTATTTCAATTGAAATCATTTTAGAATTCATGTTTCCGTTCCTCATTAGTGTGGAATCAGCCTTAAGTAAAATATTGAGAAACTTTGGGGCCTAGACACTCGAGTGGTTAACGTACTTGACTGCCAACACAGAGGTTCTGAGTTCGAATCCCGGTCAAGCCATGGTCGTACGCTTTTATCTTTCTTTAATTCTTTTCTTCTAATAAACTGAAATTAAAAATTCGACAATATAAACGACTTTGAAAGTTCTATAGCCCGTTTCAAAAGAGAAGAACATGTTTTAGTTTCATTTTTCGATGCGCAGTGAGAAATTATTTTTAAAGCTAGAAAATTTTTTAGAGCTTTTAAAGTTCGCTGAACTTTATGCTTTTTTTGAGTGTTTTTTACTATTTTTCTATATATTTAAATGCGCACACATTCAGAACAAATGATCGCACAAGTGCGGTGTTGCACCGACGCACAGTGCTTTGTTCCATAGGCAAAATTAAAATAAAATAAAGTGCTTAGAATATTTAAGTAATATACATTTTTGTAAAGCTAACAAAGTACCTTAAATAAATTCGTTAATAGAATTTATCATCTCGTCTTTTTGTTAACAGTAGAGGGCGCTAAAGTCAGAAAACGTTTGAGGTAAAACTGTTGAACGGAAAAACTGTTTTTACTGTGTAACAAATTTTTTTTTAAAAATTTCATTTTTTATTGTATTGCTTTGAAACTTAACAGTTTTGTTTATAACTATAGGTACAAAAAACCAAAAATAATTGTTTGTTAATATTTTATATAGAAAAGTTGTTTGTGCCATCGAAAACTTTTGCGATTTTTTGTTTGGAATTCCCAAAATGCAAAAGTTTGATAGAGTGAAAATTTTTTTTTTGGAAGAATAGGTAATTTTTTATTTTTGATTTTAGTACACTTGAAAGGGCTTAAATGGAATATGTGAACAAGTTTTAGATTTTTCACCCGGAAATGTAAAAATGATATGAATTTTTTGAGACATATTTCCCAAGTTTCAGAAAAAGTTGCAAAGACCTAAGTTTATGGTACTGCCAAAATTAAAAAAAAAAAGTTTATACAATTTTTTTGTTTTTATTACTATTAAAAATGAATGAAATTTTGATGAAGTGTATAATTTTTATTAAATAGTGACAAAAACTTACCAAAAATTGAAAGAATATATTTATTTTTTTTGGCGGAAACCCTAAAGTTTTGCAAACTTTGAAAAAATTAAAAAATTATATAAATAAAAAGTAGGCGATTTTTTATTTTTACTTTATATACTGTGTTAACAAATCTAACCACTAGTAAAAAAAAAATTTAAGATTTTTAACCGGAAATTTGAAATTTTGTATTTTTTGAAAACATCTATATTTTTGAGTTTTACAAAGACCAAAAATATGATGATATAATTTTTTCCAAGTAAAGGGCTCCAGCGACGTTCAATGTTCAATTCAATTTTTGCAAGCTGTGCAATTTTATTGACTGTAGGTCTGTTTAAGAACTTTTCGAGTTAAAAATATAAAGTTACTTTTACTGGGAGAGTAAGAATGATTTTACTCTCTCATTAAAAAATATCACAAAAAGTAAACGAACGACATCCAGTAAAAAGTATCAAGTAATCAACATTTGTTTGTAAACAGCTAATTCATGTTTTCCTTTTTGCTTTTCGTTTCATTGGTTTTCCTATGTTTCAACTCATTTACTCCGTGAATTCTTGTTATTTACATTTTGCTATTTTCCGTTATTTTTTATATTTGAGCAAGAGATGAGAGCGTGTTTATTTCAGTTTAACGTGATTATTTTCTAATAGTTTGCGATTGTTTTGAAGTTTTCACAATTTTTGTATCAATAATATTTGAATTAATTGTGGAATTACCACTAAAACATTAAATGAATACCTCGTCAATATTGAAATAACCTCGTGCTGCAGTAATCATTATAATCTAATAGTGAGCCCTCGTGAGTTAAATAATCTCACTGGTTCATCTCTATATATGTATATGCATAATAAAACTATTCTGTCAAATTTATTTACTAGTTGTGAAGCAATATTTTTCGATAATGACAAATTGTATTATTAATTCCGATATAGTTGATTTTTGGTTATCAGTATCTTCAAAAAATAAAAGCCCAGAAGTATATAAATTTATAAAAGGCAAAATTGGGGATTCAAGTCTTGAAAATAAAATAACAATTAAATAAAAAAATATTGGAGCGAGAGTAGATCCAATAGACAATTCTTCGATAAAAAGTATTCTAAGTGGTTGAATTGGAAATTTTTCGACCCAGACAATGTAAGTTGTATATTGATATTCTTTTTAATCTAAGTAAAAAAGTTAAACTTTAAAACTAAAATATTTAGTTGAGCAAATTTAGAAACAAATATATTTATGACCCTTTTTAAAGAGAATATTAAATTATTTGCATTCTGATCACAAATGTAGCTAAAATTTAGTTTTTGGTAAAAAGGATATATGGGAGATTGTCATGTCCTTGTATCGAATGAACCGAAAATTCTTAGAGAGCCCAAAAATATAGTTTTATAAGTTGTTTGAAGTTTTCAGTGCATTCTGATCACAAATGTAGCTAAAAGTTAGTTTTTGGTAAAAATGATATATGGGAGATGGTCATCTCCATGTATCGAATGAAGCGAAATTTCCCAGAGAGCCTAAAAATATACTTTTATAAGTTTTTATAAGTTTTCAGTACATTCTGATCACTAATGTAGTTACAATTTAGTTTTTGAGAAAAATTATATATGGGAGGTAGTCATGTCCTTGCACCGAATGAAACAAAATGAACCACTAAGCTAAAAGACATATTTTAACAGATAGTTACCAACTTTCGATTTATTCTATATACAATTATAGCCAAAATTAAACTTTTAAATTAAAAGGTGTATGGGAGGTAGTCATGTCCTTGCACCGATTTTTCCGAAACTTCGAATTTTTCTTAATTAACATATTTTGAACCAGCACACCAAATTTCATTTTTCTGCGATAACTTCTCTAATTTTGCCGATTCACTATATGGGGACAAAGCACTGTGCGACGTCCTGCAGCAACCTGCATTTTAAGAGAGAAGTCAAATACAACTAACATAAAAAATAAATTATTTTCTTGAGGAAAAATTGAGAAGTGAAATTTCGGCTACTTAATTATTTTTAACGCCCCCTGTTTTTTCAATTTTGATTCGTTGATTTCAAATAATAAAATTCAGTACTTCCGCAGCGCAGTTGCGATGAACAATAAAATTTCGGAATATACATTAATTTTTTTTTATTTATTTTTCTGCTCAGAGAATATTCAATTTTTTTTTTAATGTCAACCAATCAGAATGAAGAACACTCTCAAAATTATTTTCTTATTCTCAAACATGCGCGAAAATGTTCTTCTCTTTTGAAACGGGCTATAGTTGGTGGTAGAGATGTGTGTGGAATGAGAAAACTTAATAACTCGAATTGACTGAGGTGAAGGCATTACATTTGCCTCAGGTTCAAATCGCATGTTGATATAGCGCTCCGCCACACATACAATATTCTTCACTTATTTCTCTTGATATCACTTTCTCTCCTATTTATCTATCTCCCGATTTTCGAACCAAGGCAGACTCGACTGAATAGGTTTGACACCTGAAATCCTTGGTTCAAAGCTAAAAAAAACCATGATTAGAAGATTACAAGATATTTTATACAATTAAGGAAAATCCAAGAGGATTATAATCTTTTGGATAGGAGTCACATGACCATTAAAGTCAAGCAATTATAACAGATATGCAGGCACTTTATTCAAAGTTACCAAAGCAATGAAAATAACTGTAATTTCAATTATTCTGTGCCATTGATTTTATATCTTCTAAGCAAATACTTAACATTGTCTTTTGCTTGATGAAGTAGCAAATGCATACAAATTAAATTCCTAGCCATATTTTAAGTATGAGAACATGCGAGAATCCAACATATTCCAACAGCAGACCTACTTTGCTGTCTGTTGTCTCTGTTAGAGTCTTTAAGTTGTTAACACTTTATTTTTTTATTTTTTTTTATTATTTTTTTTTGTATTTTGTTTTTGTTTTTAACATGCTCCCTACAACGATCTTCAATGTAAACTGCTTCTTAACACTTACGCAGCCACATGTTCACACATTTGTGTTTATGTATGTATTTTGCTTGCGTTTTACTGTCGTCCTGGCTGACAGCCTGCTCTAGCGGGTGGCTGTCTTACTCATTTCCGTTGGGTTTTACTGGATTCTTTGCTGTTATTTTTTTTTTTTTTTTGTTTGTTTTTGTGAATGTCACTTTATGTAATGACATTTAACACTTATCACTTGACATTTGTTGTTATTGTTGTGTATGTGCGTGTGATAATTTTTTTTTTCATTTTACTGTTTTGCTTTAGCCCCTCGAGTGATGTGCCTTGCTGCTGTTGCTCTTCACCAACGTCTGGTTGGGCTCGTTCGTCCTCGTCGTCGTCGTCGTCACCAAACATTTAATGCCAAATTAAGAGAAATTTTATTGTGTTCACAGCTCAACGCCTGACAGCTTCGATTTGATTTCATTTCGTTTTGTTTTTGTATTTGGCTCCTTTTGCTACTTTCTTGTTCTTCTGCTTGTTTTTCGTTTTCTTTAGCTTGCACTTGTTATTGTTCTGTTGCCAGCGTTATTTTTGTTTTGTTTTTTTTTTTTTTTTGGTATTATTGTGATATTTTATTGTTTGTTACGTTTAATATTTGGCGGCTGGCTGGTGACAGCGTTGCCAACTAACCATAACAATTTGCGTAATTTAATATATTGTTTTGTATATTTATTGCCGTGCGCAATAATTGTTTAGCCTAATTGAGCGGAAATACGTGGGGATTAGCGGTAAGTAATGGTGAATAAATTACTAAGACGCATTGATGGGAAGGAAGCAAGCAAGCACGGCAGGCAGGAAGGAAGACAAGGACATTTATTTTGATTGAATTATTTATGTGTAACTCGAAATTTTATGGTTTCTGCGGAAATTGCTCAAAATATTTATGCCCTAAAATAACTATAACAATATCACAAATAATAATAAGAAGAAAATTACAATTCAAGCTCATTCAACATAAGTTTAATGGCGATAGTGCTATAAAAAGAATATATAAGATGCATATTTTTAATCAAATATAATGACAGAAATGGTTGAGAAGCTAAAATAGTTAAACTTAACAAGAAACATGAGGCTACTTTAAGTGCAAAGAAAGTAATCTTACCACCAAAGTGGCTGGTAAAGGGACTTTATCTTCACCGGAAGCATAAAACTTGGTACGCAGGTCAGTAGTTCACTCTACAAAGATTGTATAACAAAATTAAGAGCGATAGAAACTTAACCACAAATTAAGCTTCAAAATTTCAAAAAAAATTTGAGTATATTAAACCTTATATGATATTCTTTATTATGATTACTTATAACTTTAATTTTATTTTTGGTTTGGCTGTTCAAACGAACCCCAACCCATCGCATAAGAGTATAATGCTTTTACATCATAACGTACTTTTACTAGCTCATGGTTGAACAAAAGGCAAAATAAATACAAAGAAGGAATTAAAAGTTTCAGTTGGATCAACTACAACAACTTTTCAGTTGGACTGCACACTCATTATATTTGCAGCAAGCACATATTATTCCGAGCAGAATGTTAAAACTTTTTAAAACAATTACAGACATTTTTCCCCTTAGGTAAAAAAATAGACCTGTGCTATACCGTAGTACAGATAAAAAAAAAAAAAACAAAAACAAATTGGCCATTTGAGCCCTTGAAAGGACTTTGACCGAGCTTCTTATGATCAATTGTAGTACAGATATGATATTTTAAAAAGTAATTCTTTAAAATCGCCCTAGTAGTTTTGCAGTCAACTATTAAAAAATTGTTCTCTTTAATGTTATGTAAAAGCAAAGTTATAGATAGAAATACTTTTGGAATATTTTAGGTACAGTACAAATTTTAGTTTGTCTGTGGCACCAATAAATATTCTTTATTTTCCAAAAGGGCCCTTAGTAGACTTTTCTTACAAGATTCTTATATCAGGTTTTTAATATATATTTAGACAATTTTAAGATCTTATCATGGTAATATCAGTGTCGACAAGGAATAACAGCTAAACTCATTTTCCAAATTTCAGAAGAGCATTTTTAAGATTAAAATTGCTACCTAATATCAGGGTACCCTGACTTTTGCTGTTTAGATTTGATGGCCTCATAAAAATTTGGGTACTAGTGTATTTCTCTCTATCCTTACTCGACTTTAGCGGTTATTCCTTGTCGACACAAATATGCTGGAAGGTGCAAATCTTTTCCTTTACCAACACCATGTTCTTATCTTCATACAAATCCTTGTCCCAATCCATATCAAAGTTTTCATCTTAATCAGTGATCGTTTATTTGATGTTTGATTTTGATTTTGATTTTGATTTTGATTTTGATTTTGATTTTGATTTTGATTTTGATTTTGATTTTGATTTTGATTTTGATTTTGATTTTGATTTTGATTTTGATTTTGATTTTGATTTTGATTTTGATTTTGATTTTGATTTTGATTTTGATTTTGATTTTGATTTTGATTTTGATTTTGATTTTGATTTTGATTTTGATTTTGATTTTGATTTTGATTTTGATTTTGATTTTGATTTTGATTTTGATTTTGATTTTGATTTTGATTTTGATTTTGATTTTGATTTTGATTTTGATTTTGATTTTGATTTTGATTTTGATTTTGATTTTGATTTTGATTTTGATTTTGATTTTGATTTTGATTTTGATTTTGATTTTGATTTTGATTTTGATTTTGATTTTGATTTTGATTTTGATTTTGATTTTGATTTTGATTTTGATTTTGATTTTGATTTTGATTTTGATTTTGATTTTGATTTTGATTTTGATTTTGATTTTGATTTTGATTTTGATTTTGATTTTGATTTTGATTTTGATTTTGATTTTGATTTTGATTTTGATTTTGATTTTGATTTTGATTTTGATTTTGATTTTGATTTTGATTTTGATTTTGATTTTGATTTTGATTTTGATTTTGATTTTGATTTTGATTTTGATTTTGATTTTGATTTTGATTTTGATTTTGATTTTGATTTTGATTTTTATTTTGATTTTGATTTTGATTTTGATTTTTATTTTGATTTTGATTTTGATTTTGATTTTGATTTTGATTTTGATTTTGATTTTGATTTTGATGATGAATTAAGAAAAGGATATGATGTTTGTAGTTAATTTCGAATGGAAATATCGAATCTTATTACGTTTCCTTTATTGGATCATAACTTAACATAGTAAATTTTGTGTCTTACTAAAAATATCCTATTTAGTACTGTTTTTAACTACTTTTTCTAATATGCAACCATTAAGACATAAATTTAAAATTTCACACAGCCACATTAATAGAAAAAATCAACTGCTTTTACATGTCATTTGTCAGATTTGTTTTTCGTTCTTCTAAACATTTGCTCGTTGCTTTGGCTGTCTGCTATGTACTTCAAGCTGACATTTGAAACTTTACGCCAAATAAATTTTACAATTTCACAAATACAATACAAGATAAAAAAAAATAATAAAAAAAATATAAAAACAAGCAAGCAATTCAACACTTTAAAAATCAAAAACAATTGAAAAAACACTTCAAACTGACAAATTGAGCGTAAGGCACGCATACGCGCACACATGTACAAATACTATACCCATACACACACACACACACACACACACACACAATCGTACATTTACCCAGAGTCATGCAATCATGATACGCGAGCAACACACATGCTGACTATGAGCAGTCATGCGGGGGCTAGGATGGTATGTTTAGGGGAGGATTGTTTTTGTTTTGTGCTCTTTTTTATATTTGTTGTGTTGTTTTCACTGTTATGGTTAATAAATCCTTGCGTGCTAATTTTGAGGATTTTAAGGATTTTCAGGATTTACTAGATTTGTTGTGTGTTTGCCGCTTGCTTCTTAGTTGGCGCATATTAGAGAACATTAGTGACATGTTCACACACAGAGACACACACACACACATACTTTCATTTATATAAACCGCACTAAGTGATCCTTTAACAGGGTTGTTAAATGACTTTTTTATTGTTTGTGCCGTTTGAAATAGTCTTCGTTAGTGTGTATGTTCGTGTGTGTGAGTGCGTGGTTAGTGGAGTAACATTTGCTGCTTATCAGCGATTAGCAATTAGCACGTGTTCCTTTGTGGTTGTCCTTATGTTTTTTGCTATTGCGTATGCTGTGATATTTTTTTAATACTTTAGATATTAGGGTAGCTGCTGGGGTAATATTAAAGTCTTTTTTTGCTCTCTGCACCCTCATGCATGAGTGTTATTTTATATGTGATTTTTTTAAGGTCAATTCCCCATAGGTTTTTGTTGTTACCGTTTGTTTACTTTTTCTTATCGCTTTTCCTTTCGCTCCTGTTGGAAACCAAGATTAATGAGCTACTCAGTGGGGGCGTGTGGCTAAGCATAAATCATGCAGATTATCTAGTGTAACTGTAATTGGATTCTAGGGATTTTTAACGGTTTTCCCATAAAAAAAATTTGAACATATTTTAACGTGACGATATAGCCATGATTATCAAAATATAAAGTAGATTTAGACCATTCCTTACGAACACAAAATGATAACATTTAATTGGAGCTCTCGATTATGAATCGGTGCTCTAAAATTTTCTATTAATGGAGATGAACACTTAATTTAAGCACTTAAAGAAGTACTCGTGAAACAGTTTTTTTAATATTTTCTTCCGATTTGGAGCAACTTTTTCGACTATTTATGTGTGAAATAATAAATCAAAATAAGAAAAACTAACGAGTTTATGAACTTTTTTTGGTTTACTAAACAGTACCTTTTGCGGGATCAGCTGTTTATATATTATGCTCATAAAGTATAAAAAAAAGAATAAATTATATAAATTTGAATTGAAAAATATATGAAGGAAGGAATATTCACAGGCTAGATTGATTCTCCAGCACAAACATAAAACGACGACAATAACAAGAATGACAACGACAATAACGACAACGACAACGACAACGACAACGACAACGACAACGACAACGACAACGACAACGACAACGACAACGACAACGACAACGACAACGACAACGACAACGACAACGACAACGACAACGACAACGACAACGACAACGACAACGACAACGACAACGACAACGACAACGACAACGACAACGACAACGACAACGACAACGACAACGACAACGACAACGACAACGACAACGACAACGACAACGACAACGACAACGACAACGACAACGACAACGACAACGACAACGACAACGACAACGACAACGACAACGACAACGACAACGACAACGACAACGACAACGACAACGACAACGACAACGACAACGACAACGACAACGACAACGACAACGACAACGACAACGATAACGACAACGACAACGACAACGACAACGACAACGACAACGACAACGACAACGACAACGACAACGACAACGACAACGACAACGACAACGACAACGACAACGACAACGACAACGACAACGACAACGACAACGACAACGACAACGACAACGACAACGACAACGACAACGACAACGACAACGACAACGACAACGACAACGACAACGACAACGACAACGACAACGACAACGACAACGACAACGACAACGACAACGACAACGACAACGACAACGACAACGACAACGACAACGACAACGACAACGACAACGACAACGACAACGACAACGACAACGACAACGACAACGACAACGACAACGACAACGACAACGACAACGACAACGACAACGACAACGACAACGACAACGACAACGACAACGACAACGACAACGACAACGACAACGACAACGACAACGACAACGACAACGACAACGACAACGACAACGACAACGACAACGACAACGACAACGACAACGACAACGACAACGACAGTATGAGGCATTGAAGAAGATTTTGAACAAAGATATGGACAAGAACGATCAAGACAACGACAAAAATAAGAAAAAGAAAAGGATTCGGAAAAGGCTATTAACAAGAATTAAGATAAGAATAGGAACAAATATTATGACAAAGTTTAAGACAAGGATAAGGGTCTTGAAATGAAGGCAAGAATTTCGAAATGGATTAAGACAAGGATTTGAACAAGGCTTAACACTAGCTTTGCAAAAAGGATAAATAAGAACAAGGATTTAAACAGGGATAAGGACAGGAACGAAAGAGGCTAACAAGAAGGACGACTTAAAGGAAATTACTAGGACAAAGATACGAACAAAAATTGAGATACGTATAAGAACAAGGATTAATATAAAGATCTTCACAAGGATTTGAGCAACGATTAAGATAAAGATTATAAAAAGGATTCATACAAGGACTTATACACGGATAAGAACAAGATTTAATACACGATTCAATTACTATTAAGATCAAGGCTAAGAGAAGGATAAAGACAAGGATTTAAACAAGAATAATGGCGAGAAACATTTTAAAGTTTCGGAAGAAGATGAGGATAAGGATAATTAGTTGTACAAAGATTGGAACAAGGATTTGAACAAGAATAATAACAAAGAATGAAAGAAACTTAAAACAAGAACGAGGAAAATAAAAGGAATGGGACAAGGATATGCACAAGAACTAAGAAAAAGATAAGAACAAATATTATGAGAAGGTTCAAGACAAATATTTAGACAAGGATTAGGGAAAAGATTAAGACAAGGAGTAGAAAATGCATTAAGGCAAGGACTTAGACAAGGATTTGCACAAGTTTTTACACTAAAATTACCTTAACCTTAGAAACCTAACCTAAGAAATTAGAATTAAGGTTAAGGTTTGGAAAAAGTGTAGGACAAGGATTTAAACAAGGATAAGTGCGGGAGTAAGATAAAAAATTTGGACAAGTATGAGGACGAGGATAAGGAAAAGGTTTGAACAGGGATAGAAACAAGAATTAGGATAATTTTGACAAGGATGAGGGAGATGATTTCGATAAAAACAAATTAACCTCAACCTAAAATTAGAATTTAGGTTAAGGTTTGGAAAAAATGTAGGACAAGGATTTAAACAAGGATAAGTGCGGGAGTAAGATAAAAAATTTGAACAAGTATGAGGACGAGGATAAGGAAAAGGTTTGAACATGGACAGAAACAAGCATTTGTACAAGAATTAGGACATGCATTTTGACAAGGATTAGGGAGATGATATCGATAAAAACAAAATTAAGGAAATAACATTTTGGGCAATGATAAGAAGAAAGATATATTTTTCTTTTCATTTCTACAGGCGATAGAAAACAATGTTTTTGGTAAAAAAAAAATTATATAAAAAAAGTTATATTTTTTCGTATTTCTACAAAAGGAAGCTTTGGACTGAAATTTTGATAACAATGAGGATAAAGATTACTAAAAAACGGAAAGCACAAAGATTTAGACAAGGATTTAAAAAAAAAAATTGACCAAGGATAAGGCAAAGCATTAGGACAAGGCATTAGAAATAGCTGAGAACATGGATTAATATAAGTAAAAGGACAAGGATTTGGACAAGGACATAAGTACAAAGACTTGAGTTGAGATTGAGAAAAGAATTCGAACCAAAAATTTTACAAGTATTATGATTGAGATAAGAACAAAGAAAATAAGATATCTTGCTACGTCTTAACACCTACGAATGTGTCGATGACATAGCCAACTATTTATAAAAAAAAAAAAGAATCAAATTGGACATGTTAGCCCATGAAAGGACTCTGACTGAGCTTCTTATGATCAATTTTGTTTTGTGTGTTATAAAATTTTTGTATACAATTGACCAAAAATTGGACCTGGAGCCAACTTTTTATAGTCCTTTTAATAATGACAATATAAATAGTGGTATTCACGGAAGTGGTATTCACGGTTGCATGTATTTGTGATATCTTTTTAAAGAATTAACATTTCTAGTGCATCCGACAGACGCTATCCGAACGCAACTCAATGAATTTTTTGTGATCGTTTTGGAAATTTCTGAAAAGTGCGGAGTGCCATTCGAGTAACATATGCAAGATGTTTCCTTTTAACAATTCAATGCTACTTCATAGCATTTTTATTGATTTGTGGGTGGTAAAAGTAGGCTCAGTTGTAAACACAACTATGACTTATAGCATCTACATATCAAATTTCACTTATCTGACAATTTAAATTGAAAATACGGCAATATGTTTTGCCGATTTTGTTAAAGATTTGGACCATAGCGACCTCTGCTGTTTCAGAATGTTCAAAAGAAAAAGCAATAAAACACTCACTACATCTAAAACTTCTTAAGACAATTTTTCATGTTGATCGTAAGAGCAGTTAAGAAACTTTTGGTCGTTGCGTAAAAGATTTATACTACAATGCCCTCTGGTGTTTAAGATACATTAAAATGTATGGAGTCAAAAAACGCAGCATACCCAAAAAACTGCTATAGACAAATTTTGATGCTAATCGGAGAGAGCATGTTTCGAGTTTTTGACAATTTTGTAAAGAAATTGTGTTACGGCGACCTCTGGTGTTCCAGACATCTCAAAACAACAAGCCATCAAACACTCGCATCGCATTCAAAAACTTTTTAATACAAATTTTAATGTTAAACGCAGAGCAGTTTAGTAGATTTTGGCAGTTTCGAAACAATTTCAAAAGATGGACTAAGAAAGATAGCACCAAAATACTCACCGTTCTTAAAAACTGCTATACAGAAATTTTCATGTCAATTGAATGCACCCAGTTTTGGAGTTTTTGACGATTTTGTAAAAAATTTGTACTACATGCCCTCTGGTGACCAAAATGCATCATAACAAATAAAAATATATTACATATTGATTTAAATTTTCGAAAACGATTGAATTGAACATTAAAGTTTGGCGTACGCTTTTTTGGTATTAATTAAGACTCAAAATAAATGAAACTTATATTATTCGAAAGGTTATGTTGCCCAGATGTGCAGAATGTATATATAAATAATATATCTGATAGAGGGGGTTCCCAACCTTCTAAGAGAGAAATTAAATTTTTGAGAAAAAATCTGCTCTTTGATTAATATGAAATTTTGTTGGTGAAGAGTTCTTGAGTTGGTCGAATTTGAATTTTTTTTAAAAGTAACAATTTCTTAAAAAATGTAGTTTTATCCATTCGTCAATTGTAAAATTTTTAAAAAAATGTGTTTTGAATTAAAAAATTTGACTTTCCATGTGAATATTTTGGTCGGATTTTAAAGGTTTTTCAATTTTTTTTAATTTTTTCTAAAAGTTTAATAAATTTACTTTTAAATGTGTTAAAAATTACAGCAAAATTCTAACCAAAAGTATTTTTAATGAATTTTCTTAATATTGTCGTTAGTTATTTAGAGTGTGTTTCAACCAAATGCCAAGAGAGAGAAAAAAACTGTCTCAAATTGAATGTTCTAAATTGGGAAGCCAATATCTCCGCCATCTGTGAATAGATTTTATTTTTTTTGTTTTTGCATTTAAGTCTTATCAGTTAACTTAAAAAAAACTTTTAAAAATAATACCGTTTTTTGTTTGTTTATATTTAAAGTATACCTTTTAAAAAAACACCATAAAATTTGATTTATTCTTAAAATATGGGATAAAAATGATTTTTGTTGTAAAAAAGCAAAAACTCAAAATTGCATTTTTGATTTTCTTTCAAAGTCTTTACCGAATTTACGGTGAATTTATTTTGTCTTGACACTAAATTAATAAACTGTCCGTGCCATCAAAAAATCAAGGCTACCCCCTATGATTTTTTTGACAAAATTAAATTTTTTTAAAATGTTGTTTTTCTGTTTTTTAACAAAATAATAAAATAAAAAAATAATTTTTTGAAGAAAATAGCTTAATATCTCCAATCAATTAAGAGTTATAGCCTCGAACTTATTTTGATGATCTCGCATATATATTTTTAAATAGGCAATCAATAAATTGGTAGAATTTCGACCCCAGGCGATACAAGTACATATAAATATATGAAAACGACAGCAACAAGAGTATCCGTTATCGAGATTTTATCAAAAAATGTTTCCATACAAAATGTATGAGCAAATTTATTTTCTTCAGACATTTTTTTTAGTGAATTTTTCGAATGTTAAATAGTTTTTCCGCTGTTCGGGGCGGAAAAAAAAATCCAACCAATAAAAAAATCATTGAAATTGCATTAATATATTAAAAAAAAAAACAAATTTTAAAATCTCTGAAACAGCGTTACCTATTGAGCCTTAAACTATCCTATGTTTCAAGCTGAAGCCAACCATACAAATGCACAAAATTTCATTGAAATCGGTTGGGAGGTGTCGGAGATTAACATATTCCAAAAAAGTGAGAAGTGATATTATGTATGCGATAACTCCAAATTGTGAATATTTTCTTAATGAAATTGCTTCATTTAAAATTATAAAAAATACAAAAACTTAAAATAAAATAAAATATTTTCTTCCAAAAAAAGCGTGTTTCAAGTTGAAACTTTCAACAAACAAAAAATTCTTATATAAAAATATTTTTTTTACCTATCCTTGATAAAGTTTTGATTTTAAACTCATTATATTTAGGATTATGTTTTATACCAGAGAGGATACCAGAGGATACCAGAGCATTACGTGAATACCCCTCATAAATAAATAAATGTTCAAAACATCTTTGAGACATGTGCGTGTCCTTGAATATGAGCTGATTTCAATTGCATATACAGTATGAACTCGTTAAACGCAACTAATAAAAACCGAGGCTGTTGCATTTATTAAGGTTGTTGCACCCAGCAAGGAAAACATGAAGCGAGAAC
This sequence comes from Tetanocera ferruginea, assembly GCA_958299015.1. Lineage (NCBI taxonomy): Eukaryota > Metazoa > Arthropoda > Insecta > Diptera > Sciomyzidae > Tetanocera > Tetanocera ferruginea. The sequence goes on along the minus strand of OY282641.1, from coordinate 7,710,291 downwards.
AATTATATATAGATCGAGTTTTATGAAGTTTTAAGCAAAATGCTTAATAAAATTTACAGTATTGAAATTATTCAATTCATTTTAATAAGATAATTCACTTATTCAGTTTTAATATATTATATCTGTTTGAAAATATCGTTTGTTTTTGTTTGTACTTTATATAAGTTTCAGTTTGTACAACAGCAATCTCTCGAAGTTCCTTAAGAATAAGAATGTATTTTGATGGAATACCATTTCTTTCAGACCACTGAATACACGTGTGAAACGACTGCACAGCAACTGAACCTTTTATTTGAGGTACTGGGATAAGTTCAGAATCACTGTTATCTGTACTTTCAAATCTACGATTTCATTACTTTCTTCTTTGTCTGCAAAACTTTCGTGCATCTATTCATGAAGATCATCTTTTTGGAAAAATTCATTCGGCGCAACTTGCGGGCTTTTGCTTTAATGATATCAACGGAAAAAGGAACGTTTTGCTTTCTTTGTTTTAAAAACCATTTGTAAAGAGCCTTTTCCATTTTTGGATATTCGCAGGATTATAGAGTTTGCCGTTTTTTTTGGCCCAGCTTCCATATTTCCAGCATATTTCAGAATCTTGTCTTCTTTTTTTTTTTAATTCTCGTGATTGTTGACTTGTGCACCTTATATAGGCTGCACAGTGCTTTTTTCGATACACCACATTTAGTTTAATGCAAAGTTTCACACTTTTGTTAAATAGTTAGCCTTATCAATGTTTTCGTGATCGCCATTACCTTTCATCAAAAAACACTAACGGGCAGTCGAAGTATAAGCAGATACTAGCAGATAAAGCAAACGCACCAAAGAGAAAAGAATTCGACGAAATAACTTCTTTAAAACGGTCAAGCTTAAAAATCCAGAAAAAAATAAAGAACAAAAGAGACAAAATACAAACTAAAACCCATCATATAGATATATATTTAGCGTAGTCAGTTGCAGTTATTGAGGTTACTATTTTTAGCGAGTTGCACTTATAAAGGTTACAATGCTTTGTCCCGCTCTGTTGCAAAAATCGAGGAATTGCGTGTATCGAGGGTTGCGGTTATCGAGTTTGTACTGTATATGTTAAATAAAATCCTTACAAAAAAAAAATTTAGACAACACATAAAACGCCTAGACTTCACAAAATAAATCAGTTGCTATGCCAGAAATCTGAGCTGTTGAAATATATTCCATACAAATTTAATCAGAAAACGTCACTTAAATTGAAATCAAGACGTTTTTATGAATAAAACAGTCTAAAGCAGCGTGCCTTAAATATAAACTGCCCACATAATGGCTGCAGCAAAAAACGCAGTTAAAAAAAAAAACACAAAATGCTAATTCATGTAATTAAAAAAGTGTCATAAACACGCTGTTATGAAAAAAAAAAACCCTAAAAATCCACTTTATTTTATGTCAAACCTATAACAAAACAAATCAATAAAGTTCAATGCAAAGTGAAAAAAAATATATGGAAAAGAAAGAAAATTTAAGAAAATCACAAAAACTGCTGAGCCAAAGTGAAAAGTGCAAAAGTCAAAAATGTCCAACATCAACGCGACAACCACAACCACAGAGGCAACACAGCGCAGAGCAGAGCACAGCAACAAGTTCGCGACAACTTTAACAATAACCAAAATTTATACAATTTAAATTTCAAACAATATTGACAAAACATAAAGCAGAAAAAAACCAAAAAGCAAAAAAAAAAAAAATAATGTCAAGCAACCAAAACCAGCAGCAGCCGCATAAATAAAGCTAATAAAAGAACAATAAAGACAAAAACGCCAATTTATGGCAACCCAGACTTTTATGAACTTGCTAACACACTGACGTACTGACTGACTGAATGACTGGACAGGGCAGCACAGGACATGACAGTGTCACAAACCTGTGCAAAAAACAACAATAACACAACATCAAGAGAGAAAAAAGAAAACATTGCGCCACCAATGGGCACCAAAGGGCGCCAACGGGTTAGCAGCAATAAAATTAGCACAAAAAACAATGTCAGACGTTTTAGCATAATTTTTAGTGTCAAATTTGTGTGAAAGCATATTGAATTTTTACAGCGTCTTATAGCATGTGGGTGAAGGCAGGGGCAGGGGGAGGGGTAGTTTTTATGGCAACAACCCTTTCGTAGCAAGCAGTAAAAATCCCGCCGCCGCCGCCGCATGCTAATAGAAAAAAATTGTTATTACATCATATCAATAACCACAAAAACAAAATATAAGGCGTGAAACAAATACCAACCAGGCACCACCCAACATCAACCACCCACATCGGCTGGCTGGTTCACTTGTTATCTCTCACACGCTTAAATGGCAGATCGAGCAACAACAAACAATATAAAACTTCTTCCGATTCGCTTCGATGTCGGGGTAAACAAAGCCATAATTCAAGCATCATTTCCTAGATATTCACATAAACAAATCGTGCAAAAGACCGAAACGAACGAACACAAACGCACCGAAACCAAACGTATTTCTGCCAGACAAACGACAAAGGGGGATCCAACGACAACGAAGACGACGACGACGACAGCGTTTTGTAGATTGCGTGCCGTTGTCGTCAATATATTTTTGGCAGGCGAATTTTTTTTTTGTTTTTTTTTTGTTCTTGTATTCTGATTTTTAACAGTTTACTTAAAGGATTTAAGAACTTAAAAAGTTTTGTGCACAAGAAAACCATCCACCCTCGCTGCCTGAAAGTATGCTAAGCATTAGTGCATGAAAACAATGTTTTTTTTTTAGCGCCATACTTAAGGCATGCAAAATGCATTGCATGATTTGTGCTGAAAGATTTCTTAAGTGAGATTTTCGCATATTTAAGAAAAATAAATCATTCAAAATCAAAGATTGAAAGAAGGAAAAAAAAAAAACGCTTGTTTGCACCATCAAAACTTCGCCACAAAGTATGCAAACAAAGTGTGAAATATTGATGTCGTTTCAAAAATGCTATTTTAAAGTTTGCAACTATGTTGCGTCTCCCTTTTCGATATATATTATCGCATGTGGTGCAATAAATTGCAACACACATATGTATTTCTCTTCATGGCAATAACATGCAACTTTAGCTCTAACACCTAAAAGTATGCAATATTTTGCATATTTATCAAATCAAGCAGAGATTGATTTATGGCCTGATTTAAAGCTTGTACCAAAACAGTTGGCGATGCAAAGTCTGGGGAAGAAAGTTTTTTTAAGCCTAGGATGGACAACTAGACTAACTTCCAGTATTGTGATATAGTTGGGTAATGTGATATACCTAAATATTTTGTTAAATATACAATTTTCGACAAGAATAAACATGTAAACATAACGGCAATAGAAAGAGACACGTGCTGCAGCTTAATGCGCGCTCTCATTCGCTGAGTTCGCTCTAATTGTTGTGAAATTGGTTTATCGGTGTAGTTGTTTTGTGTTTTTGAGTGCGCTTTGCGAGTGAATTACAATAGAGCAGAATTGTAAGCTAAAATAGATAAATTTGTTAGAATTTGAATTAAGTTAGCCACAAATGAGGTGGGATTTTGATTTTCTGCAGCGTAGTTTTACAAAAATAATCTTTTTATTTCGAAACCCGAATTCGACTATTGTGATATAGTCAAAGTTGGGTAATGTGATATACCATGTATTCATACCATATCTATTCATTCCATTAATTTTATACTCTGTGTTATTTTTTTTGTTAAGTTTTTACAAGCGTATTTGTATTTAGTTGATTTTGTCTGTATTTTTGTTTTCTTTTATGTAAATTCCACTGATATAATAAAATTGTATCAACAACAACATTAACAACACTAAAACAACATTTTTTTTCTTTTCAATAACATGTTTTTTTTTTTAATTTTGTTTGAAAAAACAATAGATACTGCTGTTGAACACTATTAGGGTAATGTGATATTGGTATATATGGTATATCACATTACCCGAACGTGGTATATCACTTTACCCGCCAATTAAATTAAGGTGGATTAAATGACATTTTTTCATGCTGTTGAAAAAGCTTCAAATTGGTTTACGCTATAGAGCTCCAAATTTGTAAAACACTGCAAAATACATCGAAAAATATGCTGTGTAATGCGGCATAAGCTAAAGTATCAAAGTTACTAGTAATTATAAATTTAAAAATACCTATATCACATTACCCAAAGTTAATCTAGTTTCATGTAATATGTCCAATTTTTAATTGTGAATACAAAAACGGGAGAAAAATTGTAAAATTTTAAAGTAAAAAGTTTTTTTTATGATCTTAACCTGAAAGGTCGGGGTATATTAACTTTGTACAAACGTTTGTAACACATAGAAATAAGCGAGTCCGGTATAGAAAAGCATATATATATTCTTGATCAGAGTCACCTCGTGAGTCGATTTAACCGTGTACGCGTGTCCGTCCGTCCGTGTGTGTTGTCCGTAAACACAGCATAAGAAGATGGAATTGAAATAATTGCATGAAACTTGGTACACGTGTTCACTTGAACCCAAGGATCTGCACTATTGAATATTTTTGGAATCTGCTAACGAACACGCCTAAAACAAAAACAAAAAAACGAACATGTCTACCCACCATAAAACCAAAAATTCAACGTCTCATAGTACAGTGAGTTAAAAACGACCCCGTCAAAATATGCCCCCACGGACAAAATTCCCAATATCGATTAAGAAATTATGTTTAAGAAAATTTCGGCCATAACACCCAAATTCTCGAGTATCAATAGTATGGCCATTTTGGAACGATATGGTCCAATGGGTGTTATGTCCATTTTTTTTCCATTTGTTGTAACTCGCGTGATCCACCGTGATTCTAATTGGCTTCGAGGTTGTGTCACACATTTTTTTGGTCGTTTTGGTCTCTTGTGTGATCATAATTCCCAAAAAACGATATTAGGGATTATATCCGAACCCCTTTAAAAACATCATCGTACCTGATGTTCCGTAGCAGAGGAACCCCAGAGAAGCCTACAAACGACTTATCTCCCTGAGATATGTTTGAAAATAATTCCCAAAAAACGATATTAGGGATTATGTCCGAACCCCTTTAAAAACACCATCGTACCTGATGTTCCGTAGAAGAGGAACCCCAGAGAAGCCTACAAACGACTTATCTCCCTGAGACTGTACTAGAGACATTGTACGTCATCGTACCTTTTGCAGTGTTATTGTGCAAGACTCTTTTGCTGCATTGACGTATCTTAGAACACAGTGGTATATCGCGGCACTTCTTTAGAGTCGCAGCTGTGCTCCCCTTTTACAACTTATTGCTTCGATTACTACGTATATGATACTCTTGATTAGATGAATTTGCCATTGAATTCAACATTCGGAATTCTTCTCCTTCTTCTGCTTGAATCGCTTCCTCTAACCGGTCGCAAAGCACTCATTATTGTCTATTGTATCAAGCAGTCGATACTAAACCTCTGCATGAATGCACTCGTTTTTTCCACAACAGTGGACCCAACAGTGCAGAGTTCAGAGCTTAACATAACTCTGTTAGTCAAGCAGAGCTTATTCGACTTATTTAATGACAACAGATGAGTACTGCAGAGCACTCGTCGGCTTCAAACATAACCATGTTCGCTGTTTGCTTTAACAGAACATGATATTGTTCGTCTTATAAAAAACAGAACACTTTGATAACAGCAAAAAATGCATCAAACACATTTAAGGCCGCGCTCATAGTGAACGCGATTCAGACAGACAGGCAGACAGGCAGGCTGAAATCTGTGTGAAAAAACGAGATGCAAATAGCTATCTATCTCGCTTGTTTACATTGCCTGTGTGCCTGCCTGTCTGACTCGGCGTTCATTATAACCGCAACCTAAGACAGCAGAACCTTTGCGTAGCTTACTTATTTTTTTTATTCCTTTTTGTACGTCATTTGTTTATTTATATATATGTATATTTAGAGCAGTTAACGTCTGCTTTGTTGGTATTTTTTGTTAATTGTTTGCTTAGCAACGCCTAATGTCTAAAAACTAAACAACACAGCAAAACACCAAGTGTTCTGCTGTTGTTTACATAACTTTCCAGTCATTGCATTCTTCTTTGTCGAATCGTGCATAACATTGATTCGGTTTGTGTGTGTTCTTGTTCTGCTAAAGCGACGTGTGCTCTCTATAGTGTTACGCTTGATTTCATTGATGAGAGCAAAACATAACAAAGGCTTGCACCACAAACGAATGGCTTGAAACGCATTTCAAGCACACTCGTGCAGAGGTTTTGTCTAATCAATATGTATTGGTTTGTAACCTAGAAGAACATGAGTCGAAACATTTTAACGAGCCATTTCCTTTTGGTATGAGCACTTACTTCTGAATCTTTCAACGTAATGGGAAAATGCATGAAACTGCATGTGATGCCTTTTAGATTCTTGTAAAAATTGTCGGAAGGACCATAAAACAATACAAAGAGGCTGCTTCTTTAGCAAGGAATCCAGGGTCAGTAAGAAAAACGCTTCAGTCAACTTATAGGTCAACTGAAGAGACCCAAAAAGTTAAGAGGCTCTTTTTGAAGTATACAGGCACTTCGGTATGTGATGAAGTGCCAAAAGCAAGAACATCGAAAGTAACTGTTCAATGCTTCAAAAAATAGTACAGTCTGGGGAGTTATGAAGTGCAAATTGTACCTGAAAAGATGCAAAAAAGATGCTGAAGCTTAGAAGAGGACTTGAAAACTATATTGCGAGTGCTTGACTAAATTTGAACGTTTGATTATGGACTTTAAAAAGTGCCAATCGAATTTTAAGCAGTTACCTGGGTATTTTTTTTTTTTTTTTTAGCTTGAACCAACGCTCAGGGGATGCCCCCTATTAATGCGAAAGCATTGTGTTGATTCGGAAGATGGGTAATAGGCTAGTTGGAGGATGGAAAAATGGAGAAGTGACGGTGAACATTTGTTTTGAATTTACACAGGTCAAAACTGCCAGGAAACACATCCGCAGGGAGATTATTCCACAATTTTATTGTGCGACTGAAAAACGAATTATCACGGTAATGCGCGGTTCTGTTGAGCAACAAGGCAATACTGTAGGGATGGGCTAGGTGAGCTGCCCTAGTGGACCTGGGAAATACTCGAGCTGGTGGAGTCAGGTCGTGTACCTCCCTTGAACACTTCCCATGGTAGTATAACAGGCTTATTGACCCAATATTGCGTCGATGACCAAGAGAATTGAGAGATGATGAAACGTTATCATCCCCAATCAAATATATCGCACGGCGTTGAATTCAGTCCAGAAGCTCCAAATAATATCTTGAAGCCTCTGCCCAAATGTGCGAATTGTACTCCATTTTCGACCTAATATATGAGGTATAGATAGTGCGAAGATCAGTTGAAGTGAAATATTTTTTGCACCGTTTTAAGAAACCTAGGCACTTGGCCGCTTCTTTCGACACATCGAAGATCATTCCAACGAAGGTCGGATTATATCGATATGCCCAGAACGTCAAGAGTGGCTGACTCCGCAATACCTACACCATTCATATTGAGGGGAGTTTCATTATATCAGAGAGTTTCTGGAGCGGCGTTTGTTGCCTTTATTTCATACATCAGCATTAAAGTTTAGTACTATTTTGATTTGACAATATACAGCTCACTTAGCCCATAGAACAATGGATTGATACCAAGGCAACAATCTCAACGTGTTTCCAAATAATGAGTTTCTTCAAAATTTCCCCGAACTTCGGCCAATTGAAAAATATTGGGCTTTTATGAAAGTAAATCTTAAGAAAACCAAACAAACTGTGAAAAACATAAAAATATTTTGACATAAATGGCATCGAACATGCACTACAGTCAATCAAAAAGTTTACACATTTTTTAAAGTGTATTTTTTGCTGAGTTTAGAAAAAAAACATTTTGTAGTGCCATCATTTGCCAGCCCATCTTTGATGTGGAATCGTGAATGTAGGGCCAGCCCTAGAGCCAAGCTAGTAAGGCCCGGGCTCGGGGCGCATGCTGATGGGGGCGCCATATATATATATATGAAAAATATATATATCAATCTATCATAAGGACCTACGAGACTAACATGTATTTAAAATAAAATTAAAAGTATGATACGTTATATTATACACAGTTAAAAATTCAAGAGTAAATCAGCTCAACCTCAGCGAAATTTTTTTGGTTGAAACCAAAATTTTATATATTTTCAACTTTAAAGTTCAAATGTTAAACCTGTCATTGGTTGAAATTAATAAATATTTAAAATTTAAACCTAAAAGATTATTTTTTTCAACATTTAAGTTAAATTTTTCAACTATTTGAGTCAAGTTTTTAAATTTTTTATTTAAGTTTTAACATTATTTAAACGAAGGGTACTAATTTTTCACTCTTAATTTTTCAACTATTTTTGTCAATTTTTCAACTTTAAGTTAAGTTATAAGTTAATAAAACTTATAAGAACTTTAGTAGTTCTTTAGTTCTTTAGTTCTTTAGTTCTTTAGTTCTTTAGTTCTTTAGTTCTTTAGTTCTTTAGTTCTTTAGTTCTTTAGTTCTTTAGTTCTTTAGTTCTTTAGTTCTTTAGTTCTTTAGTTCTTTAGTTCTTTAGTTCTTTAGTTCTTTAGTTCTTTAGTTCTTTAGTTCTTTAGTTCTTTAGTTCTTTAGTTCTTTAGTTCTTTAGTTCTTTAGTTCTTTAGTTCTTTAGTTCTTTAGTTCTTTAGTTCTTTAGTTCTTTAGTTCTTTAGTTCTTTAGTTCTTTAGTTCTTTAGTTCTTTAGTTCTTTAGTTCTTTAGTTCTTTAGTTCTTTAGTTCTTTAGTTCTTTAGTTCTTTAGTTCTTTAGTTCTTTAGTTCTTTAGTTCTTTAGTTCTTTAGTTCTTTAGTTCTTTAGTTCTTTAGTTCTTTAGTTCTTTAGTTCTTTAGTTCTTTAGTTCTTTAGTTCTTTAGTTCTTTAGTTCTTTAGTTCTTTAGTTCTTTAGTTCTTTAGTTCTTTAGTTCTTTAGTTCTTTAGTTCTTTAGTTCTTTAGTTCTTTAGTTCTTTAGTTCTTTAGTTCTTTAGTTCTTTAGTTCTTTAGTTAGCAACTTTGTTAGTAAGCTTTTTCAACTATTTTGGCAAAGTTTTTCGTCATTGCTGAGTTCAAGAAGTATTTCAACCTATGAGATGAATTTAGCATCATAAACATTTACTTCTTCAACTATTGAAGTCTGGATTTTCATTTTTATAGGTTGAAAAATTTATTGAAAAAGCCAACATGTTTATAACATATGTTTTGCCATGAATGATTTGAAATTTTCTACATTTACATTTTTTTCTATAGACATAGCCTACTGCAGTGAAGAGTACCTACAATTATTTGAGTACCTACAGTTTCAAAAAATTATCAATTAGAAGTTTATATTAATAAAAAGCAAATTTTAGAATTTATCAATTGTTCGAATGTTTTTATTAAGGACTAGCGGATGTAATCCGGTGTTACTGCTCTGCTCTCATTTTACAACTTTTTGAATTATCAATTAAATTTTAAAATTTTTAAAATTATCGTTTTTTGGGGTTTTGTCCCCTCCTTCCGTCGAAAGTGTTTAGTCAAGTTTCAGTAAAACCGTCCCTGCCGGACATGATTGCAAAAAAAATTACATCTTCAACGTCTTGATCTGACGTCTGGTTTCTGTGGAAAATGGTCACCCAGTTTGAAAAAGTCATTTCGAGAAAAATGCGTTTTAAGTTTTTCTTAGCATGCATTTCATATGCAATTTTATCTCAAAAAAATTCCAATTTTAAAAAATCCTTTTAGCATCGATTCGATTTTTGAATTGTCTTTGTTCAACTTCGGTTTTGGTCGATACTGTTCGGTTTATTTTTGTTCATCTTTATACAGCTTCTGCTCGTATTCGTTAACCTTATTTTTTTTCCCGTTAGTCTCTGGTTCTTGACTTCGTTTGCCTTCGGCTCATTCCTTGATTTTTGTCGAAAGAATTTTTAAAAGCATTGGATCTATTTCAGTAACAGATACAAATGCTTACCAAGTTTCATCAAAATCGGTTCATCTGTTTTGATGTGAATGAGCCAAACACAGTTGATTGAATAAAGCGCCCTCTCACGAAAGTTTTTTGAAATTTAAATAGTCTCAATTCTGTTGCGGGGTGAAGTTATTTCACGCACCAAATTTTAGTAAAATCGGTCTAGTCATTTAGGAGTTATTGAGTCTTAAATATGCACTACTTAAAGTGCCCTCTTGCGAAAGTTTTTGAAATTTTTTATATATTGTGTTTTATCTTGGGTGGAGTTGAACGTTCATTACCAAGTTTTATTAAAATCGGTACAGGTGTTTAGGATTTATTATTTCCTTAAAATGCACTACTTAAAGCGCCCTTTTACGGAAGTCTTTGGAATTTTTTATAGCCTATGTTTTATCTTCGGCGCAGTTGAACCTTCATACCAAATTTCATTGAAATCGGTCCAGGCGCTTAGAAGTTATTATGGAGTGCCACGCCCACAGACTTGCGCCCACTTTTTTACAACCCCTATGTTCTTTCTCTATATCAAACGTACTCGGTGTCCAAATTTCAGCTCAATCGAATAAACGGTGCGCGAGCCTATTCGGAACAGACAGACAGACAGAGGAACAAACATTTGATTTTATAAAGGGTGTTTTTTTATGAGGTTTTTTTTTCAAAATGGATTACTCTATTGTCTGACAGTTGCTTTTGACAGTTTAAGGTGACGTCTCTACTCAGTATTGTTTGGCAAATTATCATGAATAGGTTAACTCCAGAACAACGCTTCCAAATCGTGGAAATTTATTTTCAAAAATAGTGTTCAATTAAAAATGTTTATAAAGCACTTCGTGAATATTATGGTGCACATAATCGTCCGCATTTTTGATTGAATGAATATGTCAACAAGCAAAATTGTCGTATTTGGAGCAAAGATAATCCACACACCGTTCAAGAATTACCAATGCATCCCGATAAATGTACTGTTTGGTGCGGTCTATGGGCTGGTGGAATCATCGGTCCTTATTTCTTTAAAAATGAGGAAGGACGACGCGTTACCGTGAATGGAAATCGATACAGAACCATGATCAATGAATTTTTGTTGCCAAATCTTCAAGATATGGATGTGGACGAAATGTGGTTTCAACAGGATGGTGCCACTTGTCATACTGCGGGCGAAACAATCGACTTATTGAAAGAACATTTCAACGAAAGCTTTATTTCGAGAAATGGACCGGTGAATTGGCCTCCGCATTCGTGTGATTTGAAGCCACTTGATTATTTTTTGTGAGGATACGTGAAGTCATTGGTTTATGTGGATAAACCAGCAACGATTGACGCTTTGGAAACCAATATTCAACGTGTCATTGCTGAAATACGCCCTCAAATGCTTGAAAATGTGTTCGAAAATTGGACCTCCAGAATGACCTATGTGCAAAATAGTCGCGGTAGCCATATGCCCGAAATTATATTTAAATGTTAAATGCCAAGAAATTTTCTACCAAATACAAAATTTTTTTGGCCATTTCTGTGTTTTATTTAAATTTCAAATCAGCAAGCTCTTAAAAAAACACCCTTTATATAAGATTATATATATAAGACCAACTATTATTTGAATTTTTCAACTATAGGAATGATTTATTTATTTATTTTTTTTATTTATTAACAGTTTATTTACAAAATAAATTAAGTATATAAACTTAAAAAAACTAGGCCCTAACTACTATGGTCTTCAGCCTATACATATTTAGTCTAAATTTTAAAATATAGATTACAACTTTTGAGGATTTTTATAATACTACTTATGCTAGATTCTGAAATATTACTTATTAGGTTGCTGATGCTCTCGTTAGTTATTCTGCTTTGGTGAAGTTTTATAATACTGCATTCCTCAAGTAAGTGCTTGATTGTTATCGTCTGGCTGTTGCAAAGTGGACACAATAGTGGTGTTGTGTTATTCATTAGGTGCTGGTGAGTGAGGAGAGTGTGACCCATACGAAGTCTGCAGATTTTTTGTACATCCTTTCTTTTAGAGTTGGCAGGGAACATAGGAGCGATACCATCGGGATTTGTATGTTTGTAATAGTGTGTATAGTTTAACCAGTTCTGTCTACGTTCGTTTAAATAGTATTGGGTTATTAGTCGTTTTAAGTCAGTTTTATTTAGGACACCTTGATTAATTAGGGGGGCAGACGTAGCGAATTTGGCAGCTTCATCAGCTAAGTTGTTTCCTTCGATACCGACATGGCTTGGTACCCACATGATTTTTATTTTACTGGTGTGTTGGATAAGTAGATCTCGTATTTTGGTTATTGTTTCATTTAGGTTTATAGTATTTTCTATTGCATTGATTGTTGACAGTGAATCTGTGCATATGATGAATTTGCCTCTTTGTGTTTTGCAAATATTTAACGCGCATAGAACTGCTTCCGATTCAGCGGTAAATATCGAGTGATAATTGCTTAGTTGACCTAATCTGGCTACGTTGGAATGTTGGTCGATTACTGCATATGCAGTTCCTGTATCCGTTTTAGATCCATCGGTAAAAAAAAATTTCCAATTTTTATGCTCCTCCGAAACTTTGTTGAACTCCAACTTGAATATATGTGGATCTGTGTCATTTTTAGGGTGGTATGTTAAAGTTTTAATAAAGCTTTGATTGTTAAGATTCCATGGTGGGTTGCGGGGTATATATGCTGTTTTCGGTTGCCATTTGATATTCATGTGTTTTGCTGACGTTAGAATATGGTGTATAGTTGAAGGAACTTTTGGGAATCTACGCTGCGCGATCTTATTAAGGTAAGGTATCATTTGGAGTTCTGCTGGCATCAGAATTTTGACTATTAGTTTTCCTGTTATAAATTCTATTCTTTGTTCTAACGTAGGAAGTCCAGTCTCAGTCAAAATGTTGTTGATAGGTGTCGATCTAAACGCTCCTATGCTGTACCGAGCGGCGGCATGGTATGTTGATTTAATAATTCTCAAATTTGAAGCCGCTGTATGCCCGTAAATTGCGAGTCCATAGTCTATTTTTGATAATATAAGAGCTTTTATTAAATTGATAACTGTATTCGGATGAGCGTTACTGTGAAAACTTGATAAACATTTAATTAAGTTTAACCTTTTTACCAGAGATTTCTTAAGATAATCAATATGAGAAGACCATTTATAATTATTGCTAAATATGACACCTAATATCTTTAAATTATTAACATTTTCAATTTGAGATGTATTTATGTTTACGTTAAAAGGTATACAATTTTTCTTCCTGCAAATATGCAGTGTTTTGGATTTAGAACAGGAAATAAGGGATCCTGTAGCATTACACCATCTTGAAAATTCTAAAAAGAGATTTTCTAGATTGTTTTTGAAAATGTTGTTATCTTTGTATTTAGCAGTGATGTACAAATCATCTGCGTAAATACAGTGCTTGAATAATTTATATTTTAAAATTATACGATTTAGTTTTTCAAACGCAATCTGAAACAGGACCACCGACAGTGGGGAACCTTGCGGAATACCGTTGTACAGTGGCCATATTTCAGAATGCGTTGAATCTATTCGGACTCGAAATTTTCTATTTGATAGAAAAGATTTTACATAGTTTAAAATTTTTTGCCCTATTTTCCATTCTAAAAGCTGATTGACTATAGCATGGTAGCCGATCCTATCAAATGCCTTTTCGAAATCTATGGAAATTATAGAGATATGGTTTTTAGTGTTCAGCGCATTTGCTATATTGTAGTCGAGAAAAAGAAGTGCATCGATTGTTCCCTTACCATTTTTAAAAGCGACTTGATTTGTATGTAAGAGTTTGTTACTTATTAGGAACCAACTTAATCTCTTTGCAACAATTTTTTCTAATAGCTTGCTTGTACAAGATAGCAGCGAAATAGGTCTATAGCTTTCAAGTTTGTTTTTCGGCTTGTTTGGTTTTGGCAGAGGAATAACCGATGCGGTTTTCCACTCTTGTGGTATTACATTTGAAGTAAGGATGGCATTATATAAGTTAAGCAAATAATCTTTTGCTAAAATTGGCAAATTTTTGAGCATAGGATAGCTGATTTTATCGTATCCAGGGGTTGAACCTTTTAGACTGGAAAGGGCAGCGTTGAGTTCTGTTAAAGATATGTCGCTTTCTATAAGCTGAGCGGATTTGATTGGAACGTATGTTATATGGGAAAGACAAGTGTTTTTTAAGTTTGTAAAATCTGAGCTGAAGTTATTATCTGAAGAGTAGGTAGACCACTCTTTAGCGAATTTGGATGCGATTTGTGCTGGGTCGGTTATTGCTAGTCCAGATGATAAAGAGATTGTTTTAATGTTATTTGATGTATTTTTCCCATATAAGCGATTAACAGTATTCCACATTAGTTTCATAGGAGTATTAAAGTTAATGCTTGATGTGAAATCATCAAAGGATTTCCGTTTAGCTTGCTTAACTTCGCGCTTAAAGAGTGCATTAGCTTTTTTATATGCAATTAAATTTTCATTTGTTATATTGGTTTTTAAGATATGCCACGTATTTTGTTTATTATTTCGCAAAACTGCTAATTTATTATTCCACCAATGGGTGGTTCTTTTAATGTTATGGAATGGATATGAATGTGGTATTGATTCATTTGCTGCCACAATTATTGATTTATGAAATATAGCTGCTTCTTTATTTAAATTATCACTTAAAGTTAAGGAAGCAAATTTTTTATCTAGAAGGGATTTAAATTTAGGCCAGTCAGCTTTATCTAATATAAACCGTTTTAGTTTTTTCCTGGTGGGTATTTGATTATTGTTTTCGTATGTTATCAGTATTGGAAAGTGGTCGCTACCGTGGAGATATGTATCTACGTTCCAATTAAGAAATGGGATAAGATTGGAAGTGGCAAAAGAAAGATCGACGTGAGTGAAAGTGGAGTGAGTAGAGAAATGTGTTGGAGCAGAAGTATTTAACAGGGAGAGATTGGTTTGGAGAAAAAAAGATTCTATAATTTTACCCCTAGAATTAGTATGAGGGGAGCCCCAGAGTGTGTTGTGCGCGTTAAAATCACCGAGTAATAAAGTATGGTTTGAAATGTTGTTTTGTAATGTTAATAAAGTATTAAGAGATATTTGAGCCGAAGGTGGGAGATAAATTGATATGATATTGATTTTAATGTCAGCTGATATTTCTACACCAATTGCTTGGATATTTGAAGATAGTGTTAATCGATTGAAGTGTATTGAATTTTTTATAAAAATGGCTGTGCCACCGCGAGTGCGTGGTGAGCTCGTATCATTTTTAGTAATGGAGCTATAGTTTCTTATATTTATATTATTAGACCTTAGATGAGTTTCTTGGAGAGCTAAAATATCAGGTGAGTGTGTGTTAATTAGCAGCTGCAATTCGTGCAAATTGTTATTAAGTCCGTTTAAATTCCATTGAAGAATTTTTAGGATCATGTTAGATATATAAAAGAATTCTAGATAGTATACATTATATACTTAAGAGAATGGTTTATATACTTTAGTTTTCAAGAGAGTCTGCAGAGTTTGGAGAGTCGGGTGTATCAATGTATTTGTTCATTAAGGTTTGAGTTATGGAAGAAAGAGGAGATTGGGGAATGTCGATTTGCATGTTATTATTTTGTGTGTTATTGTTTTGTGTGTTTATATTTTGCGTGTTTGTTGTGTTCTTTGCTATGGAGTGAGAGAGGTTTGAGGAAAAATTTGAAGAGTTTGGTGTATTGAGTGAGAATTCGGGGGAGTTGGTTGAGTCAGAATTGAGTGAAAAAGAAGAAGAGTATGATTTTTGTGGTTTCTTTACTGTTGAGTTTTCGGTAGTTTTTGAGTCGTTTAAATGTTTTTTAATTACAGTTTTTTCGGGAGAGTTTGGGGGAATTGATGATATTGTTTCGGTTTCTAATAACATGTTGTTTTTGTTAAGTGAATTTGATGAATTTTTTACTATTTTAGCATAAGAAATAACTGGATTTTCGTTAATGTTGGGATTCTGTTCTTTATATTTTCGGCGGGCTTCACTCATGCTGCATTTTTCGAGCGTTTTAATCTTAATTATTTGTTTAGCTTGTAAAAATTTAGGGCAGTTTTTGTCGGAAGAGGGGTGATCACTTGCACAATTTGCGCAAAAGGCACGTGTGCATTTTTCAGGGTCATGTGGAGGAAAATTACATATTGAACAAGAAGGTGCGCCATTACATCTTTTTTGGGTGTGCCCCAGACGCTGGCAGTTTTTGCACCGCATTGGATTCGGGAAATAGGGTTGCACTTTTACCTTGTACCAGGCCACATCAACGGTGTTAGGCAGACGAAAACGGTCAAATGTTAGAATCATTAGCCCTGTAAAAGATGGTTTGCCATCAACGAAGCGACTGAATTTGTACACAGATGTCACACCTTGGTTGCTCATTTCTTTGACAATTTCGTTCTCGGATACGTGTATTAAGCATGGTGCAAAAACAATTCCTTTCACTGAATTAAGATTTTCATGCAGTTTAACACTTATTGAGCACAGATTTGATAGCGTTTTTGCTTTCAAAAATCTTTCAGCGACGCGAGCATTTCGTGCTAATATAAGCAGTGAGCCGTCTCGAAGTTGCGTAATAGATTCCAGTTCTGTGGAAATAGCATCAATACTTTTTTTAATTGCAAAAGGGCTTAATTTGGTTAATGGATTATTGGTGTTTTCGGATGTGATTATTAAATATTTTGGGTCGTTTGGAGAAGTATTTCTAGGCGGTAGTTTTGGAAATAGTTCAGTTCTTTGTTTTTTTGGAGGGTTATCACAATAGTCCGCTAATAGGTGAAATCTATTAGCAGACTTGTCTGGTGGCACAATGGCCATAGTTTCACTTAGTTAAAGCAAAGAATAAAGTTGTGCACTTAGTAACCAAGGAAAGGAAAAAATAAATATAAATATGCGTATATATAAAATATAAGCAAAAAGGTATGGAACGAACTGTTCGTTGCCAAAAAAAAATCACGAAACTTCGCACGAAAAAAAAAAAAAAAAAACGAGAGAGACACGTCTGAATACTACGAATGATAGTCGGTGACTGACTATAGGAATGAAAAACTACCTTTCTGTTGAATTAAATTTTTAAATTTTTAGTTTTGAAAAAGTCAACTTTTATATTAATTTTTTAACTTTTTCGGTTAAAGAATTTGCCTTCTAGTTGAATTGTTATCTTCTAGCGTTGATAAAGCCTTTTTGGGTTGAGAAAGTCCAGCTCTTTGTTGAATTTTTCAATTTTTTCGGATAAAAAAATTTTCGTTTTTGAACTTTGTTGTTGAAGTTTTTAACCTTTTCGTTGAATAATTTGACCAAAAATTGAAATTATTCTACTTAAATAGTTCATAATTTCATATTATTTTCCGTTTGTTTTACTTTTAGGTCTAAATTTTCTACATTAAAGTAAGTTTATTCCACTTTTAGGTGCGCAATTTTAACCCTTGGCTCAGGGTGCCACAAATTCTTGGGCCGGCCCTGTGTGAATGTTGATCGTTTTAACGTTTTCAGCTTCTTCATAACCAAACTCCATTTGATTATGTATTCCGTGGTCTCTTTCCATTCGTACTTCCAAAATTTATTTCTAACTTTTAAATCCTTTGGCAATTATTAATGTCCACTTTCAAAACTACACATAACCTCATTAAAGCATATTGAACCCGCATTAACACACACTAAACACTTGACCAATACGCAAGCCGATAATTGACCGTAACAACAACAACAACAACAACACATGGAATTGAATAATAAATTGGAAAAAAAACTAGATAGTAGCTGGCAAATAAACCGCAGGGCATTAAAAAATTGGCTGCTGCTACCTTTGAGCATGCTAACTGAATGCTAGCCAGGTCAGAAAACCAGGACACTTCATTTGCTGAACAAACAATAAATAAAACACGTAATCATTAGATTAAAGCACTAACAAAACAAGAAGAACAAAAAAAAAAAAAATAACCCAAAAAAATTAACAGAAAATCCGTTAAATCCCAATTGAATAAGGGCCGCGGCAGCGAGTCACAATCTACTTAAGCCAAATTCACACAAATAGCCACAAGCAACACCCAATAGTTTTGTAGCGAAACCCACCTGCAAATGTTGGCGAAGCATCATGCTGACCTCAAAAGAAATTAAAATAAAGGATGCGCGGCAGTGTATGTGATGTTGATGATGATGGTGTGGGTTTAGGTTTGGGTGTAAACAAATATAGTTGCTGGTTGTTATGGAGGAAAGGTTGAACTGAAAGGCAACTGCTGTTTAGCTTGCTGCGTGATAAGGCAGCCAGCAGTCATTTAATTCGCACTGGGGCAACACTGTATAACGACCTGCTGTTTGGTGATAGGGGCATCATCCCGCAGAATGGCCCTTAGCATAGCGTTGCCACATGAATTTTTGCAACAGTGGTGTGGCAATACATGTTGTTAGTGTAGGTTTTCACCTGCCCAACTTCCTCTTTCTTTCTGTCTCTTGTTCTGCTGTTTTAGTAATCTTATTTTTTTCCATATTTTTCTGCTGATTTTCGCAGAATTTTCTGCTGTGCTGTTGTAGGTGTGTATGCTGTGTGACACTCTTCGTTGCCGACGGCACTGGCAGTCAAACTATATACAGTTAAGAGTAGAAATTATTTTGCATTTAATTTTAAATATCTGTTCGTACTAGTCACGTTTTTATGCATGAGCTGCGGTGCAAAAAGGATATAAACTGTCTTAACCATGAACTAGAAATCTTAGTAAGAGTAAAAAACAAAAACAAAAAAAAAAAAATGCGACGAAAGAGCATTGTCCTTTGAATTATGCTATATGCATCACTATCGCTTGGCTTCAGCGCTTTTGAGTGACTTATAACTTCAACTACCGTGACATGGACTCACGCGACATCGTGCTTGGCATTTTTTTATAGTTTTAAGATATAATAAAAGGTCAATTCTTTTGTTCTTAAAGCTAGTTCGCTTTTAAAGCAATGTTGGAAATATATTTGTTTTGTATTTTAAATTTCTTGGATTTACTTATATATTGAAAAGATAATTTTTTTCAAACATTTTTTTGCAACAGAGGAACCGTTTTGCTAACGAAAGTTCAGCTTCGTCCTGATGGCTCGTAGTAAAATTGGTGACCGAAAACATTTTGCTGCTTCTTTCTTAAAATGCCTTCGTTTTGAGCGAGATAACTCAAAACTACGCGAAGTCTTACTTCATATTTGATACAGCTCTGCTTGACATCATCTCTCTGGCTAACACATGCTTGAGAGGTATTTTAGTTCGACTTAAGGTCGACTTTTCTACGCAAAATACTTTATAAATTAATTCGAAATAGGCAGGTTTTGTTCACTATGTTCACATAAATATCAGCTCAAATATTTCCGCTTAACTTTTTCTTTCATTTCATCGCTTTTCAGCGCATACTTATATTTTTGCCAAAATGTCGATATCTTAAGTTTATTTCAATATTGACTTCCTCCACGTCCCTACCTCCTCATATTTTCTTAATGTTAGTTCATAATTTATTGAACTATTAGCCTTGAATTGAAAACTGGCGTCAGTTGTATTTTTCTATTTTCGAAAAGAGTTATGTTATTGTCTGTGACTGAGTGGAATGCCTTAAGCAGGAACGAAAATAGTCACAGATTTAAAAGGTCAATATCACGCACACAGACTACCAAGAATGAACCTTTAAACCAAATTCGTTGTAAGCGATTTATAAAGATTAAGCAAAAATATCCAACAATGAAAAAAATATTAAAAAGGGTCAACATGTAAAAGCTATGCTTTCAGCCTCCTACATACAACTCAACATATGCAAAAAACGTAAAAAAAAAAACAAAATAATATAGCTCGGACTTATAAACACAAATGCTCAAAATAAATCACAAAACAAAACAACTTAAGCTAAAAGCTTAACAACATCATGTAAGTGTGTGTGTGTGTGTAAAAAAAAGCCTAAGAGTAGACTTCTAAAAAAATAAACAACCAGACCAAATAATGAAATTACCAACAGAGCAGCTCATAACTCATGAGTTTATAAAACTCAAACAAGAACAATAAAAGATTTGTTTGCATTTTCCAAGCAGCAGTCAAAACTAAAGCAACAATCAATGCTACTATTAAGATTTTTTATTGGCCATAAAAATGCTTGTTTTACAGATATTTTTTGAAATTAAATCGATTGAGTGCTTATCAGTCGGTAACGTGAGGTATACTGAGGACACAGTTATTTCTTTAACAACTGCTTGAAACAAAGAATAAAATGAAATATTTTCAAGTTCAAAAATTCATTTCAAAATTCAAACATTCAATTCTAAATTCTAAATTCAAAATTCAAAATTCAAAATTCAAAATTCAAAATTCAAAATTCAAAATTCAAAATTCAAAATTCAAAATTCAAAATTCAAAATTCAAAATTCAAAATTCAAAATTCAAAATTCAAAATTCAAAATTCAAAATTCAAAATTAAAAATTCAAAATTCAAAATTCAAAATTCAAAATTCAAAATTCAAAATTCAAAATTCAAAATTCAAAATTCAAAATTCAAAATTCAAAATTCAAAATTCAAAATTCAAAATTCAAAATTCAAAATTCAAAATTCAAAATTCAAAATTCAAAATTCAAAATTCAAAATTCAAAATTCAAAATTCAAAATTCAAAATTCAAAATTCAAAATTCAAAATTCAAAATTCAAAATTCAAAATTCAAAATTCAAAATTCAAAATTCAAAATTCAAAATTCAAAATTCAAAATGCAAAATTCAAAATGCAAAATTCAAAATTCAAAATTCAAAATTCAAAATTCAAAATTCAAAATTCAAAATTCAAAATTCAAAATTCAAAATTCAAAATTCAAAATTCAAAATTCAAAATTCAAAATTCAAAATTCAAAATTCAAAATTCAAAATTCAAAATTCAAAATTCAAAATTCAAAATTCAAAATTCAAAATTCAAAATTCAAAATTCAAAATTCAAAATTCAAAATTCAAAATTCAAAATTCAAAATTCAAAATTCAAAATTCAAAATTCAAAATTCAAAATTCAAAATTCAAAATTCAAAATTCAAAATTCAAAATTCAAAATTCAAAATTCAAAATTCAAAATTCAAAATTCAAAATTCAAAATTCAAAATTCAAAATTCAAAATTCAAAATTCAAAATTCAAAATTCAAAATTCAAAATTCAAAATTCAAAATTCAAAATTCAAAATTCAAAATTCAAAATTCAAAATTCAAAATTCAAAATTCAAAATTCAAAATTCAAAATTCAAAATTCAAAATTCAAAATTCAAAATTCAAAATTCAAAATTCAAAATTCAAAATTCAAAATTCAAAATTCAAAATTCAAAATTCAAAATTCAAAATTCTAAATTCTAAATTCTAAATTCTAAATTCTAAATTCTAAATTCTAAATTCTAAATTCTAAATTCTAAATTCTAAATTCTAAATTCAAAATTCTAAATTCTAAATTCTAAATTCTAAATTCTAAATTCTAAATTCTAAATTCTAAATTCTAAATTCTAAATTCTAAATTCTAAATTCTAAATTCTAAATTCTAAATTCTAAATTCTAATTCTAAATTCTTAATTCTAAATTCCAAATTCTAAATTCTAAATTCTAAATTCTAAATTCTAAATTCTAAATTCTAAATTCTAAATTCTAAATTCTAAATTCTAAATTCTAAATTCTAAATTCTAAATTCTAAATTCTAAATTCTAAATTCTAAATTCTAAATTCTAAATTCTAAATTCTAAATTCTAAATTCTAAATTCTAAATTCTAAATTCTAAATTCTAAATTCTAAATTCTAAATTCTAAATTCTAAATTCTAAATTCTAAATTCTAAATTCTAAATTCTAAATTCTAAATTCTAAATTCTAATTCTAAATTCTTAATTCTAAATTCCAAATTCTAAATTCTAAATTCTAAATTCTAAATTCTAAATTCTAAATTCTAAATTCTAAATTCTAAATTCTAAATTCTAAATTCTAAATTCTAAATTCTAAATTCTAAATTCTAAATTCTAAATTCTAAATTCTAAATTCTAAATTCTAAATTCTAAATTCTAAATTCTAAATTCTAAATTCTAAATTCTAAATTCTAAATTCTAAATTCAAAATTCTAAATTCTAAATTCTAAATTCTAAATTCTAAATTCTAAATTCTAAATTCTAAATTCTAAATTCTAAATTCTAAATTCTAAATTCTAAATTCTAAATTCTAAATTCTAAATTCTAAGTTCTAAATTCTAAATTCTTAATTCAAAATTTAAAATTCAAAGACATTTTGAGAGATTCACATTCACTTTCATTCAAAAAGCAAAACCTGTATATATTCCTACTTAAAACATATTTCCCTTCTTGAAATTCTATTGAAATTTCATAAACATATTTTTAGCCTGAAATGTTTAAAATAAATTGATAAGCTAATCTGACACTAAAAATAACTTTTATGTCCCATTAGTTAAATTTTTCACTAACTCATGCAACAGTGTGACTGCCAGTGCGTGTGGCACATGTGTTAGCTTGTGTGCTTGTGGGCGTTTATATTAAGGCATACATAAGTAGCTGCAAAAATGAAGTTCCAGCAGTTGTTTTGCCTTCTTTGCTGCCCTTATTTTTTATAGGACTTTGCATTATTTGCAGTGTTGCGCTTCTTTATTTATATCATTTTCACCCTTAAACAATGTACAGTTTTCTTTTTGTTTTGTCACCCGGATTTCCTGCTACGCGTGGTGTAGAAAACTAATATTTTTCCTGTTGCTGGCTGGACTGTGACTGCGGCTTGTAGCGCCACTTCAAGCAAACGCGCTCACTTTCTGAACGTTAAGCACTTCCATGTTGGAGTTTTCAAGTGCTGGCGAGGCGAAACGTAGCGAGAAATAGCATGCAAACGTCCGACCGACGACCTACCAACCAACTGCTTGCAGTTTTTTTGCGTTTCTTAACTCTTTGACTTTGATTTTTTACCTATTTTTTTTATTTCTGAACATATATATATTTTTTTATGGTAGCCTTTTTTGCATAACGAAGTAGTCGTTATTTTTCGTCCAAGTGTTGGTGAAAAAAAATCATATTCTGCACAGGATTTGTGAGCGAGAAGTTGTGAAGAATACTTTAAAACTTTATGTGTGCTCATTTTGTGCCATTTTTTTAAGGCGTTAAACGACGGGGTCTTGAATTAATATGCATTTAATGAAAAAGGTGTGAATAAACGAGTTTTTGAATCAAGCTGGTAAGAAAATATAAAGTGCTATTTAAGGTTTCAGATTTTACTTAATAGTTTAATCTTTCAATCAGCTTGTTTTGCAGTTTAAATAAGTTTTATCATTTAAAAAAAATATATATACTTAAATGATGTTTGTCATTAAAAAATTCGAAGGTGTGTACAATTTAACAAACCAAAAATTTAACTGATAGATAAATTCAGATATTCCATGTAATCTGAAAGCTAAATTTGTATTTTTTTCGGAGTGTTTATAAATATTTAATCATAACCTATTTAATTTGTTCCAAATCAGTGTTAAATAGCTGTAAGAACCTTAAAGGAACCTTAAAGAAATTTTAAAGTATCTAAAAAAGTAGTTTTTTGCCAACCACAATACCAACAAATTGGCCATATCAGCTCTTGACAGAACTTTGACAGAGCTCTTATGATAAATTGTGTTGTGTGTGTTATTAAATGTTTGCATACAATTGACCGAGAACTGGACCTACATGTTTTACGCCGACTCCGAACGGCTAAAGTTCATGTTCTCAAGAGCTTTACACGGCATTAGTTACTCTCTGAGGTTTGCCATTGTCTGCAGAGGTCTGGTGACCGTTGCTTGTTTCATTGAAAATTTGTTTCATTGAAAAAAACTTTGAACGCGATTGGGATTCGATCTCGGACTCCGGGCATGCAAAACCACACATTTAACCTGCATGCCACGGTCACCACTGACCGTTATTCCCTTACAGCTGAACTAAATAACATCCCTATTCCCAATCGCACATTATCCTAACTGCCTTACACTATAATTTCATAAACCTATTCTTACTAGCCATACAATCCTATGATCCTATAGCTCCTAATTCTTCAACTTTATAAAACCTTTATAACACAAATATTTATAAAACTCTATACTACTTAACCCATGTCCTCATAACTCTAAACCTCCTTACCATATTACCTCATAATAACCATCTCATGAAACAAGTAACACTACCCCTGTATTCCACACCCCGTGTCAAACAAAAAAAAAACAAATTGGCAATTTCAGCCCTTGAAAGGACTTTGACGCCGTGTCCCTTAGCACTATTTTGTCATAATCCTATATCTGCTAAACTCATAACAAATATCTCTATTTTACCCCCAACCCCATTAACTCATTGTCCTATAACCCTTAAATTCCAAAACCCGTGGGGAGCAAGTCTTATATGGGCATTTCCACAGAAAAGTCTACCAGGACCGAAAAAAAAAATATTAACTAAACAAATAATTTGTTTGTTATTATTTTAAAAAAATGCTTGAATTTTTAAAATTTACTGCATTTAAAACTTATTTCAGTTTTTATTCTGAGAAAATTGGCCTGATATCTGAGAAATATGTTTTTCTTGCTTTTAGCTGCTTTTAAGGACTTTTTCTCTTAAGTAGTTTTCGTTTATTTATTAACGTTTTGTTTGCACTCTTCTTATAAAATCCATCTATAAACTTCAAATAAACAATAAAAAATAAAAAAATAGCAAACAAAGCACAATTTACGGTTAATTTTTTATATTGCTTTAATTACTATTCGAATGTCGCGTTCTTGTACCTAAATCATCATTTGTTATCAGAACTTCGTGATCGTTCTAAGCAAGTGTCTGAAAATTGTAACTTAAATCAAATTTGGTCGCCTCACTATAAAAAAACAGTTACTGCAGGTAAAAATCATACTAAACATTTAATATTGATCATCAAAATGTGTCGCGTTCGCGATCATGCGCCGTTTTTTAAATATACTTTGTATGGGAAGTATCGAAAGGTTTCATTCGATTTTGCTGAATTTTTTACTAAGTGTTAATAGCACTAGTTAAAGCTCATGAGCTAATTCTCAAGTCATTGGATTGATTTTTAATAGATTTTTAAGAAATTTTCCATTTTTAGAACGTCAATTTGTTTGGGAGGTATACGTGGTTTTCATCCTATTTGGCTTTTGTTCGAACATGGTCTCTAATTTTACGATATAAGCTTAAATATCGAATTTCATTACGATAACTTAATAATAACGGCTGTTTTCATGTCAACAGACAGGGGACATAAAGAAACAGGGACATACATGGTTAAGTCAACTTAGATTGTGATAATGCAGGATAATGTATGCACTTTTATATATCTGCCACGCCTCCTTATGGGCGTAAAAAACTTCGTCATAAAGTTTATAACAACATACGT